>CM070035.1:114604962-114632344 GCA_036250615.1 Ptychadena robeensis | reverse complement strand
GATGATGTGGTCAAAATACTCATTTGCCTAATAATTCTGCACTCCCTGTATGATAAAAATACAAAATTCATCTGAAATGTAGCCAATTGTTGATGGAACATTTGTATTCATATGTAGTAAGTTTGATACATGATTTTGTAACAACTACACGTATGGGTACCTTCCAGTAGAACCACATGACTTGTTGAAACAGTTAGTTAAACCTAAGAAAGCATTAGTAAAACAAAGCATTCTGTCTGACCTTCTTAACTCATTTGCCACATGCAGGATCTTTAAGGAGAACAAAAAAGGGAAAGCAGTTTTAAGAGGCTCAATAAAGCTAAATTAAGTGTGCTTAAATACATTTCTGCATGGTGTTTAAAGGTGAAGCATTAGAGCATTTAGATATACAGCAACAGTGAAGCAACACTATACACCTGGAAGATAAAAATGGGGTCCTTAGATTTTGTGGGTCTCTGTGGTGTTAGAATACCATGTAAGAAACTTGGAAAAAACATAGAATTTCAAACTACTTACCAACTCATGATGGGGCTCAGTTTCTTTCCTCATTGGTGGGTCAAACTTTACCTGTCCAACTAGAAATAAACATAGAGGTTTTAGGATAAATATCAATAATAAGAGGGAAATCATCCCCATATATGTGCAAGGTGCTACAATCAGTAATGATCAATTTAAGGATGCAGGGAAATATTTTATTTACGGTACAGCAAAAAACTAACATTCATCAAAAAGAAAAAAAATATTCCAATCTTGGCTGAGATTTGGATCAATGACAACTTATCTGTATGCCATATTAATAAATGCTTCCAGATCTAATGTTTGTTTGAAAGGTTCCAACATAAAAATCTCCTCATATTCCAAGTAATAGTTTTCCTTAATTGCGGTTTTATAACAGTGAATAATACAAGACACGCAATTGAAAAGTCATCTAATACAGTCGTCTGAAGCTATTGCAATTGTAAGAATCAACATGGTGACTTCCATAGACAAGAGCAGGTAAGTATTTTGTTTTTGTTTTTTTAGCAACTTTGAGCCATTAGGACCACTTAGAGGTAAGAAAAAAATGATTAAAATTTTGGAGGGTTTTTTCCCCAGAATGTAGCTAAGCTTTAATTGAATTTAATCAGTTTCACATCTAATCAGTTTCACATCTACTTCTATCTCATTGTGCCAATGATAAACAACAAAACTAAGGGAGAGAAAGTCCAACTGCAACATTTCTAAAAACGATCAGAAATGTAATAAGATATTTGATTTTGGCAACTGTCATTAGATGCTTCTAATTATTTTTTTTCTCTTAAGTAATTAAAACATTGCTACTTGTTATGTATTTAAAATATTGTACGATAAGTGTCAGAAACAGGTACTTACTTTAAAAATGAAGACGAAAAGGGGAAACACAAGTGAATATATGATTTAATGCTTACAGTTAATTTCTGACCGTGTCTTTTCTTCTCTTACACTCCTACTGGTTGAGTGAATTCTGTGAGGAACGACAACAGGAGGCTAAAAGAACAAACAATATTGTTTCAGCTTGTACCTTGTCAACTAATTACAAAAAAATCTAACACATTATACATAAGAGGTGAGTAAAACATCATGCAGTACTTTGCAGTTCAGAGTTAGATCACAACTTATAAAATTATGAATGCAGGTTAGCATAAATGATCTAATATGACTGTTAATGTCAGAAATGTAAAATACACAGAAAAACGTAATAGAAAATGCAAATGTATCCAAAGAATCTCCTTATGGAGAGTTACTTGTTTCACTTTAAAAAAAGCTACATAGCTTTAATATAGCTCCAGCATCCTAATATCTATGACAAAACAACTGTGTTTTATGAAGAGATAGCTAGTGCTTAAAAGTAGATTGATAATAAACATTATGAGAATATTATATAGAAAGATCTTTAACGTTTACTATAAACCTAGGATAAAACTACACTGTAAATGCCCTTCAGACAGATTTTTTAAATAATTTCTCACAAAGCAGTACAATTGAGGCTAAATGCATGTGTTGTTGAACATATTGTGCAGGTAGAATAGCCTTATGAATTAGTGCTTCCAACGTTTAGTCATTAGTTGGATGCCACCCCCTTAAGAAAATTCATGGTAGAACACTTCCCTACTTTAGAGATCAAAATTTAGTTCCAGAAGACAAAAGAATAGTAGGGTTTAAAGGAGAGATCAATGAATCTTATAAAAAGATCTTTAACCTCCCTAGCGGTTGAGACGAACCCTGTTCGTTCGCTGAACAGGGTCCTCTCAACCGCAGGGGAAGCCGGCGGCGGGGAGACTCTATGCCTCCCCGGAAAGCTGCAGCGATTGTCTTCATCGCTGCAGCATTTGGCTTGGCGGCACCGCCCCGATCGCGTCACGGTGATGCGGAAGGGGGCGGGCGGGGGGAGGGGGGGGGGTTGCGCCATAGACCTCCATGTTAATGGGGGAGCACCGGCTTTCCCTCTCACGCAGCTGTTGTCAGTAATGACAACAACTGCGTGTAGAGCTGCGGCGAGATGCCGGAAACTCGCCCGTATCGCTGTAAACGGAGCTGCGGCAAGATGCCGGAAACTCGCCCGTATCGCTGTAAACGGCGCAATACGGGCGGTGCGCTCAGAAGGTTAATAATAATTGGACCTACACAAATATAATCATACAGAATAAAAAAACCTTGTATACATATCAATTGGGATACATTGTCATAGTGTTTGCACATCATGTAGCTGATCCAGATAGACCCGTCGCATTTCGCCCCTATAACTTGGGGTCTCATCAGGGAGATTGGGTCACTATTAATGGCTATAGATCTTATATGCAAACAGTATTATTCAACTTAATATGGAAGTTCCGTCGTACAAGTCAGAGGAATTAGGGTGTGTTGCCAGTGTGGCTAATCAACTCTTCTGCTCCGCTGGTTCCCCAGGCTCACAGAGACCATAAGCCTTGGAGAAAATGGAGCCCCACGTTGGGGTATATATGGCTGGGACTGTGTTAGACGCTCATGGAGGTGGAAATGCCACATGGGATCACAATTGGTCGGTCGGCCATAAAATCTAAGCGTGTGGGGGGGGGGGGGGGGGCTATAGATAGTTTTGAATGTTTGCCAAATAATGTGATAGATTGTTTGCCAAATAATGAAGATTATCACATCTTTTTGATCTATGTTTTTGAAATGGGAAATGCACTAATAAAAAACATATTTTATGATTAAATGATCAACAAAAAACCAACATAAACAACACTCAATGTATTCCCCTGGATAGTTAACATTTTATCCTTAAAATGAACTTATATTTATATCTGAATTCTGAATTATATCTGAAATCTGTAGGTAAACCCAGTTCAGTCCATAATCATATAATTATGTATCCATTGTGATTTAAGAAAACAATCAATTTAAAGAAAACACATAAAACTTTGATTGTAGGGTGATGGGGAATTGGCAGAAAAAGTCAATTTTTACCAATATCTCATCATAATATTACATATTTTGAAACTGATAAAAGATTATTATGGGGAATAACATTTTACTTTAAAGTGCTAGTCTGCACTGCCATAAAGTCCCTGCATTTAAAACACAGCAAATACAAGTCTGATTACACACATGGATCCCCGCATTAACATTGATGCAACGTGAGGCTTGCAATGGCATTCCCATTGAATTACATTGGGTGCATCAAAAACCCAAGGGACATTAAAGCGGACCTACCACAATAAACGCATCATTATATTAATGGCACTAAGAGTGCCGATAATAGGGAGGAATGCATAAAAAAACTCACTTGTAAGGATTAATTTAACAAGATCCCTTGTAGTCCCACTTCTCTCCCTGGTACTTATGATGCTCACCCCCCCCCCCCCCCCCCCCCCCGGACCTCATCGCAAAGATACAGGTAAATCTTTAATCTCGGCTCTGCATTAAAGCGGACTTACCACCTCATAGGTCACTCCACATACAGTTTTTTAAAAATTATATTTCAGTTTTTTTATTTTTGAGCTGACGAGATCCGTGATCAAAAATAAAAAAAACTTTTTCTGAACACGACGTCCTACACTCGGCAATGGGACATCTGTTCCATTGAGGAGTAAGAGGCTCGTCTCTGTAGGAGTCCCAGGGGTGGGGGGGGGTTAGGGGCTGGGGTGTCGGCTGCAGTGATGAGAGGCGAAAGTGGCTTCGACTCGCCTGTATTTAAGATGCTGGCGCAAGGAATGAAAAGGACGGTAAGTATGTTTTTCTTGTGTAGCAGTTTTCCAGGATGACAGGGGAATATTGTGTCTATTTAATGTATGTTTTTTTTATTTTGTGTTTAAAACCACTTTAAAATGAACAAGAAACCCATTACAGAGTGGTCAATCATGGTATTGCACCCTGAGTTAACCCCTGGAAGTATATATTTTTTTAGGATTGTGGAGTGCTATGCCACCATCATACTAGCTGGCAAGTCTAACTTTAATTTGACATATTTATTTTTTAGATTTGGAGTATACATCTGCTTTAAAAAAATAAATCAGCATTTAAACATTGCCAGAGCATTCCACAAAATGCGCCTGACTGCATTAACACGAACGTGTCCTTAATGTGGTATGGAGACATGGCCTATAAGTATAGATAGATATTTTGTTAGGACCTATTTTATTTAGTAAGACAGGTAAATTAATGTTAAAAAAAATGTTAATGTTAATAAAAATTATATGATGTCAATGTCTGCGTTCCCTTTAGAAGAGAAAATCACCCAGAATAGTTTGCATACTCTTAAAGATTTAGGTTAAATATGGATGTATACAGCATACAGGTGGCAGCTATTCCTTGGAAAGAAAACATTACAAGCAAGTCAGTACTTCTGCACAACATCTTTTTTGTTTTTCTTTTTGTACAAACATATATAAATATATACGTATGCACTCCAGACCCCTTTATTTTACCTTACTACACTACTTTAATGCGTTTACACACTCCTAAACCTTGCAATCTGTGTCCCCCTCTGTATTCTCTGCTGTACAATGTACCCTTAACTAATGTACAAAGGCCTAAATTTAAAATATCAATGACATGTGTCATGAAATCTGTATACTAAGCTGCACATTACATATTAAAATTTTGTATTGTAAATTGCACAAAACATACTCTGCTTTATACATTCTGTATTATAAACTCCTCAACCAAAGGGGGTGTTGACGGAGCCCTTGATGCAGTGGAAACATAACCTTACACAGCATGTCTGTTACACAGGCTATACCACAGCACACTAGACCCACTAAGTAACCCATTACAAACTTTTAATCCCCGACAGTCCTAATCTATATCATACATTCAATTCTTCTGACCCTTCCTTTTTATATGTATATTAAATATGTTTAATCATAGGAACCTTTTTTATATATTACATAACCTTGCTCAAAACATTGGTTGTCAGGTTCGCTGGTAGCCAAGTAGATCTTGTCTATTTTTTGTGTGTGCAACATTTATATGCAACTTAAAAACTATTTTGATGACTTTAATATGCATCTATTGGATTGTACACTCTGCTGCTTTCTACCTGTACACCCACTGTTAATATCTACCTTTTGCTTTTATTTAACATCTCTGGTCTCCTACAAAGGTGCTTCTATTTTTGTTAAGATCCATGTTTGTTACCTTTTATATTTGAAATGTATCCTTCACTGCAATACAAAATCATTTGTGCTGACTTCTACTGCTAAATCTCTATGTTGCTACATATGTGTTGCTCATCATAAAAGTACAGTAGGCCAAGCTTATTCAGTGTGACTATTTAGTTGCTTTGACAATGCACTGCTAAACATGATTGCCCATGTAAATTATCATCAATCACACACACATAATCACACAGTATTAAGGTGTTTAAAACTTGAGGTTTTTCGCATCCTTTCCATGCTTGAACTTTTAATACAGGGTAGGCAAGCGAGACACGTATGCATAGGTCTTCAGCAGAGTCATCACTAAAGCCGAAACCTTTTTAATCAAAGACAAACTCACAATTAAGAAGCAACAAAAGCACAATCATCATAGCTGGGAATTAAATAATACATATTTTTTAAAAACTCCTGACAAGCAATACTTTGAACAAATATTACTTGCATGCATCATGTTTTGAAATGGGTTGAGAAAAGAGTGGTAGGGAGTTGTTTTTGTAAAATGTTCTTTGAAAAAAATTCAAATAAAAGAACAAATGAATAGAATAAAAAAAAGCTGAAATAAGAATGAAATGACAGTTAAAATCTATTACTTCTAAAATATTGACATGGACTGAAGCAAAATGAACACTTTTTCATGGGAATAAAACAAGCAATGGACCACATCATTAACATCTTAAGCCATATATCATGCTTTGCTTTCCCAGGAAAAACCTCAGAGAAGTTAGAATGCAACATAACAGTTAGTATCTTTGATAAACAAAGCTGACAGGTCACCCAACAATCTTAACTTGACAAAAGGGAAATAATCGATTGAATTTTTAAGCTGCAAGCTTCATAGGAGCACCCTCATATTGTCTTGGTTATTGTGGATTTAGGAAGCTTGCATAAAGGCCAGAGTTAGGTGACACATTCAGCTTGCTGGGACAAATAAAAGTACCTTGGGACGGGCTGCAAAGCAGGGAGCCCGACGCACAGGAGGAGATGCAGGAGAAAATATCCCCCAAAACTTAAACTATTTTGGGAAAAAGAAAAAGGGACCACAACAAACAAAAAATAAAAAAACAAAATTAAGAATACAACGTGAAACAAACCTTAGAATAATATACTTGCATGTCGACAAATGGTTAAACACTATACTTTAAGTCCCTAAAATGGTTATAAACAACAACCAATGAAAGTTTTCATATGAACATTAAAGTTAAGGTTTAAAGTTCACACCAGTCCCAGACCTTTACTTGCTACAATAATATCTGGGCATCCCAAATCTTAAAAACAAAACTTGCATACGTATTCACCTTTTATGTTTTCAACTTTTTGTTACCTTTTATTGTGTCATTTAAATGTTTCTTCAATGTCATGTCTTCAATGCCAATAAGCAAAGAATTACACTTGGGTTTACACGTGAAGATTTTTTGTTCGCTCAACTGCCGATTCGATTTTTTTGGCGAACATCGTTCGTCCATTCATTGAATGTAACATTAGATTTTTTTGTTCGTCCATCCAGATATCAAATGAAAATACATTCAGAATTACTACGGCCGATAAAAATTTACCTATGAAATGACATATCGTACCCCCTGAAGAAGTCTTCAACGAAACACACGTTGGGGTGAAATTTGCGCCATTTGTACTATTTTATTGTCTAAGCACATGTACAGATAGATGTATACAGCCGCAACATTGCACATTGTTTTTGATTGATATGATGGTCATTACTTCATTGTTTTCACTGTGTATAATAAACGTATTGCTTAAGTCCCCTCGCCCTTGTCTATTCCAGGGGAAATTTTGGGTGATGTGCTTATGCCATCATCTACTTCTGTTTATTGTTTTTAGGATGTTGGCCGCTTTACATCTGAGAGTGTAGTTTTATTGATTATAAAATCTTACAAAAACCTCTGGAAGAGCATGACATTGTGAATGGATTCATGGAATTTATTTACCCAAAAAATTTAACATATACAGCTTTATTCTACATAATAAAAACGAATCTTTATTTCATGATGGAATAACCTTTGGATGGTAATATTTAATTGAATTTGATTGAAATAAAAAAAAAATTGATTTAAATAACAAAAATCAGATTTAAATAACAAAAACTTTGATTTCTATCCACCCTGAGTGTAACACAACAAACCTGGGAAGAAAGGACCGCTTGCCAAAACTCACTGATTGGACCAAATGTAACCGTAAGGCAGAGAAAAAGAGTTCCACAGACTAGAAACTAGAGTATCTGTCCATAGAACCACAAATAAGCCATGCATTTAACAGAACTGGTATTTATGGTCAGGAAAAAAGCCATTACTTAAAGTTAAATACAAGAAGGCATGTTAGTAAATAATAAATGGTCCACCCCATGTAATCCCCTATGGGGAATGACATGTAGTCTATACTGGCACGCCATGCCCGCAGTTTGGGGTGGCGTGGGAGTGGATTCACAATGCCTGCCTTGGACTTAGGGATCTGGGGGTGTATCGCGCATGCAGCGGAAAAATGCGTACTTTGTACATGCCCCCCGCAGTTCCTGGGGCGGTATAGTGTAGACCCAGCCTAAAATGTTTTTTGTCTGCAAAGGAAAATTATGAGCAACCCCAATACATCCCATTCACCCAAGAACACCATCTCCACTACGAAACATGGTGGTTGCAGCATCATGCTGTGGTGTTTTTCTTCAGCATTGGGGACTAGAAAAATGCTCAGTTGAGTGGAAACATTTAAATGTATTGCAAAGTCTAGACCTCAATCCAACTGAAAATCTGTAGTCAAGCAAAAACTATTCAACATGAAGGTACTGAAGCAGTTTTGCCTTGACGCAAAAAAACGTGGCTCTGCAAAAAAATTACTTCTTGGGGGTTGAACCGTTATGCACACTGAAGTTTACTGTTATTTTGTCCTATTTGTTGTTAAAAAAAAAAAAAAAAAAAAAGACATTTAAATTCAAAGTTGTAAGGCAACAAATCATGAAATACCGAGGGGGGGGGGGGGGTAAATACGTTGGCAAGGCATTGTGCTGTAGAAAAAACGATTACTTATTACAGCAATTTCTTCGCATGAGACAAAAGGAGTGGGAATGAGGCAGATTTGCAGCCTAAATTCAGCTTCTTCGTTGTCCTTTTCAATATATATAATGTTTTATTTTAGAGGCATACAAGTGTGAAAAAAAATTGTGGAGCCTTTACACACAAAAAAACTAAAGTGAACCATCCTTGTTGATCCACAATACAACCATCATTCTGTTATTAATCCACAATAAAACATTTATATAGAGTAAATATTCTAGGTAGATAATGCATTAGTGCCAATTATAGGCAGAAACTAGTGGGACTCTAGTACTAGTGGGATTCTAGAAACCCATCTGCAGACTTGAAAAGTCTTCCAGAATTGGTCTTCATTGTAGACACTCATGAAGAAGGGTCATGTGATCCTAATCATTAGGATATGAGTCTGCTTAAGCCTGCCATACACAGGCCGATGGTGTGCAGGCAGACTAGTCCCGATTTGTTCCGGGAGGCTAACGTGATGACGTCATCACGTTAGCCTCCCGTTTCATTATGGGGCCCCTTCAATCGGCCGGGCACCATTTGTGTGCCGGCCATAAGCTGCAATGAAGACGCCGCTTCATTGCAGCTTTTGGCATCGGCTTTCATCGGCTCGCGCCGGCCAGAGATTATTGGACATGTCCGTTCTCTGGCCGGCCGAGCAGTGGGGCGACAGGGATCTTTAACCTGACCGACGGCGCAAGTGCGCACGCCCGTCGGTCAGATTAAAAATCGTCCGTTTATCGGCATGTGTATGGCTAGTATTAGTCTCTACACAAAGTAAAAAGAAGAACTAATCTTAGAAAAGGTTTAATGGCTGGCACAGAATAGTTTACTGTAAATATTCGAGTTCCATCCAAATTTTTCAGAACCCAAAATATGCTGTCAAAATGAAATTTGGCTTGTGTGTCAAGATATATGAAACATAAAATTTTACATGCTGACTAAATATCCGCCTAAATAAAGTAACATTTAATTTCCTGGAAATGTTTTTTTATTTCTCGAATACATGTAATATTTACCTAAATTAGGTATAAAACTATAAAGTTCACCTTATGGAGAAGATTATGATTTTACAACACAAGCAGACTATGCCACATACTACAACATTTTGGCCAGTTGGTTGCGATTTGCAAAAAAAAGCGGTAACCTATGAGTTCATAGTGAATGACTAAATGTTATGACTGAAGGAACCTCCATGGAACAAGATTATCCTTGCTTCCTTTTATGTTACCTTTTGTTAGCTGAGTCCCAGTTAGTCTTGTATAAAGGTACCCATACACGTTGCGATTTTTCGTGCGATTTTAGCCCTTCCGACCGATCCGGTCGGTCGGGTAGGTCGATCGTTCGGGATTCCTAACATGCAAATGTAGTCCGACCGATGCTGTTTTTAGAAAAACCGGCCGAAAAGTCGGTCGGGTCCCGAATGAGGATGCCTGTAATTTTTGGACGGTCGGCCACTCTTAAAAGATTCCCAATCCAACCAGCCGATCGGTTGAATAATCGGCCGAATAATTGGGCGAAAAATCGGGCATCCGACCGACTTTTAAAAATAGCACTAAAGCAAAAATCGGGCATCGAAATCGAATATCGCATCGGTCCCCGAAAAATCGCAACGTGTATGGGTACCTTAACCAAGTGCTTTAGGGTAAATATCACCCTCAAAGGTAATATTGGAAAAGCACACACACAAGTACCAATATTAGGATAGTATAGGATAGTGTATGAATATACCTTTTTGTAAAAAAATAAATTGTACTGGAGTAAATTTGTAATGAATGGAAAATGTAGACCATAGACCTCCATTATAATGGAGGGGTGTCGCTTTCCTGTCCCACAAGTGTAGAGGGGAAGGTGGGGAATCCCTTGCAGAAAACGATGCAATACAGCTATACCTCCCAAGAAGTTTTTATAACCTTTCCTTTCATATGTAGCAATTTTGGTGATGATATCATGTTCAGGGGTTCTGCAATTAACTCACAAATTGGCTAGATAATGACATTCCGAAACAAAAGCAGAATCACTGTGTTACTTTTAAGTCATTCAGTTTTACAAGTTTTTTTGGGTAAAATAAGATACCTAGATTTATATTTACATGGCTATGCATATACAGTATATGAAATAAACATTTTTTTTCTCTTCTCCCCTCCCCCTGCCCTTCAGGCACCCGGGTCCCTAAAGATCCATTCTAATGAGCCTCCATGGCGGTGAGACTCGGACTTACAAAAAAGCGGCCCGGGCGTCACCTTCCTGCCGCATAGGTAGTACCCCTAGGTTAGGCGTCCACCCTTTGACATTGGAACAGGGTCGGCAGGACGACCCCTGCAAGGTAATTGAGACACGCTGCTATAGCAGCGGAATTGAGTTAATGAGTAATCTAAGAGTAATCTAAGTGAAGAGATAAGATATTGGTTTATATGTGTGTGTAATGTCAGAATATGTTTTATGCATGTTATGTCTGTGTTTTGTGCTAATAAGACCTATGTTGCCTTGCATGAGGAAATTGGTTGCTGGAGCTGTGGACCTGGATTATATAAGGCTCCCGCTGGAGTGGTGACAACTAGACCTGGAGGAGGAGGGCGTCTTAGGGGGTATGTAGTAGAGATGCCGAGAGGTCATCTGAAGAGAACACCCAGGAGGGGGTATGTACAACAAATAAGACTGAATAGACCATGGAGTGTGTTTTAGTATCATTGAATGTAAAGGGGTTGAACTCGTATAGGAAAAGAAGGTTGATGTTTCAGGAATTTAAGAAATCAAAATCAGATGTTTATTTAGAAAACTCATTATGACAGCAAAGGGTCATTTCAGTTTGTTCAAAACTTATTCCCAAAAATCTTTCAATCAACCACAGTCAATAAAAGGGCAGGAGTAGCAATACTAATAAGGCATAGAGTTCTATTTGATCCTGTAGAAATACAGCCATGCTTTACAGTAGGCAAGGTGTTCTATTCTTCATAGGCCTTGTTCTTCCTCCTCCAAACATAGCTGTCTCCAAAGAATAAGAAGAGTCGACTGCAGTATGCCAAAAGTCATGTGGACAAACCACAAAAGTTTTGGGATAGTGTTCTGTGGACTGATAAAACAAAATTACTGTTTGGGTCCATGGATCAACGCTATGTTTGGAGGATTAAGATCAAGACCTATGAAGAAAAGAATGCCTTGCCTACTGTGAAGCATGGCGGGACTGTTTTGCTTTTGCAGGTACAGGGAAGCTTCAGGGTGTGCAAGGTACCATGAATTCTCTTCAGTACCAGGAGATATTGGAAGGAAATGTGATGCAGTCTGTCACAAACCTGAGGCTTGGGAGATGTTGGACCTTTCAACAGGACAATGATCCCAAGCATACCTCCAAGTCGACTACAGCAAGGTTGCAGATTAAAGGCTGGAACATTTTGGAGTGGCCATCGCAGTCACCAGACCTAAATCGGATTGAGAACCTCTGGTAGGACTTGAAGAAAGCAGTTGCAGCGCGCAAGCCTAAGAATGTGACTAAACTGCAGGCTTTTGCCCCTGAAGAATGGGCTAAGACACCCGTAGATCGCTGCAAGACACTTGTCAAGCTATGCTTCACGTTTAAAAGCTGTTATAACTGGAAAAGGATGTTGTACTAAGTACTAAGAATGAATGTCACTAGGGGGTTGAATAAAACTGATAATGATGTGAGCACAGAAAAGACATTTGTGGTTATTTCATTATTAATGTTATGTTATATTTGTCTGACTTACAAGTGCCTCTTTGATTTAATTGTAAACAAGATGACTGAAATGATTAAAATCAATGTCAAAATGGCCAAAACACTCAATTTCAGTGGGGGTTGAATAATTTTGAACACAACTGTACCTGAATATTGTTACAGCTGTACTTTGACAAATTAGTATAAATATTGTAGAAATCCAAAGAAAAACAAAATGTGTTAGTCATATACTTTATTATATAACAATAATTAATTTAAAATTATGTTATCATGTGTTATAAACTTTAAAAAAAAAGAGTGAAACAAATTGATGCATCAGGGTTAAATTTACACGGTCGTTTACCGAGCTGCCGTCAGCCCTCTGCGGCTCGAGAAACGACTCCTGGTAAAATGTGCAGGCGCTCACAGGTAGTCTTGATAAGGACCCCATGGAGGTGTTGTGTTGTGTCTGCTGGTCAGTACAGTTCATGCTCGTTCATGTAAATGAGCCCTCAATTCTACATTGTAATCCAATAATTACAAATAATTGTTGTCCCAATGCTTAAAAATAAATAAATAAATAAATAATACACGGTTTCATTGCGTTTTAACCGTTGTTTTCAAAAACAACTATTTGATATTTCGTTTGATTATGTGGCTTAAAACTATTCTTACCTCTGGATCATCATCATCAAAGTCATGGTAACTAGAATGGTCTGGATTATTCACTTTATCCAACAATTCAATGGCAAGTGTGCGGTTTAACGGCTGCGTAACAAAAGGATGCTATACAAAGTTTGGAAAAGAAAAAACGTTAACGTTAAAACAATGAAATCAAATGAAGAGCTCACCAAACAGTTATCATTCTATATTTATCCATTAATATATCACAGTAATGAGCCAGTAATAGCTTAAAAATGCAATGACTTGTCTTGACAAGCATTAAAATGGCAAAAAGAATAATTAGTTTCAAAGGCTTTAAAATGCCATTGTGCCACAAGTTAGCTGACGGCTTTCTCCTACTCTGCTGGCCGGAGCCACATGCTCCAACCGGCAGAGTAGGAGTTAAAGAGGTGGAGTATCTAACAGCTTCCATGCCTCTATCTCTGACTGGCAGAGCAGTGTGTTAGATGGGCAGCTTGTGCCCAACTCCTAACAAAGTACAGATGGCAGATCTCCAGCTGAAACAGCCCAGCTCACAAACAGTTACATCACAGCTGGAGGAAAGACCTGCCTCTCTAATTATGGACGGACAGCTTATATCTGCCTAACATCCCCTGGTATGGAGCCAAGGCTCGACCACCTGTGGCCACTCCTTCGGAATTTAAGATGCAGACCACCTCCACCTACCCCATGGGCACCAGGCAACAAAACAGTTGATGATTGGTATGCCAATCCTAAGCCAATATCTTCATTCAATGATGAATGGCAAATTGATGCCACTTAATAGAAAGATTCCTTCTTTATATAAATATGGGTGAAACACACAAAGATGTCATGATACAACAAAATCTATACATATTACGTTACCTGTAACAATTTCTCAGCTGTTGGCCTTTTCTTAGGATTTTTTGTGAGTGACATTTTCACAAAATGATGAAAACTATTTGACCTTCAGTTAAAAAAAATGAAAAGTTGTAAACCTGAAAATGTAGAAACAAAACAAAACAAAACAAAACAAAACAAAATATTGCTTTTGGCAGGATTACGGACTTACCATTTCATCTTGTCTTTTAACTTTGGTGGCTGGAAGTTACTTTTAGTCATTAAAAATAAGGCCCTGAAAAAAAGAACATCCATTTGTGTATTGAGAAGCACAAATAAAACAGGATTGTTCTAACCACTATTCTCAGTAGATTTACAATGTCTGTACAACTGTAAAATATGCACATGTACATATTTGAAGAGCAAGACGGCAAATAAAGAACATTTTTCTTTGTACTACACGCTGTAAATATCAAACAACTGAGCTACTATTCCACAAAGTCGAAAAAGGTCAACTTATTTATCTTGATCAATTTTCTCAGAATTATGAAAAAAGTTAGAGAGGAAACAGTTTAAGTACGTATAATAAAATAATAAATATATATACCTCATTGGATGCAAATCAAACATTGGAGGTTGAAGTTCTGCAAGCTCTATGGCTGTGATACCAACAGCCCAGATATCGCACAACTGGTTATAACCCCCTTTTCTTTCCACAGCAGCAACTTCAGGAGCCATCCTAAGCATCAGATACAAAAAGGGGTTATTGAAAATATAAAAATTCAAAAACATGTTTTTTCTTTTATTTTCTTACAGTAGACTTTAACCTCCTGGGTGCTATGCCTAAATTCAGTACAGTCACAGTTTGATCTACAGGCCAGGATCGGGCATAACCTCCAATCCTCTGTGCACCTGCAGCGATTCTGTATAACTGCAGGCTCGTTGATCTGTTCCGGCCTCCACGTACACTGTACTCTGCTGTGCTTCCCCTCCCTCCCCTTATCTCCCGTACAGCTCCGTTTAGCACCTTTTTTTCACCATGGTAACTCCCAGGAGGTCAAATTACATTATTTCTGTAAACTGCTTCCTCAAGTTGTACACAACTATAAACAAATTACTATTAACTAGTGATGAGCAGCATGGGCAACATGCAAATTTGTGACATTTCTCAAATTATTCTCCAAATTTTTAAAGTAAATTTGCAAATTCCTGTCCATTCTATCTGCATTTGTAATGCAAATGATTGCAATGTGTGTTGTCACTGCGACATCTAGTGGCAGAATGTGAAATTGCAGCTGTAGTGTAATCTTCTGCAACAAGGAGTACATCTTTGAAAAAATTGGCATTTGTACATGTGAATATTGTATGCACAATGCATGGTACTTACCCCATCTCGAACATTCAAAATGATCTTTAATGACGGTAAAGATCGTGTCTTATTACAAGTCAACTGCTAAATACCCTATTAACACGTAATAACAACGTAAATACCCTATTAACACGTAATAACAACATTATATCCTTTTTGAGTAAACTAAGCTACTTTTTCGGAAAAAAATTTATCTTACCAGTAAGGAGTTCCAATAAAAGATTTCCGTTTAGCTATGGTGGCTGTAATCTGCGCAGATACTCCAAAGTCAGCTGTTAACAAAATATATTTGATCTTTAAATATTCATGCATAAATATGCCTTTTCTACTGTACAATAGAAAGCATGTAACTATTCCATTTTTGGTCCACTAACCTATATTTTGGCAGTTCCAGTTATCAAAGCAAGATATTTCACAATGTTTGTAAAATCAGTGCATCACACATGCATCATTGCACACATTTGTTCAGAACTAGAAGCAGCCTAAGGCTGGCCATGCACAGACATAAAAAAAAGGGGGAAATATATTTATCTGTGCTTCTCCTCAAAAGAAATCCCTCCAATGTCAGCATCTTCATAAAAAAATCAAAGATTGGCATCTTCTAGCACAAATGATTTCCAACAAGATTTTGCATTTGTTGATACAAAATTATATGTCTAAATATACTAAATATCTCACCACCACTAACATAACCAGAAATAAAACTAGGGAAAAAGACTGTAGTTATCAGTCTATGTTTACCCAGATAGAAGTGCCGTGAGGATGTAAGCCAATTAGGGTTTTTGCAATAATTTGAAATTATTCAGTACCTAAAAAAAACTTTTTTTTAGGTACTGAAAAAGCGTAAGAGCGCAACGGAAGTTTTTAACCAGGATGTCTTCCAATTCCTGATGCTGAAAGGGATGGTATTGGCCTGGTGATGAGAAGTGCCTGTTTTCCTCCATAAAGCCCCCCATACACGACCGACCACGCTGGTCGATCGGGAAAAATTTACATGGAACTTGAGTGATGCCTGGCATAAACAACAGTTTTGTTTCTCATGGTTTGGTTGGGTCCTTTTGGCACTCCAGGCGGACTTCCATGTGCCGTTTAAATAAGGAGTCACCTTACTGACTAAGGGGTCCCCATACACCTTTAAGTAGGGAACACATCTTTGGATACGGGCCAGATTGATGGGCACTTCAAGGGCCATGCGTGCTCATGGCCATCTATCTAGCCCATATCTAATGCGGCCATCCTTGTATTCGAGCAGGATTGATTGTTCCCGCACGAAAACAGGGATGGCCACATTAGATAATCGGACATGACCGTAAACCACGGTCTCAAAGATGATCACAGGAACAGGGTGCACCTAAACAAATTTTCAGCTTCATGGCCGTATGTGTCACCCATGCGGCCACTGGTGGTCGCACCTTGGCTTCCCACCAGCTCTCCCGGCACAGAGATTAGCCGGGGAGCTGGAGGAGCTGTCAGTTGAGAGTTGCCGGCTAGTGTCCGGCTCTCCCATCTGAACTCTGTAATTGCCTATGCCAGCAGAGCTCTGCTGGCATAGGCAATGGAGTGAGAGAGATGAACTGCCATCTTTCCCTCTCTCAGTGTCCGTGGGAACTGCAGTCACTCTGCAGCTCCCACTGACACAGTAACAGCTGATCAGAGCAGAGGAGAGGGAGAAGGCTGCAGATTTCTGCCCCCCCCCCCCCTCCTGCTGATCAGTGTGGAGTATGACGCCGAGTCTGAGAGTGTACTGCTGCTAGTGACACCTTCTGGCTGAATTGAATATTGCATTCACTGAATTCATTGCATTAACCTAATTGATGTGAAAACGTATTAAATCTTTTTTTCTGGTTATCCTGCCCTAAAAACTGGGTGCATCTTATGGTCCGAAAAATACGGTAATCAATTTTCGAATAAGGCTGTAACATGACAAAATGCGAAAAAGGGAGGTGCTGTAAATATTTTCCGGATGCACTCTATAACTGTGTTTTCTTGCACAGGGTCTTCTTTTATAAAGAAATATTATAGAGCTGTACAACAATGTCTGAATTTTGTTTTAGGTATCTGCAAAGTAAAAATCTGATGAGGTTATTATGTTTAAAGGGCACCCATACATTTTAAAAGTCTTTAGATGACATGGTGGCAGTGTGTATTTATTTTTAGACTTTTTTCTTTTGTTTTCAACTGATAAACCTGTGGACAATTCACATTGGACCCTATTGCTCACTACTCCATATTCATATACATATCTACAAAGAGGTCACAACGGCAACAGAAGATTCCAAGAGGCCAATATGTTTATGGTTGCTGGACCAACAAAGAAATTGGGACAGCCAGAACATCCAAATTTCAGATTCAAATTGTTGCTGTCTTCATGGACTGTGTAAACACAATTTATTGAAGCTTGGAAGTGATGTCCCTTGCTTTTAATGGTATGAAATATGTCTTCCTTAATCTATTACAAGTAATCCTAAAAGGTACCCATACACATTGCGATTTTTCGTGCGATTTTAGCCCTTCCGACCGATCCGGTCGGTCGATCGGGATTCCTAACATGCAAATGTATTCCGACCGATGCTGTTTTTAGAAAAATTGGCCGAAAAGTCGGTCGGGTCCCGAATGAGGATGCCTGTAATTTTTGGACGGTCGGCCACTCTTAAAAGATTCCCAATCCAACCAGCCGATCGGTTGAATAATCGGCCGAATAATCAGGCATCCCACCGACTTTTAAGAATAGCACTAAAGCAAAAATCGGGCATTGAAATCGAATATCGCATCGGTCCCCGAAAAATCGCAACGTGTATGGGTACCTTAAGAAAAGTAATTAACAAAAAAAACGTATATTCTGCTTTAATTGCAGGTCAATTATCAGGAAGTGACAATAACGCTTCATATCTAGGAAGCTTAGTGGATACTTTCTCTACTTGCTCTCTATAGATACCTTGTAATATATGACATGAACATTTTTCCATTATTTGTTAATCTTATTACCTCAATCCGTTTGATTCATAGTCTATTCATGCTTAACTTACAACCAATTACTAATACTGAAAACAAAGATTGGTAAACTGCAATATAAAAAGCACTTCTGTATTTATTGTCCATTAAGAAGACATCAGGTAAAGCAACAGCTTCACAGTGTATTATTCAATACCAAAACAGGTAATTGGCATTTCATTACTTACCTAGCTTTACATGACCATTGTCGGTCAGAAGAATATTTGCTCCCTAAGAAAAAAAAAAAGACAGCAGAGAATAAAGGTGTTTGCTGGAATTAAATCAAAATAAAATATAATTTATTAATACTATATGAAAATGGGAGGATGTATATACAAAGAGTACACAGTGAGATCACTTCTAGACACGAGCATGATTGTATACTTTACATTAAAAGCAAAAAATCTCCCAGAAAGATCGTGGAAAGATAATCTTATACTCATACATTTTGGATACTATCAAACCATGTCCGTGTTAATCATTTCATTTGCACCCCATCTCCATACAGTTTTGTTCCCACTATGTTCCCATCAATCTTCCTTGTTTCCTTTTGTACATTAAACATTATTTAATTATGTAAAACGAGAAAAATATACAAATTACATATTCTGACAATAAAATCTTATCAGCACTGCAGCAGAGAAGATATGGTGGGTCAACAGCATATGATGGAGGAGATTCCAATATCCAAAATCTTTATTTTATTTTAAAAGTCAAGGTCACAATTCCTGGGCATAGTCACCTATATCCTGTCAGTTTGTATATTTAAGACTTTTCAAATCAGTTTTCTATAAACATTTATTGAAATTAGTTCCTTGCATATCTGATTCAAGAGAGGTAGGGCCTATTTTACACTTCTTTGTCTGTCAGTGACACGTAGCTGTTCACTGCTAATAAATCATCTAGCTAGATGCAAGGCATGACAAGCATCTTACCCTTATTCTTTCACTTCCTATCAAAGTCCAAAAACCAGTATCTTTCCTTCTGCTTTACTGAACGTTCATTGTCCACGAGCCCAAGTAAAAATATTTTTCAAACATTCTTGTGTATGAAAGGCAATAGTGATTGTTAGCTTAGTCCACATGTATATTCAATATGTAACCTTTGTCCTAAAACAAAATATTTACATTTTCGCTTAAAGCAATATTAATAATTTACATTTATAGAAATAAGTTCCTCCACATCATACTCCTATAAACACAGCTCCCCTGTATCACAGTCATATATACACAGCTCTCCCATATCAAAGTCTTTACTGACACACAGATTACATTTGTTGAGTCACCTGCAGCACAGTACTGCACTGCTCCTGACCCGGCTGGAATTAAGAATTGTCAGGCGTTATATCAATATGTGGGTACATTGTGTGATATGTACTGGAGAGGGGTGGCAGGATTCCAGCACTGGTGAGGTGGGAGGACGGAGGACCAGCTTTGCATGGTATCCTACTATATATATATATATATATATATATATATATATATATATATATATATATATATATATATATATGCTTTACATTAATCTTACCCACATCCATATACTATAGTCTATATCCACTGCTATGCTTTACACTCAAATCTGTATATATAAAAAAAAAAAAACATCACTGTTCAGTGCTGATCTGTAAGCAAAGTGCCCGAAGACTAAACGGGGCTTGGAGTAGTAGGTGTCCATTCTATACATTACAAATAGATAGGCAGGGCTTGGCTTAATCACGCAAAGGCATGTAGCAATACAAGTCACTAAGCATTGCTACTTTTTCTCCCCAGCAATACAAGTCACTAAGCATTGCTACTTTTTCTCCCCATGTACATACCTGTATACCAGTTATGTGCACCCCTGAATATATCAATTTTAATATTTGCACTGCAATGTTACTACCTCCTCACCCTAGTCATTGTATAGGCATACATTCATGTGAACAAACATGGCTTCTAAACCGAATATGAAGTTCTTCACCAACCACAATCCTCTTAGTGCTTAAGCTATTCCCCTTAAGATTTATATGTAATGTAGGGTATGTTTCCACTGCGTTTTGTGCTTAACAGGGGTCCCGACGTATCACATACACATTACCTGCTCGGTGGATGCTCTGTTCAGATATCTTCCGATGCAGGGGTTTACGTACTGCACTACGTTAACCCCTGCATCACTAAGAATATCTAAGTCACTGCCTAGACAAATGGGGATCGGTCCGTGTTCCAAAGAATGGTATGCAATGGGCACATCAGGCTAGGCTTGCTTATGGAAAGTATAGGGCGCAGTATTGCTGACATGGCCAGTACCATGCCCTAAACTCTCAGAATCAGCTGCCAGACATTGGGCACCTCAAGCGGGCACCATGGACACGTCACAATGACATGTCCATAATGCCTCCCACGGTTTCTGGGGCTTCACGGTGTAGACCTAGCCTTATTTGGAGTCCACCTGTAGTAAATTCAGTTGATTGGACATGATTTGGAAAGGCACACACCTGTCTATATAAGGTTTGACAGTTGAAAATTCATGTCAAAGCACAAACCAAGCATGAAGTCAAAGGAATTGTCAGTAGACCTCAGAGACAGGATTGTCTCAAGGCACAAATCTGGGGAAGGTTACAGAAAAAAATCCTGCTGTTTTGAAGGTCCCAATGAGCAAGTGGAAGAAGTTCAAAACCATCAGAACTCTTCCTAGAGCTGGCTGGCCATTTCAAATCAGCAAAAAGGGGAGAATGGTTTAGTGACTAAGAACCTGATGGACACCGTTAGAGCTCCAGAGGTCCTCTGTGAAGAGAGAAGAACCTACCAGAAGGGCAACCATCTATGCAGCAATCCACCAATCAGGCCTGTATAGTAGACTGGCCAGACAGAAGCCACTCCTTAGTAAAAGGTACATGGCAGCCTGCCTGGATTTTGACAAAGGACACCTAAAGGACACACAAACCATGAGAGCTTGCAAAGGAGGAATAGGCGAAACTGGCCAAGTATAAGTGCGTCAAGCTTGTGGCATCATATTCAAAAAAACTTAAGACTGTAATTTCTGTCAAAGGTATGCAAAGGTCAACAAAGTATTGAGCAAAGGCTGTGAATACTTATATACATGTGGTTTCTCTTCTTTTTTATACAATTGCCAAAACCTCAAGAATACTTTCTTCTACATTGTCATTATGGGGTATTGTGGGTAGAATGCTGAGGAAAATATAAAATTAATAAATTTTTTAATAAGGCTGTAACATAAAATGTAGAAAAGTTGATGTGCTGTGAATACTTTCCAGATGCACCCTAATTCCTATAGGTGGTCTGCAGTCACCAGGAGGACAGGTCCACTATGTTATCACATTAATACACCATGTCGTTGGTGATGTTCTTTATGCCCATTGCAGGAACCAGCAGCTAAACGTGCCTGATCTGGCCCCAAGGCCTTTGTTTACAAATGTCTGGCCTAGACTTCAAAACAGCTTGAATAATGCCTATTTGACCCTCTCCAATCTGGCATCCGATCTTTTCATTCCACTGAGACAGCCATCACTAAAGTTGCCAATGACTTGCTCACAGACAAGGCCACTATTCTTTGCTTCTTTTGTTGGATCTCTCCTCTGCCTTTGACACTGTAGATCACCCTCTTCTTCTTCAGACCTTGCGCTCTTCTGGTATTAGTGCCTTTTTTGGTTCTCGGCCTACCTGACTGTCCGCTCTTTCCAAAAATCTCTCAGTACCTTTCAGCCTTCTCTTCATACTCAACCTGAGCAAAACAGAACTTGTCATCTTTCCCCCATTACTTTCCAAGCCTCTGGCCAACATCTCACTTACAGTATACAACACCGTCATCTCCCCTATTCCACAAGATTGCTGCCTTGGTGTCACCTTCGACTCCACACTCAGAACTTTGCTAGATGCTGCCACTTCCATCTCTGCAACATCTCCAAGATCCACCCCTTGCTATGCTCAGAGACCACCAAAGTCCTGGTACACGCTCTCATCATCTCTCGCCTTGACTACTGCAGCATCATCATCTCCGGTCTTCCTCTAACTAGACTGTCACCTCTTCATTCCAATATGAATGGTGCAGCTTTACTCATTTACTCATCTGCTGCTCCTCTCTGCAAATCTCTACACTGGCTCCCAATTCCCATGCCACACCTCCTTTCCCACTTACATTTCCAGCCTGGTACACAAATACACGCCTAATCGCCCCCCTCCGCTCCTCCAGTGACCTATTAATTCACATGTGCAGCTTAAAGACTTGCTACAACTCTATTACTCTAAGGAACTCTCTCCCTTGCCCCATTAGACTTGCTCATACTTTTGGCACTTAAAAAAAAAACAAAAAAAAAAAAAACACCTTTTTAGTCTCTCCTACCCATCTTCCCACTCCTTACATCACCACCATGCCAGCCCCATCCCCCCACCTATTGTATACTCTGTTCCCCGACCTTTTAGATTGTAAGCCCGATCGGGCAGGGTCCTCTACTCTTCCTGTGTCATACCCTGTACATGTGATACATGTTGTTGGCCCTTTATATAAATAAATGATGATAATAATAAAAATGTGACTTAAGGTGCCCATACATGAGTTGATACCCATTCGGTCAAGGAACAATCGATCGCGAAGTGATGATGCAACGGATCGCTCAAAGATCTTTCATTGAATCGATGCGCACCACTTTGCGCGATTGTTTATAAGTCGATACTTGGGATGGGGACCTGGATATTAGTGCCCTGTTTGATCGACAAGGGTTTTCATGTTGGATTCCTGATCATTAAAAACGCACACTTCGAATGTCCGGGAATCAAACAAAAATTTACCCTTGTATGGGTACCTAAAAGGGGTTCTTCACACAAAGCATAAAACACAAGATTGAAAATCAAAACCAAGGATGTGTGTTCCCTTTAAAGTTTCCAGGCACCAAGCCATGTTGGGATTTGTAACTTAGCTACAAATGTACAGCTCGCACAATAGAAAGTTTGTTAGAAGGCAGGTTTTAAAAGGATTTTCTGCTAGTAATAAACCCTTTTTAAAAACAGTTAAGTTTTGTTCTATAAATTCATGCTTTGTGATGTATTATGTTTATTCATTTAGCAAGACTCAATTGCTGACACAGAATGATTTGACAGATTTTTCTTTTGAGCCGGGCAATAACCTAGGGTTCAGAATCACATTTAACTGCACAAATTTGTTTTGAAGGATACTGTACTCACCATGTGCACTACAGAGGAAGGAAAAAAAGCAGTACTGAGTAATATCTCAAAGCTTACATCCAATTGGGAGATATCATTACACAGAACATGCGTGAGATTCTGTAAAAGCCTCACCATTCTTGCTCTACATATTATGAAACAATGTACAATGTTTCTGATCAATGACATATGACCATATATAAACAATTGATCACCTCAAAGCTAGGCCTGGACTATTCCTCCCTTTTAAAGTAATGACTCCAACATCAGGTACAAAAAGTTAACTTGTAGGGCTTGCTTCCACTTGTGCGGCCGCCAGCTGCACGATTGCAGCCGCTTAGATTCGCCCCCGCTAAGAACCGCATCTTATGCGGTTGTTAGCTGGGGCCATTCACCTCTATGGCCGCGGTCACCTCTATGACCGCAGCAGGGGACTAACCCATTCAACTACATGGGCGCAGTTTCGTCTGCCCTGTAGTCAACCGCGGGCTTTCGCGGTAGTGGAAACAAGCCCGTACGGTGTTAATGAGAAGTGGTTATCCAGATCAGGGCTCCTTAAACTACACCCCGGTAGGCTTCCCCTATTGACGTGAAGAATGCGTCAGGAAGCTGGGGTTGCGATTTACAGGTAGACAGTGACTGTGCACTGAGCAAAAGACAGTATTGCATGGGAATTATTTTTCCTATCGAGATTAACCTCCTGAGCAATTAGCCTAGAGTAATTGGGGGTGAGTTTGTTTACTAACAATTCTGACCCTGAAATAGCCAAAGTCATACACGCCTGTCTTTCCAAGCCCACCTTGATGACATTATCATTCTCGGCATTTACAATGACACTGGTGATGTAATGGGGAAGAGGGGGGGCTGGACTGCCAAGATTGCCAGTGGTAAACCTTTTTTTTAAACTTCAACCAGCTGTACAAACAACTTGACTTTCTGATGCATATACTACCTTAACAGTTATACTTTTCTAGACTACCAGAATTGTTTCAGTTTATGAATGTAAGTGTAAATAGTTGATGTCAATTGAATAACCTCAAGAAAACATTAATATAACTATGAAAGGGAAGTTAAGCATTCTAAGTGGTAAATTACGGGGTCATCATAAATTCTCCTGGGAGGTGCTGTATATGTGGGAGAGAGCCATTTTTTATAAGTATGATGCCTTGTACCTACAAACGTATAATAATTATATGAGGGAGAGGGTGCTACCATTTATTGTTATAGTGTTGATAAATATTTGGTAGCCCCCTCTCACACATATACTTCATATTTTAGCAAGCAGCATCTAGTACCCTGAACACAGATCTTCAGCAGATATGATAGCTACATATACCAAACTAGATATTTATTATCACGGGAATTTGTTTTTTCTTTTTCAAACTATAGTTCATCACTCTCTGCGGGACAATAAACTGACCCCCTTTTTAAAAGTTTGATGATCTAGATTATGATGCATATTTAATAATAGTTAATAGGTGTATTCCTATTTAAATTTTTGAGTGAAGATTCAACTCCTGTAAACTTCTTTATTTGCAAGTTAAACCCCAAAGCCTGTCACTCTCTAAAGCCCCCCATACATGTTTAGACGTCATCACGCACGGTCAATTGGGGGAAAAAATCGGACCACAATCGGGCGGCACCCTTTGTGTGCCAGCACTGTCCGTTGGGTTCCGGCGGACAGCATCTAGGCTGCCAGGTCACTGAGACCTGCTCACCGTAACAGCACACTGCTCACACCCTAACAGCACATAGGGAGAGGGAGGAGCTGTTAGCTCCCCCGCCCCCCTCTGCTCAAAACATTCAGAGGGAGAGCCTCTGCAGAGCTGAGGAGACATGGAGTGGAGAAGACATACCTGTACTTTGGACAGGGACTCTTGTCCACATTCAAAGTAGTAAACCGATCTAACAATTACAGGTATGTCCGTAAAGGCGTAAAATCTGCCACTAACAATAGACTTCTACTAATGTATAATTTCACCATCACTTGCACCCCCTTCTCATCTGCAGCTGCAGACTCCTTTTTTCCTTCTGTGGGCCTCAGGTCTTCCCTTTTGATTGCTCTTCTTGGTATGCAAATGTAAATGTCTACACATCTGGTGTAAGATGCACTAGTTTCAGTATAGTGCTTTTTTCTCTGTACTGACAAACTCAGGAGATTCCACTTCTCAGAGCCCAGAGACTTTTAGAGATGTACATTACACTGGTAGCTCACCCTGGAACATGCTATATACAGGGTCATTTGGAAGGAGGCGTGAGTCTCTAGCTGTCACATGTTAATGAGCAGATTATTCCGTAAACAGAACAGCAAGTGAAGTGAATTTATAAGCCAAAGACTCACCCATCCTCCTGAGTACCTGAGTTGAATTCTAAGGCTAACTCTAACCCACGTTAGGTCTCGGAACAGCCGGAACCCGAAACTGCATTGGTTTGCTAATGGAAAGTATAGGGCGTAAAGCAGGGTGGATAAAAATTAATGATTTAAAAAAATAAAAAAAATAAAATTACCATCCGAAGGTTAATCCATCATGAAATAAAGATTTGTTTTTATTAGGTAGAATAAAGCTGTATGTGTTTAATTTTTGGGGTAAATAAATTCCATGAATCCATTCTTAATGTCATGCTCTTCCAGAGGTTTTTGCAAGATGTTATCATCAATATAACTACACTCTCAGATGTATAGTGGCTAACATCCCAAAAACAAAACACAGAAGTTGATGATGGCATAAACACATCGCCCCAAATTTCCCCTGGAATAGACAAGGCAGAAGGGACTTTAAGGGCCACTCAATATGTAAAAGCAATACATTTATTATACGCAATGCAAAAGATGAAGTAATGACATCATATCAATCAAAAACAATGTATACATCTGTACACGTGCTGTAAGACAATTAAAATAGTCCAAATGGCGCAAATTTCACCCCAACGCGCATTTCGTTGAAGACTTCTTCGGGGGTAAGATATGTAATTTCATAGGCCAAATTTACATGTTTGGTCATGTGATGTTGTGTTAATCCCATTTACCCCAATTAAACATTTCTTTAATAAAAAAATATTGTTTCTTACCTTTATGTCCCTGTGCATTTTTCCTTTATTGTGAAGATAATATAAACCCTGAAAAGATAGCAGAAAACAGTTGATGCCATTGCAGTTTATGAACAAAGGGGCCTATAAAGTAAATGTGTTGAAATCTATAAACACCAAGCAAACATACTTTTTCTAGAAAATTAAAGGGTACTTTCACACTGCGCTGTGCGATGGTACATAAGAAACCTGTGTTACCATTCACACTAATGTGCTGTGTGTTGCGTTTTAGCCTTTATAAAACACAGCAGTATGCATTTCAGCTGAGACTGTGTTTGCACTTTCAATTGCTTTAACTAATTGCCAGTACGTTCCTTGCAGCTCTTTTTTTGCCCTATAACTAGCATGTGTTAAAATAAATTTACTAAGACATTTTTTGCTAGTTTCAAGATGGTAACCTATGCACAGAGGTAGGTAACTATGGCATAGGTTACCGTCAAGATAAATAAGAAGAGCGTTGCTTACTCAGTTCAAAAATGGTGATTGGATTACTGTAAACACAAAGGTGGGGCCAGTGTAAAAGGTACAACAGGTTTCCTGTGCAGCTAGCATGAAATGTCCCTAAATAGCATAGTGGGCACATCACTAAAACTAACTTTGCATCTTGTGAAACTAGCAAAAAAATTCTAAGACAATCGATTTTACAACATAAAACATTTAATTTAAGGTGTCATTTAATTTGCAAAGCTGTTTTATACAAAGGATGGTCAGTTTTATAGTTATACAATTAAAAATGATTTTTTTAACCACATGTATGTGTGCATATGTGTTTAAATCTATTTAATCTATTAATCTATAAATCAATGTTTTTCTGCACTAAAGTTAAAAGTTACCATTTTTTTCATCAAAGACAATTATTCTTAACCACCCTAGCGGTTGTGACGAGTCCAGCTCGTCCAGTGCTGACATGCTGAAAGTGC
>CM070035.1:114556538-114577675 GCA_036250615.1 Ptychadena robeensis | reverse complement strand
CCCCCCCCCCCCCCCAAAAGGTGCTCTATAAAAAGCGATGCCCCCGCCGGAACCACACCTGACATCATCATAGTGGACACGGAAGAATTGGCGGTATGCTCAGAATCCCAGAGGTAATTCGACAGACAGGCTTCTCACAGTTAGGCTAAGTTTACACTGGCGATTCCTGAGCTGCTTGCAGTTCGGAAACCACCAGTGCGCTCCCGCAGCCCCGGAATAAGCGACTCCCTGTAGTTGTCTGCACAACAGTGCAGGCAATTACAGGGCGTCTAGTAAAGGACCCCATAGAGGTCCTGATGTCCCCCTGGTGGTATAAAGACGCCAGTGTAAACTTAGCCTTATCTGTGGGTTTTATCAGCTGAGACGCTCACCCCAAGATAACTCAGAATGCCCAGGAGGTTAAGTAAATTGAAGTCAACCTGTGAACAATCTAAGGGTCAGATTTCATTTAGATCTCCTATTATTTTACCAAAACTATGTAATATGAGGGATTTTCTAACAATCAAGTCTTCCTGTTTTTAATCGCAGGGGAACCGGCACTACAGAGTTGTTGGTAGATCTAAAGGATATCTGACAGAGATATCTAAAGGTGTATGACCAGCTTTAGTGTTAGTATAAACACACCTTTTTGGACAGACCCCAGAGGCTTCTACACCAAGGGGCATAAAAAAATAAGGACCAAGAAGCTCTCAAATTAAGTCAGGGGCAAAGTTTTAAGAAGGTAACACAAATATCCTAATGTTTGATGATAACCAGGAGCAAAAACAAATCAATCCTCTTCAAAAGAGTTGTCTGAAGCCAGTGTGAAAAATATGTAAAGAACACAGACACTGCTAATAATCATTTCCTAACTTTTTTCTCACACTATTCACACGATTCTGCACACATAATAGTGCCATTTATAAATATATATATATGGTTGACCTCAATTAAGAAAAAAACCACTGTGAAGGAAGAAAGAGTGTAACTAACCTAATTGCTATTGCCCAGAAAAGAGCTGCCTTGGTGGAAAAAAACAAATATGCTTTATGGTTCCATAACGGACATATACATTGGCATTGTTGTACACAAAGGACACATGTAGTACAGTTCTACTTAATAATGGCCCTTCACTTGAAAGCCCCAACAGTTAAGTCCTGTACATACCTATTTCTATTGTGAGAACTTGACACCACACACCCTTTTTCTAAAAATCATTGCTATCATTTAAACCTCATCTCAGCTGGATCATATAGATAATTGTGCTGTGCAAATCAGAGCAGTGAAGGTCAGCTATACATTTACCACGATAAAGAAAAGGGATTCAGTGTATAGTCTATGCCATTTTCACAGACAGACACACAAGAAAACAACAATGCACATTGCTGGCTAGTTCTGTTAAAATCATGACAAAAATCAAGTACACAAGTAGATACACGCTCTTTAATTCCTTCAAGCATGAAAACAAGACAGCGGCTTGTCTCCATGGAAACACACGTATTGCTGAAATCCTACCGTGCAGACATTGAAGTATGCTTTTAAGCCTAAAGAGCCCGATGGACTATCTGAGCCCAAAGGCTCTTCATAACTACCTCAAATAACCTGCGCTCTCCTTGCCCTTTTCTAATGATAACTCCAAAACTTTGAAAAGTATGACGAGGTTAAAACTTTTCAGATTAATACAGTAGAATAGTAGCAATACACAACGATTTAAAGCCAGGGAATGTGAAGCCAACAGTTTTGGCTTAACCTCCCTAGCGCACTGCTGAGGTCCAGATTTCTGTACCAGAAGCGCACCATAGACTCTAATGGAATTAATTTTTTTGTGTTGTAGGCTTGTAACTTCCAAAAATCTGTCTGTACAAGGGTCTAATAGACATCCTGACTATAATAATGTTTGAAACACTTAATTATTATAAAAAAAAAGCAGCCAGAGGATCTGAGCTGGACGGCTCCCTTTCGTCAGCTGCAATACTGCATTAGCAAGTGCAGGACGAGGTTGTCAGAAGCGCTAGGAAGGTTAATGCTGTCCTTTTTTACATGTCTCCAATATGACCCTGTCATGGAAGCACAAACTTGTTTTGGAATGGCTGCAGTAAAGCCAGAAAACATCAATGGTCTTTGAAGGAAACTTTACTTAAGACTCTGTAGGCACCAAGCTCCGCACCATCCGCGCCAAAAGAAGCTGAAGGTGCAGCACGTAGTTCCCATCCCAAGATGGCGTCTGCTATCCCACAGCCACCCAGCCACCTGCAGCCAGTAATCAGATGACAGGTGAGACAGACTCTTCAGGCAGCAAGTCTTCCCAACTCTTTACAGCAAGCATGGGGAAGGGAGGTGAGACAGAGTCATCTGGCAGCAAGTCTCCCCAACTCTCTACAGCAAGCATGGGGAAGGGAGGTGAGACGGAGTCCTCTGGCAGCAAGTCTCCCCAACTCTCTACAGCAAGCATCTTAAACAACAAATGGCCTTAAAAAATCTTGAAACAAATAAAACCATCATACCATATCATCATACCACCATAAAAGCGTCAGACAAAGGGGGAAATGTCGTTGTGATGGACAGGGACCAATATGTATCAATGTGTTACAAAATCTTACAAATAGAGATTGGTACCACCCCATTTCCAAAACTGTTATCGACAATTATCAACAGCAATTCCTCAAAATCCTCTATAGAGCCCGCCATCAGGGGATAATTGACAAGGATAAATACGACTTTCTACGTGTCGCACATCCGAGAACTCCAACATTCTATTTCCTACCGAAAATTCATAAAATGAAGATACCACCCCCCAGTAGGCCGATCGTATCCGGCATGGGTGGACTCACAGAGAACGCAAGTAGGTTTGTAGACAGCATCCTACGACCATTTGTAATGACCCTACCATCTTATACGAGGGATACTCTAGACTTTCTACAGAATATCGAAGGCCTATATTCACTCCTCGTCGTCACATCCTCCTCGTCACAGTAGATGTGGAAGCACTTTACTGTAGTATCCCACACACAAAGGGAATACAGGTAGCTGAAAGCTTTCTCAGACAAATGGAATGTCCTAAACAAGAATGATTTTGTTTTAGAGATACTCCATTTCATTCTAACACACAATGCGTTAACATTTGACGAAAGACACTCCAAATCCAGGGGGTAGCCATGGGAACCTGTTGTGCACCCACCTATGTGAACATCTATCTGGGTGGGTGGGAGCGGGAACTCTTTGGCGACCCCAAAGAGTGGAAGGGGACACTATAGAGAAAATCTTAATTTGGAAAAGGTTCATCGATGATGTCTTTATGATTTGGGGTGGGGGGGGGGGTGGGACCAGAGAGGAACTAATGATGTTCTTGAACAAATTAAACTCTAACATGTTCAATCTAAAGTTTACCTGGGAAATTTCACCAACAGACATATCATTTCTTGACATAAAAATCTACCGAAAGTTGATGGCACTCTGGGTAGCACTCTTTTTAGAAAAACAACAGCCGGTAACTCAATATTAAGAGCAAACAGTTTACACCCAAAAGCACTGGTGGCCAGCATTCCGTACAACCAATATGGCGGAATTGCTCTAATGACAATGAGTTCCGCAAACATGTATGAACTCCAAATAAGACTCAAAGAAAGAGGATATAGTAAAAACTTATTAAAAAATGCATACCAACAAGCATGGCAACAAGACAGACAGAAGCTTCTATTTAACAAAAAGAACAAAAAAAGGTACATCAGAGAAGCTAAACAGTACACAAATAAATCTTCCATTCCAAAAAACCAATCAAAACAGGTTCAAACAATAATTTCAAAATATTGGTATTTATTGACAAGCAATGAGATTCCAAATACATCAAACCCTACCCAGATACAGGAACATGTCCGTGACATTGAAAACGGTAGAATTACATCACCAATTGTCCATCATGTTGGACATATACATAATTTTGATCTGTCAGTTGTCCACTTCACGGCATTAGAATGTGTGAAGGAAGACACCAGAGGGGAAGATTTTGATAAAATTGTCCTCCAGAAAGAGACAAAATGGATTGTCAACCTGAATGCATCAACATTTCCTGGCCTAAAGGAGATGTGAGCTTTAAGTCTTTTTTATAGTATCTCTGTAACATAATCCAGGGAAGAAACTTTGTCTGAGGACAAACCCCTTTCTTGTATATTATGATTATGCTTCTCGGGCAACAACAGGTTACCAAAGAACTTTGTTTATCCATATTAGGAAAATATCTGTTTCCAGCGGTGTTGTGGTTGGCTCCACACACATACACACATTCCTCGCCCAGTGGACTGCCGCTACCATCTTCCTATCCACTATCTGAGGAAGATCCCCTTGCGAATACTACCTTTCTAAATGTATTGGTTGTTCAATTAAGACTTGAACTTAAGGAACTTATGTATTCCCCACTTTCCCTAACACCTTTTGAACAAAGCTGTCTACATGACTGCCTGGGTATGGGAACCGTCTCACTCATCTACCTGGAACTTTTAGAAGCCAAATTCATTATCCACCTCCATCTTCCCATGCTCAGAATTGGACATTGGCACCTCATTGGATCCAAATCTGGAACACCACCACTCATGGATCACAGAAAACCTCACAGAAAGCTAAATATAAGCTTTGGCTTCGATGGTACATGGTGTCCCAGAGGTTGGCTAAATTTACTTCTGGTGTGTCCCTTGTTATGTTTCCGTGGCTGCGGCTCATTTATACTGTACTGGGGAAAACAAAAGGAACCCATATGAAACATTACTGAATTTAAAACCTCTTGATTGCTTTCGCCACTAATTCGTCCTCTATTCACAGCAGCTAAGCAGACTCTAGTGAAAGCCTGGTCGTCATCCACCCCTACAGTAACACAGGTCAAGCATAAAATGGCATGGTATCTAGTGAATGAAAAACTCACGGCCCGCCTCCATAATTCTATCATGAAATTAGAGAATGTATGGTCCCTATGGGTAAAAAAACATTACCTTTCCCCTACCTTTCCCACTTCCTTTCTGGCACTATGAATGAGCCTTGTGGCACTACTCTCAATATTCCCCTCCTCCTGTCTGACTATCAGCCTCCCCCCAGCCCTTATTGCCCCCTTTTCTCTTCCTTTTTAATTTTTGTCCCTCCCCTAGGTTCTCCACACCCTCGAAGTGTTGTCCTCATAGATTTATAACTACACAACATGTTTATGGTCTGCTGTTTTAGCAACTGGGGAGAGAGTGAGTGCTTTTGTAGTTTTTGTTGATGCTATGGGGCTACCTTATTTTATTTTACTTGCCCCCCTTTTTTACTTCCTTTTGTATCCTGTTTGTTATTGTTGTTTTAAGTTGTGATTTTTGATATCGAAAGTGTACCGTATTTTCCGGTGTATAAGACACTGGAAGTTTGGGATATACTAGCCGTATAAGACTACCCCTCTTCCAAAACACACCATATTTTTATTACTTCTCTGACTTTCAACCCCCAGAAGCCCGCCCCCCCTCCAGAATTTAAATCTTTTTTTTGGATTTGTAATTCACATTTTCAATTTGACACACCTATCTGCAACCTTTGGCAATCTAAAAATTTAACTTTTAAAGTTGTGTATAAATTACAAAGGGAACAGCTATTTAATGTGTTAGCTAGCTTTAATCTTTCTGCAATACCAATTTCAGCCACAATGTCAATGTCAGTAGCAGCACATAGCTACTTTCACAAACATTGGAAGGAGGGGCCCGAGGAGGATTCCACAAGCCTCTCCCTCTGGCTGCTGTCAGCCAGCGTGAAGTGAGGAGCACGGATTTGGGTAGCAGATCTTTGTGCTCCCCTAGATGGTCGGCAGGGGACAGGAGTGCCCCCCCCCCAATCAAGACAAGTTTCCAAGAGTGCACAGCTTCAACCACAGGTTAATAGTGGTCATAGAAATGAAGTTTAAGTCTCAACTGTAAAGAAAAGACAGGTAAAGTTATTGCTAAAATGTCAGAATAAGAAAAAGATGCTTGTTTGTGCCATCAAATCCAGCAAATTGAATACTAAAGACTGGAAGAAGGTATTATGACTGATGAATCAAAGTTTAATATACCAAAAATGTCAAGAAAAGAATTGTTCCTTAGATATTAACTGTTAAACATGGAGGAGAAACCTTGATAGCCTGGCTTTGTTGGATCCAGGGAAGGTGACTTGTACAAAATGAAAGCACCCTGAACTAAGAAGGCTACCACAATATTCTGCAGCAATTTTAACTTGTACTAGAAACGCTAATGCAGAGCATCCAATAACGCCTGCATGCTTTATCAGCAGCACATTTAGTGTAAAAGAGACCTTAGAATAAATTTTTAGTATCTGTTTTTTAAATGTTTCTGTTTCAATATTTTTATTAATTTTCTTATGAAACATAATACTATTATATATAAACAGTCGGACATCAAGACATCATGTAAACACAAACAGTACAAGTAAAACTTCAGTAAACTTCTGTCCAAGTCACAAGCTAATTTTAATCAATTTAATCAATTTATTTCAAAAAGTTGATTGTAGTAAATGTGATTTTTCTTTTTCTACAAATGTGACTTTTAACTGGGTATATGGAACTCCAATTTCTGCAACACCATCTCCCTGTCACATTTTAATCAAAATAAGAAAAAACAACCCTGGTTTTGGGGTGATGAGTTACACCCCAGTCCCTATAACACGGGACTACTAGAGCTGGCAGTTACGGGCATCAAAATTTGAACGTTGATTAAAACAGGTCTTTATTAAACAATATTGAGGACCATCAGTTTAGCAATTAAAAATATCGACAAACATTGGCACCCCACATGGTCCAAGTCGTTTGCTGACATGGATAAAAACACATATCAAAAAAGAGACAATGGTATGACGAGTAGGTTTTTACAGTTATTATCTAGTAGTCCGTTGGTCCTCCGACGCGTTTCGCCCAGAGGGGCTTCCTCAGGGAGGTGGTTTAGGACTATTGATAGTTCACTTATTCTAATATTGAGTGGATGACTGTATATTTGTATCAACTGTGTAGGTGACCGGGAGTTGGCAGGTCAACATAAGACAGTCAGGAAGTCCCCTTATGTGACAGCTCAAGCCTCTCGCTGCAGGAGGGGCTATAGAGTCTCGTCCGGTAGCTACAAGTGGGTCTGTGGGCAGGAGAGTCTGGAGCGTCTCAACAGAAGTGTTCCGATGGTAAAAAGTGGTGGTATTCAATTCTCCGTATCTGTCGTCACAAGAAAAGTATCCAGCATGTCAGATGCATAGAGCAGTCATGCTGACATGCTGGATGAAGGTGGCTGCCCCATACTTTTCTTGTGACGACAGATACGGAGGATTGAATACCAAAAAATTGAGACGAGCCTTAATGTTCCTTTTGCTTAACAGTGGTTTGCGCCTTGGATATCTGCCATGCAGGCCGTTTTTGCCAGTCTCTTTCTTATGGTGGAGTTGTGAACACTGACCTTAATTGAGGCAAGTGAGGCCTGCAGTTCTTTAGATGTTGTCCTGGGGTCTTTTGTGGCCTCACGGATGAGTTGTCTCTGCGCTATTGGGGTAATTTTGGTCGGCCGGCCACTCCTGGGAAGGTTCCATGTTTTTGCCATTTGTGAATAATAGCTCTCACTGTGGTTCGCTGGAGTCCCAAAGCTTTAGAAATGGCTTTATAACCTTTACCAGACTGATAGATCTCAATTACTTTTGTTCTCATTTGTTCCTAAACTTCTTTGGATCTTGGCATGATGTCTAGCTTTTGAGGTGCTTTTGGTCTACTTCTCTGTGACAGGAAGCTCTTATTTAAGTGATTTCTTGAGTGAAACAGGTGTGGCAGTAATCAGGCCTGAGGGGGACTACAGAAACTGAACTCAGGTGTGAAAAACCACAGTTAAGTTATTTTTTCACAAGGGGGGCAATCACTTTTTCACACAGGGCCATGTAGATTTGGAGTTTTTTTCTCCCTTAATAAAGTAAACCTTCATTTAAAACCGCATTTTGTGTTCAATTATGTTATCTTTGACTAATAGTTAACGGTTTTTGATGAGCTGAAACATTTGAATGTGACAAACATGCAAAAGAATAAGAAATCAGGAAGGGGGCAAATAGTTTTGCACACCACTGTAAGTGAACTATCAATAGTCCTAAACCACCTCCCTGAGGAAGCCCCTCTGGGCGACACGCATCGGAGGACCAACGGACTACCAGATAATCACTGTAAAAACCTACTGGTCATACCATTGTCTCTTTTTTGATGTGTGTTTTTATCCATGTCAGCAAACGATTGGACCATGTGGGGTGCCAATGTTTGTCGATATTTTTAATTGCTAAACTGATGGTCCTCAATATTGTTTAATAAAGACCTGTTTTAATCAACGTTCAAATTTTGATGCCCGTAACTGCCAGCTCTAGCAGTCCCGTGTTATAGGGACTGGGGTGTAACTCATCACCCCAAAACCAGGGTTGTTCTTTCTTAATTACATTCCTGGCTAGGGCATACCAGTATCTTAATTGTTACACAGACCTCCTACCCCTTAGCTATCAACCAATTAAATTAATCAAAATAACTCCAGCGTTAGCTTCTTACCGGGTTCCAGTTTGATCACTTTAATTGCAGCTAGTTCTCCAGTGTTGACATTCCGAGCCTGTAAGATACAAAAATTTTATAGTTGAATACTAAAGGCTGCAAAGGCAGTAAAATGGCAACAGGTAATGACAGTTAAAACAGAAAGTTTGATAGACAAATACTGCAGTTTTTACTGTGAAAAGTTTAAATCAATCAATTATGTACTCTAATGATACAAACATGAACACTGCAAAACATCACCCAACTCATAGTCTGTAGTCTCAATTAGAACCTCATCTGTAAACAGCAATTAATGCTGTATTGTCAAAATCAGTACCATTTAATTTCAACCCCAACCAGGTTTACAGAAAAACAAATGTGTGACAACAGAAAATGGGATGTAGCCAAATTAAAGTTGCAAGAAAAAGTGAACCCTCTGGGATTAAGTGGAGTTTCGCATGAATTGGTCATAAAATGTGCTCTGATATTCATAAGTCTGAAAGAATTCTGGTAATCTGAAAAAAAATTACAGTAGTGTATACATGATAAAGTGTACAGATATTTGAAGTGTTCCAGTCATATTTCAATTGAAAAAAAATCCCCTTGCAGTAACAGCCTCAGCCACAAGATGCCACTAGTGAACACATGGCGTCAATGTACAGATCACTTCACTGGTTTCTTTCTTAAACATCAGGGAGGGGGGCAGAGGGGTATGCTGTGTGCTGCCAATCTCTCTCCTCTATGGATGATGGTCATTGCCCAGACCTGGGAAACCTCCTTATTGTAAGTGCGCAAATGCGTCATAGTAACAATAATGCAGGTATGCATAGCAAGTTTTTGGTCTTCTTGCGTACCTGTATAAATATTAAATGCATCCTCATTTTGTTATGTTATAGCCCTATTCCAAAATAGATTAGATTAACTTAGATTAACACCCAACATCAAATTTTTAGCAAATGTAAAAATTTAAACAAAAACTGAGAAATCACATGTACATAAGTATTAGCTGTCTTTGCCGAATACTTTGTCGATGTACCTTTGGCAGCAATTACAGCCTCAAATCTTTTTTAATATGATGTCACAAGCTTGGGACACCTATCCTTGGCCAGTTTCACCCATTCCACTTTGCAGCACCTTTCAAGCTCCATCAGGTTGGATGGGAAGCATCGGTGCACAGCCATTTTAAGATCTCTCCAGAGATATTTAATTGGATTCTGGGTTTTGGCTAGGGCACTCAAGGACATTCATAGAGTTGTACTGAAGTTACTCCTTTGATATCTTGGCTGTGTGCTTAGGGTCGTTGTCCTGCTGAAAGATGAACCATCTCCCCAGTCCAAGTTCAAGAGTGCTGTGCAGAGTGCAGAGATGGCTGGAAGATTCTCCACAGAAGACCTCTGGGTCACCTCCCAGACTTAAGCAGGGTACAGACGTAGAGATATGGGTCAAAACGATGGCCGTTTCGAGCGCCGTGCGTGCTCACGGCTATTTATCTAACCCATATAATCTGCCCCCAAGGCTGTTTTCGAGCGGGACAAATCAATCCCGCTCGAAAACAGCCTTATCGGACATGACCGTTAATACTCTCAAGGCAAAGCTCGGCTGAGGAGAAGGAGCTGGGGAGAGAGAGTTCTTGCTCTCCCCGGTTCTCCGATATCTGACAGCAGCGTGATGACGTCATCACTCTGCTGCAGGGTACATCGGACGGCTCGATTATCGAGCCATCTGTACCCTGCTTAAGGCCATTCTCCCATGATAACTCAGTGTAGATGGCTGACCAGCTCCAGGAAGACTTTCTGGTAGTTTTGAACTTCTTTCACTTAATGATGATGAAGGCCACTGTGTTTTCTACATTTTATTTTTTTTTTTATATATTTTATTATTTTAATACATTTGCCACAATGTCATTATGAGGTGTTGCGTGTAGAATTCTGAAGAAAATAATGACTGTGTGCGTATATATAAATAAAGTCCACTAATACTAGCAGTGTATTCTAAAAACACAATTTTATAAACCATATTTGAAGCTGAAATGAGTCATAGGTCTATGAAAATACTATGGAATGTGAATAATTGGAATGGGAAACATACTTCTTCCTTTCAGACATATTTGTAACATTAAGAACTGAGTCTGCTGCATATTCATTGACATCCAGAAAAATTTCTGCTACACTGATGAAGAACAATTCTGGGAAACAGATTTTCATCCTGGGCCTGTATATTCCCATGTGATGCTTTATTGTTCTAATGTCATGCCTAGCAGTGAAGTTACCCAGAATCACTTGTTCACATTACCCTTATATTTATGGTACATTGAATTGCATTTATTCTAATTATTCAGAAAGGTATGCTTTTCTGTCAGGACTAAAAATAAATTGCGCACAAGATTTGAAAAAAACCAAGAACATCTGTAATGAATGTAGTTAAAGATGAGCATCTTGCTAAGTGACCTTTTAATCTGAAGGTCTGTCTCGAATTGCCAAGGATTATTTAAGCTTTACTGACATTAGATCCTTCTGCATTTTAAATGGCTTTGAGATCTGTTGATTATGTGGATTGTATACAGTTTTGTTAGGCTAACCAGTGTAATGCTCTTGATTAAAAAGAGTTGTATTTATAATGTTACAGTTTAAAAAGCCTATGAACAATATATCAGTGACATTATCTTCAACTGCATACTGTTTTATCTGTTGTAAAATATCCCTAAAGGGTTCGTTTTACTATAGGAAACCTGTTTTCTATAAACACCACCATACACTGTGTTGTGCTGCGCTATGCATTATATTTGTTTTGGAAGCACTGGCATTTGTGGTTTCAAAACACTTTTATTAAAATTGCAAATACCAGCACATCCAAATATGCATATACTGGCCAATGCACACCGAATCACTGGCATAACATATACTGCATTGTAGTGTGAAAGAGCCCTTACGCAACAGGAGGATGAATGAAGTGTTTTTGTGTGAAAACATCTATATATTTCTAAGATAACTATTGCATATACCTGTGTGTAAACTGTAATAAAATATAAAAAGATTATTTGCAAGTGGAAAACATTTGGCCAGATCGTGCAAACATCTGTTCAATTCAAAGTACCATTAGAAAGACGATTGAGCAAGTATCACTTGCTTTGAAGAATTGCCATGAGAAAGGTACTTTTTTTTTTTTTTTTAAGAAGACCAAAAAAAGAACATGGCTAAGGTTTGCAGGGCTGCATCTGAACAAACAACCCTTCAAGAAGAATGCCCTTTAGACACAAAAAAACCCCAAAGTGGAGATAGTTGGCCATATTTGCACTGTGCTATGTTTGCAAAAACCACAGTATAACATCAAAAACACATATCAAGCACAATGAGGAATGCTTCATGATTTGGGCTTGATTTGAGAAACTTGGCATTGGCACTTTGCAGTCATTAAATCAACTATGAACTACTCCATATATGCAACTGCAACAAGCTATAAAAATTGGTTCAATATGCCAATGATCCCACACACACCTGCAAATTTACAAAGGAAAGCCTGAAAAAGAAAATAATTAAGGTGTTGCTATGACACAGTCAAAGTCGAATCATTGGTGTAATGTAGTGGTTCCCAAACTTTCCTTGTGTGTCATTTTTTTGGCCAGCGCAGGGAAACGGCAGTGGACCCAGGGCCTTACATATGTATACTCCAACAACCTTAAACGTCCTATATTTTTTTTAGTAATTTACATTCTAATTTCACATCCCTAACTGCAACCTTTCATATTAATGTTTACCTGTGGTTATCCAAGTGACATGCTTTGTATACATTTAATTCAAAGAATTTTGGCAATCAAAAATGTAACTGATATCATGTCACATGATACAGTGAAGGTGTTTAAATGTGTTTGAGCTGCATTACCAGTTTCAGCTACTGGAGCCACACCCTTTAATGAGCACGTTGGCTTCGTCTTACACATCAAGGAGGAAGAGAGGGAGGGGGGGATAAGGGGGGCGATTCCGATGTATGACAGGCAGACTCCTCTGGCGTTTCTGCACTCGGCGTATAAGACGACCCCCAACTTTTGAGAAGATTTTCCTGGGTTCAAAAGTCTTATACGCCAGAAAATACAGTATGTCTTGAATTCATACGGTCAGCTTGAAAATGGCTGTGTGCAGTGCGTGCAGTGGTTGCACACATCATACAGGCAGTTGGTCTTTTTGGGCAATTTCCCGGAGACCAGGCGGGTAACGCACCAATCTGAATTCATGAAAACGCACAATTTAACATGTTTACCCCACATATAGATGGCATGTTCTAAACTTGCTGAATTATTCAAACACTACGAAAGAATAATATCTCTGTAGATTTAGATTGAATCACAAACTAGAGAGTGTTAATAGCATCAACTCACTCAGCTATTACTGTTGTAAGCTCAGTCTGTTGCTGTCAATATATAATGGAACTCCTGCCATATGTAAATAGCTGCGTAATAGTTGGGTGGATTGATTCTATAGTTTATAGTATAGTTGGTAAAGTTTCAGCCCTGCACATTTCTGTTGGAACAAAGGCCTACCTCCTGGCAATGGCCTTTTGGCTTGGCTGGAGGGAGTAGGGAGCCTTGCCTCCCGGTGCTGGCTGCTTGGCTTAGCTGAGAGAATATACAGTTAATACTGTATGGTCCCAGCCCTGACTACTTTTTGCTGGAACATGCTGTATATTTTGTATGTGAATGGCTGTGACTCTGACTCTCTATTAAATTAAAAAAAATTCTGGTTTAACCTCCCAGGGCAACCTGTGTTTCCCCACCCTCCCTTCTACATGCATTTACATGCAGGTCAATGGCGCCGCCTCCCTGAAAAGGAGGTGCCCTCGTCGATTCTGTAGATCGGCAGACTCACCAGGGTTAGGCAAGTATCCCCAAAATGTAGCTCAGGGTGAATTTGTTTTGTAAAGCCAGGGAGGTTAAGGAAACTTCTGAGACTAAAGCTAGCAATACACAGGTCAACTTTTGCATGATTGATTTTTGAGTTCATCAACTTGTGCAATTTAAACTGTCAGTCTAATATCAATTGTACTATCACGTAGCATAATCGATACAAAACATATTCCTTTAAATTTGAATTGGCCAAAAATCAAATATTGAATAGCTAAAATAGCTTTTGCCAAGCTCATAGGGAGTCCACTAACAGTAGTAGTGGTATGTTTTTGGAATGCAAAAGGAATTTAATAAACATGGGAGAACATACAATCTTTGCAGATTATTCAAACCAGAAATGTTATATACACCAATATAATATATGTTATATAAGCCAATATTCCAACTATGCAAAGTTATATAAAGATTATCAATGAGTTGCACATTGGAATGCATACTTTGCAGCTTTGATGGTTTTGTCATTTTGTCTCGACTGCAGCCTGAAAGCAATGTTAAACATTGTACGTCTTCAGTAAAAGGGGAAAAAAAGACTGCTGAAATATAAATGTTTCTACTGATCACTTAGATTTGATAATGAAATAATAACAGTTTAATATAAAATATATATTGTGAACAAATAAATGTAAAAATTGTTTTTCTCACAGAAGTATGGTATGTGAGAATGCAAGACTCAATGAATTCCAATAGCCAGCTGCTTGGGCGATTATTCTCCTTTGCAGATGTGATACCGAATATTCAGGAATTTCTGAAGAAATGCAAGTGTTTTGTGAACACTTACAGATATCTCTGGAGGAAAAAAAATAATATATATAAAAAAAAAAAGGAAGAGACATTCCAGCCTATCACTAGTGGTCCTTTGTAAACTTGTAGTAATAGAGATGACTCACACGCATCATATCTTTGTGTCAAGTATTATCTTATATGAGGTATAAGGACATCCTACTACCTAAACTCAGTGCAGACAACATGCTTTTAACAATATTCACATAGAAAACCCGCTGTCAGCTTGGAACTAGAAATAAAACAAAGAAAGCCTGAACTATGGATGGCTTTCTGTCTTGCGCAATATTAGAAAGGCTGCAAAGAAGAATGGGCCAAACTGGCCAAGGATAGGTGTGCCGAGCTTGTGGTATCATATTCAAGAAAACTTGATGTTGCAATTGCAAGGTGCAAAGGCCATGAATACTTAAGGCAGCCATACACGGACCGATTTGTCACCGATCGATTCCCGATCCAGGCGATTGGGAATCAGCAAATTGATCGGATCGGGAATTGGTGCATCACCACCTTGGGAATCTGATTTGTGGCCGATTTGGACATGAGCCAATCTCCAAAATGGCAGATTGCACAAAATTCATCGATCGGAAAGGCTGCTGCATAGGGCTATGGGTCCACCAACATACTCCGATTGCCAACCGATTGCCAAAAGAAAACCAACATGTTGGTTCAATGTCCAATCCGATTTTTAGCCGATTCCGATTTTTTCTCGTCGATTGGCAATCAATCGGGTTCTGCTCACCCTGCCCAATCGATCGCTGATCGATCTCGGGAATGCGTGCGGTGTTTGATCGGTCAAAAATCGAGTGAAAAATCGACCCGTGTATGGCTACCATGTTGTCATTATGGGGTGTTATAACAAAATATGGAAAATATATGAGACTGTTTTGCCAGTACTACTTTACTGGTGAACATTGTAAATTCATAGAGGACAATGAATGAAATATAATGCATTGAGTGATAGAAAGGCCAGGTCACTACACACATGGCACAGCCTTGCCATCAATCCAAAGTCAAAAACTGTATTCATAATAGGTCAGCTTCAGCTTCTCCCAAATGACCATGAGAATAGCTCATCAGCTGTGTACAAGAGAGAGTATTCCTGCTGGTTTACTCAGCAAAATGGCCGACTCTCACATGTCAAATATTGTTTTTTTGTAATATATTAGAAAACATACTGAAGATCAACAGTGAACGACCTTAAGGCTGCGTCAACACTACAGAAAACGTATGACTTGCAAGTCTATACTGGCGTCATGCCCATGGTTGGGGGCGGCGGATTTACCAATAGATATGTATAGGATGCAATACCGCTTCCTAAACAGCGCCCAAACAGTGGCCAGGCACTATGGGCACACACACGCCAACGTGCCCATAACACCCCCTGCGGTTGCTGGGGCGGTTTAGTATAGACCCAGCCTTAGACAGAAATAAGCAACCTTAGTTTATGTACGTGCTGGGGCAAAAATTAAATAGATTGGCTGTGTTTAAATGCACTGTTGAGGTAGTTTGGACAATTTTTTAGGTCAAAACCATGTGTAGCCCTTTAATGGTCTAAAGCCTAAAACTGCCACAGCATTTGAAGGAGAACCCTAATAGTTTGGAGAGGTTTTGCAACTCACACCTTGCACAAACCAGTACCCCTTTTTTCATGTATGGTGAATGGATTGCATTGGTGGTGTAAGAGGACTGGGGAGAAGAATAAGATAGGAACTGTATGGCTAGATCTACACTGCCACACACAATATGGGCTTGTCCCCACTGGCGAGGCTGGCTGCACGGATGGCCGCTTCCATTAATTTCAATGGGTTTGCCCCCTTTTGTGCCAGCCTCGCCAGTGGGGACAAGCCCTATGGCTTTAAAACAGTGTTGAACAATGTTATGTATTAAAATTAGGCTCAGTAGTGTGTGTGGCCTCCATGTGCCTTTATGAACTCCCTACAATGCCTGAGCATGCACCTGATGAGGTGGCATATGGTCTCCTGAGGGATCTCCTCCCACACCTGGACTAAAACACCTTCAACTTCTGGACAGTCTGTGGTGCAATGTGGCATTGGTGTAAGGAGCTAGACATGATGCCCCAGATGTGCTCATTTGGATTTAAGTATGGGGAATGGGCAGGACAGTCCATAGCATCAATGCCTTCGTCTTGCAGGAACTGCTGACACACTCCAGCCACATGAGGTCTAGCATTGTCTTCCATTAGGAGAAACCCAGGGCCAACCGCACCAGCATGTGGTCTCACAAAGCTTATTGGCAGTCAGGCTACCTCTGGCGTGCACATGGAGGGCTGTGCATCCCCCCAAAGAAATGCCACCCCACACCATTACTGACCCAATGCCAAAACGGTCATGCAGGAGGATGTTGTAGGCAGCAGAACGTTCTCCACGTCGTCTCCAGTCTCTGTCACATCTGTCACGTGCTCAGTGTGAACTTGCTTTGATCTGTAAAGAGCACAGGGTGCCAGTGGCAAATTTTCCAATCTTGGTGTTCTCTGGCAAATGTCAAAGGTCCTGCAAGTTTTTGGCCTGTAAGCACACCTGTGGGGCCTACATACCACCCTCATGGAGTATGTTTCTGACCATTTGAGCAGACACATGCACATTTCTGGCCCGCTGGAGGTCATTTTGCAGGGCTCTGGTAGTGCTCTTCCTCCTTGCACAAAGGCAGACGTAGCGGTCCTGATGCTGGGTTGTTGCCCTCCTACGGCCTCCTCCACATCTCCTGATATACTGGCCTGTCTCCTGGTAGCTTTGCTTTAGTCCAGGTATGGGAGGAGATCCCTCATATGACCATCTGTGACCTCATCAGGAGCAGGCCCAGGCATTGTAGGGAGGTCATACAGGTACATGGAGGCCACACACACTACTGAGCCTAATAATGACTTGTTTTGAGTCTCACCCCTCTAAGCATTATTTGATAGCTGGACTTTTAGCTGAAGTTTTACATGTAAGTGTTGTAGCTAGGGGGGTTAAACTTGGGATGTAAGTAGTAGTAGGGGTATATATTGCATATATACTAAATAGACTCCATATATAGTACAGAAGACAGACAGGTGAAGGGGAGCACTGTCCTATAAGCACAGGAGTCATAAACTCATATTATAAATATATAGACTCCATATATTGTACAGGCAGGAGTGGGTAAACATTGTCCCAGCACACCTCTGCCATAAACTCCCAGTATAGATATATAGACTCCATGCATAGTACTGACAGGCAGGTAGGTGTTGGTGAAAGTGAGGTAATGGAGCCATCAGTAGAGAGGTACCCATGGAGGTGAGCCTCCCAGTGACGATGACAGTTCTACTATGGACGGGGGACCCAGAGGGGGAGGCTGATCTCGACATATGTCCCCTGTCCATAGCAGAACGAACTGTCAGTGACACTAGGAGGTGGGAGGCTAATTTCGAGGGGACACCTGTATTCTGTTAGTAATATACTAATGTGACAGGTCAGCTGATTATATACAGTGTCAAAACCCAATAACATTATGATGACCTGGGATCCCACCAGACACCTGAATACAAAAACCTTTAGTACCTCAGCTGTTGTGGAACTGCTCGTATGGGCAGAGAGCTGTAAGGACATGGCATCCTTATCAGCAGCCGATATGCCGCTCACCGATCAGCAGGTCACCAATCTGGGCCAATTATACAAAAAACCTGCTGATTCCAATCATGAGCCGATAAATTGGTGCACCTCTACTAGATTGTTTATATCAGTGGAGGCTCCACTGATGTAACCAATGCAGTATAGATGGGAAATCTGACCTGCCCCACCTCCCCAGCAGATCCTATTGCTGGGGGAGCGAAGGTCATGGAAGGGAGCCAAGGGGCGACCACAAGATTCTTTTGGGTGGGGGTGTCTTACAAATCCGGTACCCCGTTTACCTATTTTGGTTTGATTATCAAAAAAAAACTACCATTCGGTGATTGGGCATGTTGGTAAATTTCAGTGGATGGTACAACTATCTGACAGGTTTTCTTGGTATATAGACAAATTTTTATGCAAAGGTACTATGGAGCATGCACACTGACATAACTAAAGGAATCTATCGCTATTTAAATCACACAACGCAATGTGTTGTTGCAGCAATGTAAGAACGTGTATGACTAGCTTTAGACTTTGCAAAATAAAGCCCAGCATTTGTGTGAAAACAATCACTAATACTTAGACATACTTCAAGCCATCCCACCCAAAACCTGCATTTAGATTACAGTCACAAAACGTCTAAAACTATACTTTTGTGTGACAAACGTGAACAGCTAAAATAAAAAAATGACAACTCCCCATAACCTTGATATTGTTCTAGTTGGTCCCTAATGATCAGACCAACTACCATATTTTCTGCAGCGGACCATAAGACATACTGCATAGTTTTAGAGAGAACTAATAGTTTATATAATATCAGTCAAATACACAGCAATTGACATATAAAGTGTATATACAAAATGTTCCAGCAAAGTTTGCAGAGCTGGACCATGCAGTATTCTCACTATATTCCTCCAGCCAAGTTAAAATGCCAGTGCCAGGAGGCAGGTCTTTATTCCAGCAAAGTGTACAGGGCTAAAACCATACCATGTGTCTATACACTAGCAGTACAATTTCTCACTGACCAACTTATGAAGAGACGCTTTTTCCATCTGGCACTAACAACTAACCCATGGGCAGCTATTTACAGAAGGGAGAATGTAAATATAAATACAACTTTTGCTGCAAAACCTCAATTCACCCAGCTATTACATGACTATTCTCATATGGGAGGAGTCATATTATATATTCAAAACACTAGAATGAGCAGGGGGATGGGGGATGTGGATCTAATAGTCCAAAAATACAAATGTTTAAAAAACATACCCTACAATGTTGGCTATGCACATGGACTCTGAGAAAGGATATCTGCTACTAAAGAATCAGAAGCTAATTCCTTAATCTGCGATTTACTTTAAACCAGTTACCCATCTACTGTTTTGCCAAAAGGAAAGAACTTCGTGCTGGAAGGATAAAATATACAATACCTTTTAGTCAGAATTCATGAAAACCAAATCTAATTTTGATCCACTTGTCTGCAGTCTATAATAGTAGAATAGCAATTTAAGAATTACTGTGATCTAAGAGGCGCAACTCTCAATAGGTCCCAGTGCTTTTTGTCCAGGAAGTTACAGCAGGCATGCCTAGGTTTTACCATCTCCAACCCAATGAAATACCCAACTTTAGAGTGTTTGCTGAGCTTTTTAATAGTTAATTACATGATACTACAAGCAGCTCAACAAGTCAGGAAAGGCTTGTTTAAAAGTATGTTTAGTGTAAAGAATATAAAAATATGTTAACACCCAAAGCCAGGGTAATGCTGCACTTTAAGGATAAGCTCAGTTATCAAACGCCTGGGACGGACCCTTTAAGTCACATTAGTATATTTATCAAGGAGAAGTCATAATGAACAAAGGCTGTGTTATTCTACGACTGATTGCAAGCTGCGTCTTTGTTAAACACTTGTCATTTTAAGACAATAGAGACACTGTAAAATCATAGGGTTTTTCCCCATATAAGAAACAGTATCATGCTGCATACTTGGCTGTAAACAACATTTAGAGCTAAACTGCAGCCTTACCTACTGTATTATACTATACTGTATTACACAATTGTATACAAAGATTCAACATCTTTGTTAAAACATTTTTTACTTGTTTATTGCACACTGTTGACTTTGCAATTAACTCAAATAAACTACCGGTACTCAAAATTTTGCTACCATCTCTAATGGTTTCATACATTATGCTACATTATTTTAAGTATTAAAATTAACTTGACCAAAACAAATGAAATAAGCATAAATGTCCAACCTTTTGTGTAAGCTACAAGCAGTACACAAAATCTACATGTACATAAATGTCATATAGTCAGGGAAGCACATCAAACATGTTTGAACCCCCAGATCTCATATCTCAGTAGTACAACTCTGACATTTTCTGGCTTAGTAACTAACCCCTGAGACTACCTGCAGTCCAAATGTCATCCTTTCATAGTCACATTTCAGCTGTCCCACAGTGCTTTTCTCTTGTCAGATTTTACCCTTACATATGCCTACTCTGACTTTCATCCATCAGATCTCCAACATCAGATCGGGGGGGGGGGGATTAGTAATTTACAGTCCCAATTTCATACCCTTAACTGCAACCTTTCAGTTAGTCATATTTCCCAACAGTTATCCAAGTGACATCAATTGTATACATTTAACATTTAGCTGCGGCCACCCAGGCATAGGAGTGCCTCAACAAAATGTTAGTAAACATATGAGCTTTGTAACAATAATGCAGGTGCCCATAGCTAGTTTTTGGCCCCTTTTGAGCACCAGAGTATCACTAATGTGCACCCCTGCATATAGTCATATCTGTGCCATCAGGCAGCTGCCACTGATTTCACCATTTATTCCACCTTAATATCAAATACAGCAATCCTTAAACAATCTACATACATCAAAATAAATAAAATACAGCAATCATGAAACTAAATTTTGTTTGGTCCTGGTGCAATTGATAAATAGGAGGAGGAGTAATACTATAACAAATAGAAAGTGGAAGCCAGCAGACTTTTTCAAAATAAAATGAATGCCATAAAATATTAAAAGAAAAAGACAAATACCTAGGGATAAAAGAAAACAGAAAACGGACCAACTACTACAGCAACTATGGTAACATACGAGATGAAATCCATTGGCTTACAAGCAGAAATTCTGTATATTCTCAAGTATGTATAAGCCATATTGTTTAGCACACACAGTGCTATGATCACTGATGTATAATGTTGTTACTGCTCTGTTTCATAAGAGAACTTCCATTATAAAGAATTACATAAATCCAGGGCTGTGGAGTCGGAGTTGAGGAGTTAGAGTCGGAGACATTTTTGGGTCCCTGGAGTCGGAGTCGGCAAAAAATGGACCGACTCC
>CM070035.1:114538675-114550014 GCA_036250615.1 Ptychadena robeensis | reverse complement strand
GCCAATGATAGGGCAATCCCTGTCAAAAAAGAAAAATAATAAATCTGATAACAGGAAGAAAGTTTTTCGAGGTTAGCACAAACCCATGCTGTGACGTTGAGCCACGGAGCTGAGGACCCTTGTTAGAGCTGAGACTCTAAGACCTCAGAGAAAGTGTTTCTGTTTCCAGTGGGGCCCCCCATGAATGCATGGCTCCGCCCAGCCCCCCCCCCAGAACACGATGCATTGCATCTGTCTCTGTCGACAGGACCTATCACAGCGTGTGCGTGTTGTGTGGCTCTCCCCCCATCCCTTCTGTCCGGAGTTGAGGTGATTGTGGAGGAAGTGTATAGGGAGACATTGCTGGGGATTGGCAGCCAGAGGAGTTATAAGATATTATATTTCACCCAGTAGTAACTAGTCATGTTGTCCTCATCCCCATAATACCATGATTGATGAATGAGGAACCCGTTCCCGGACATGGGAATAGTGTCATCTGTGAGGGGGTTGTGGGGGAAGTGTAGAGGAGACATGCTGGGATCTGGAGGAATGGAACTTTCCTAGACATTAGAAGGGGTCATCTGTATGAGGTGATTGTGGGGGAATGTAGGGAGACATTGCTGGGACTGGCGCAAAGGAGGTTAATAAGATATTTGATAACCTCAGCCTACCTGTGTGCCCCCTCAAATCCATGTCACCCACGCATATCACGCACCACTGAAACCCCCTTCACCACCATCTTGGAAGGACCAGAACTTGTCATCCCACACCAAACCCTTGGATTGGTAAATATGTCTGCAGGGGAGAGGGCACATGAGTATGATCACAGAATGGGCGGAAGTAGATTCAGGGCCAGAGTACTTATGATGGTGCCTTGGGAATGAGGGAAGTGAAGATTGTACGTACCTTAGTATTTTTTTTTTTTTTTTTTTCTCTGTGAGGCTAGTTTCACAGATTGAACTGCTGACAGGTGTTTAATATGTCCGTGTCATGATGGGGCAGATTTTTTTTTGAGTACTCGCTTAACCATCTGTGGGGTGTGAATAAGCAAAAAATATGCAAGGTAACTTAGAAGTGTACAATTGCAAAGTTTGAGAAACAGATAACCGTCTAACGAGGGAGAACCATTGTACAGCAATCCTAAATCATTAGTACTTCCTGTAATAACGAGCAGAATATAGTTCTGTGTGGAGTCCAATAAGGGTTATACACCATAATGTTAAATGATAGATGGCATATTTTTTAAGCATGGTACAGGACGTGGAGATATGTGTGTCAAATCGTGGCCGTTCGCGCGCCGTTCGCGCTCACGGCCATCTGTTGACCATATAATCTATTCTGCTCGAAAACAGCTATCGGACAGACGTAATACTCTCCCCGGCTCTCGATATCTGACAGCAGCGGATTACATCAATCACGCCGCTGCGGTTACAGTGCGGCTCGATATCGAGCATTTTACCTGCTTTAGCAAAGTTCTCCTCTGTCTTTGTAATGTGTTACCCTAAAATCTCTTTTTTGTATTTGTGCTTCCATGCTATATACCTAATGCCTCCTCCCTAGGACTACCTTTTCATTTACTTCTTTTTTACACTTTCTTTAAACATTGCTTTTAGATATCCAATCCATTAAATCAACCACTTTATTTTATTGGCAGCCTGATGCTGATAGTGCAAAGTGACCTACAATGTGGTAGGTCCGTTTTAAGCAATAAAGCAATAAATGTTTTGTTTCACAGTTACATTTTATGTTAATGACACCCACACTTGCTTTCAAACTAAACAGCAATGCACAATAAGAGCCCTTGAACATTGCTGCATTGCATTGTGTACACACAACACAAAACAACTTCATGTTATATACACAAAACACTGCTTTAGTGTATTGGACTGCATTGTGCATCTCATACTTGTATATGGGAGAAGCTTGTGGCGTGGTAAAAAATTTGAACTGCAAGGAGTTATGGATTAACACAGTGCATTGCACAATAATGCATAACACAATGCATGCCAGGATGAACCATGCCGTAAAGATAATGCAACACAGCTAGTGTAAAAGGGACCTAACCCACTAATTCCCAGATGCCCAACCTGCAGGCATTTGAGCGTTGTTCTGCATCCCTCCTTGGTCCACGACTTGCGGCCCCCGAAACCTAACTGTTAATGCAAAGGGGACAGGAACTCACCTGTCCGCCATTCCCCCACCGACACATTCCCACCCGAAATCTTCTTAGAGCAAAGAGAGGAGGAGAGTCAAGGAACTTTCTCAGGCTCTGACTGAGCACGCTGATTGGCATACGTGAAAGCCACATGACACAAAATGTGCATTGCCATACTAAACATTTAAAACATGTTTTGCTGTATAAAAATGAAAAAGAATGTCTTCTAGCTATCATTTTTTTCCATTATAAATGCTTATACAAGTAATTTTTGATTGAAAATGTTATGTGTGGCCCTTTGGTGATGCAGAGGGCCACACTTGTTGCCCTCAATATCAACTCAGTTGGCCACCACTGCACTACTATGTAAGGATGTTCAGGATGATTTCCTTCTCATGTGAAGGAATTAAATCATAATAATATATAAATATACAAGAAAGAGGTGTATGCAGCACTATAAACACTATACACAGTTGTGTTCAAAATGATTCAACCCCCACTGAAATTGAGTGTTTTTGCCATTTTGCCATTGATTTTGATCATTTCAGTCATCTTGTTTACAATTAAATCAAAGAGGCACTTGTAAGTCAGACAAATATAACATAACATTAATAATGAAATAAGCACAAATGTCTTTTCTGTGCTCACATCATTATCAGTTTTATTCAACCCCCAAGTGACATTCACTCTTAGTACTTAGTACAACATCCTTTTCCAGGTATAACAGCTTTTAAACGTGAAGCATAGCTTGACACAAGTGTCTTGCAGCAATCTACGATATCTTAGCCTATTCTTCAGGGACAAAAGCCTCCAGTTCAGTCACATTCTTAGGCTTGCCCGCTACAACTGCTTTCTTCAAGTCCCACCAGAGGTTCTCAATCAGATTTAAGTCTGGTGACTGTGATGGCCACTCCGAAATGTTCCAGCCTTTAATCTGCAACCATGCTCTAGAGGACTTGGAGGTATGCTTGGGATCATTGTCCTGTTGAAAGGTCCCACGTCTCCCAAGCCTCAGGTTTGTGACAGACTGCATCATATTTCCTTCCAATATCTCCTGGTACTGAAGAGAATTCATGGTACCTCGCACACCCTAAAGCTTCCCTGTACCTGCAGAAGCAAAACAGCCCCAAAGCATGATTGGCCCCCTACCATGCTTTACAGTAGGCAAGGTGCTATTATTTTATAGGCCTTGTTCTTCCTCCTCCTAACATAGCTGTCTCCAAAGAATAAGAAGAGCCGACTGCAGTATGCCAAAAGTCATGTGGACAAACCACAAAAGTTTTGGGATAGTGTTCTGTGGACCGATGAAACAAAATTATAACTGTTTGGGCCCATGGATGAACACTATGTTTGGAGGAGGACTTCAATAAAAAAAAGATTTTAATTTAAAAAATACAGAAAAATATAATCACGCATATATACTCAGTTCTAGGTTTGGGACCCGTTTGCATCAATTACTGCCTGAATTCAGCATGGCATGGCTGCTATCAGCCTATGGCACTGCTGAGGTGTATGGTAGACCAAAATGCTTCAATAGTGGCCTTCAGCCATCTTTGGATGACTGCACTTTGACCAGTTTAAAGACTAAGGGTTTGTTTCCACATACGTCGGGACCCTCTCCAAGTAAGCCTATCTGCTACGTTGGGACCCCGCTAAGCGTAGCAGATAGATTTACCTGCTCGGTGGAGGATCATGGTGCGGAGCCGCTCTGCCGATGTAAGGCTGAACGTAGTCAAGTACATTCAGCCTCTGCCCCGGCGGATGTGTAAACAGATCATCCGCCTGCAGGCATTGTCTATTGAAGTGAAGGATGGCGGCTGACCAGCTGTGACAAGAACAACTTTGATCAAAAGAATCAGCACATAGTGTATTGTAATCTTCTGTGATACACGCCTGGCTGATTTTTCATGGGATTCCCTTATCAGCAACAATACCTTGTACTGCACTGAATGTCCTTTTTAAAAGGATGCTTATAGTGGGGTAGGCTTGCACATCCATTAGTCCAAGGTTTCCCTTATTGCTGTAAGTGCCCACATCAGCTCTGGTGCCAATATAGTTGTCTAACTGGAGTTCATAGCATTAGCTTCCAGAAGATGGACATGACCACTGTGGGAGGAAAAAGTTTTATTTTCTTAATTTCTTTTTTTAATTTTTTTTTTTTAATTTCTTATACACTCCAACACACGCTGACAAATGGCTGCTAGAAATATATGCTTTTATAGTAAGGGACACCAGTAAATATCTAAACTTATTCTATTAGTTGTTTTAGCCCTGCTGACAAGAGTAAAGGTCACCCAGATTGAAAAGTTGACAAATCCAACACCATGACGAACTGCAGTCCATCACCACTGAACATTAACTATTCAAAGGATAGTCAAGATTTAGAATATTTCCTTCAAAAATTTTCATTTACTAATACAGAAAAGAAAATTCAAGCTGCTTTACGTGTTTTCTTTAATTACAGGGGAATTCGCTGTAAACATCTTAGTCCACACTTCTATCCTTCCTCCACCTGGTTGCTTTCTTTTACTGACAAATCAAGACAGCCTGGTGCACCATACAACATCTTACTCCACCAGCTTCAGGATTCAACAACCAGTCATTTCCTAAACAGAATGAAAACACCTTCTTTCCTGTAAATATTTCAGATATTAAATTGAGAGGAGTATGGCATAACATTTACCTATTAAAACCAGGAAAAGGAAAATCTCACTTTTTATGGTAAGAAGTAGAGGAAGTTATTTTAATTAAAACCTTCTTCAAAACAGCAGATAGGAATAGGTACACACCTAATTGATGGTTTGATGTTTGGAAACAAATGAATACACTGATGTGGCCTGGGGAAACAATATAGGTATTACAAGGAATTTAGACAAGTTAGGTATGAAAAAGGTGTGAATATACATGATTTTAGAAAGCAGATTTTGCTGTTTCCTCAGAGCCAATTCACACTATATGCGTTGTGTCACGTTTTTAACTCATGCATTTTTACAGTCCTGTGTTTTCTCATAGAAAACCAATGTTACCATTCTCACTCTTTGTTGTTTTTTTTTTTTTTTTATCATTTTTATTGGGAAATTTTCATTAACACAGAAAAAACAAAAGCCGTGGATACAAAGCAGCTTTGTAAAGACAACATTGGGTTTTTTAAAGCGCAGCAGATGTAATGTTCAAAACGCATGCATTTTTGTGTATATGCAGAAACAAATGCCTTTAAAAAATCATGCGTTTTTTTTGCTTTCTTTAATAGACAGAAAAGGAAAGCAAGATTGTTAAAACCATTTACCATTGACCTGGTTGCTTAAAATGCTCAGGATTTTATAAATATGCTGTAGTTAAAACATTTTTTTTCCAGAAACCAAAATATGCAATTCAACACAGTAAAAACGGTCCCTGCATACATATAAAAATAAATACATATAACCCCCCAAAATGTTATCTATGATCATAAAATTTTATGATTCCAGATAATACCTTGGAATGAGTATTGGGTCGTATTGGGTCGTATTAATATTAATATTATATAATAATATTCATTCCAAGCCCATAAATCCCTGAGTAGCAATACACATATTAAAAACAAACACAGAAATTACAACTTTTTTCCTTCAATAAACTGCACAATTCACTAAACCTGACAATTGCAAAACCCAAAACAACATGTTTGCCTTCTAAATACTACACAATTCACTAAGGGTAATAATAGAAAAACAATAAATAACGAATTCTTACAATAAACAAACCTTGCAAATCACAAAAGCAGACAATTAAAACAACAAACATTTGCAATGACAAAAAAACCACATACACCTTCATATCCCATACTTATATTATAAAAATTCAAATGTGCTTAAAATAGAGGTTATATTAACCCCTTAGTACTATAATTAAATTAAAGTTAACATACAAATACATTTTAATATCAGTTACATGTAATAATAATATTAATATTGGAAAAAAAATAATATTAATAATTACATTTAGCTGATGTATATATGAAATATATGTGTAGCAAAAGTCTTGGCGAGTTACCAATGCAAATGCAATACAAATAAGAAATATACATTAACGTAAAAACATTTGAAATGTCCAATCCAGCACTGTAGTCCATTCATGATTAAAATCCATTAAACCAATAAAACACACACAAAAAAATCCCATCTTCCATCCGATAAAATAAAAAGCCATAAAAAATCTATATCCATCTGATTTAAAAATAAATTAAAAGCTGTCCAACAAATGAATTCTCTTCCATCTGAAAAAAAAAAAAAAAAAAAGCCACCCCCCGACCCAAAAAAAATATTGTTAAATCCAGAAATGGGGGCCCAAAAATAAATTCAAGCATCTGCAAGATGAAAATAAAGGCCCATCTGTGACAGCATCCCACAAAGAGGTAGGATTGAAAGGTCATGTGCAGTAAGTATAGGGAAAATTTTGCCTCGCTTACTCCGCATGTCCTGATGTCACAGGAGCATTTGTTGATCAATATTGGCACCATATGATGTCTTTAAGGTCATTATGTAGAACGTAGAACATTACCACTAAATAGGGGCACATAACCTTTAACCTTGTAGCGGTCACATGGTGACCTGGATTTCCTAATCCACTTTGGCGCTCCTAATGACATCAGTAAAATTGTCAATGTTGATCGGAAAAACAAGGTCTACATATGACAATTGCACCAAGGGGCAGTCCTAGGCTTCACAACGCTCTGGGCAAGAAGGTAACTGACAATGTTTAACACTACACATTTTAATCTTGGTTTATTACACAAAATGTGCACTACCACACTACAGCCTTGACTAATGCTTGAAGTATCAATGAAAATATTTTGTTATTTAAAAATGAAAAATAATGTCTTCTAGCTATACATGCTGTCATTTATTCATAATGTATTCATTATTGTAGGCAATATAGGTAGTCTCCTGGCTCTTTAAATCCCCTGGAAACTGCTCCCAGAAAAGCCATTATTTTTTTTAATTGCTTTATATTTTTTTGTATTATCAGATGGAAGATGGATTGATTTTATTTTTGGGGGCATTTTTTCTTGTTGTTTTTATGTCTAACAATTTATGCAATTATTAAATATATAACATTTCTAGCTTTTTTTTGGGAATTGAGTGTGTGTAGGTGATTGTTTAATATCAGGTTTTGCTTTTATCTGTGATAATTAATGTAATATTACAGATATGAGGTTTTTACTGTATTTGAGATGTGTGTGTTTCTGGCTTTAGCGCTTATTGTCGTGCTGGGGTTAATGACCCATTACTCCTTCTATGTTATTATCTGTAATCATTTATTTTTTATGATAACAGATAAATGGATATTTGATAGAGCAGATGGTTACAGGAAAGGTAGCTTGTATAGTGAAATATGTGCTGGTCAAACGGGAGGGGATCAGGACCCTCCACCAATGTATTTGTTTTGGTTTTAACTGCGCACGATCATCCCCAAAAATCTTGGATCAATGTCCAATTCTTATTTTGTTACATTTTTTTTTTGGTGGGGGTTGATAGTCAAGGTGGATAGCATTCAAGTCCTGGCGGACGATTTGCGTGAACGGGCAAAAAGTCGATATGTACGTGTATGGGTATCTTTGGTTTACTTACTTTGCAGTTTACTTACTTTGCAGTTGTATCCAATGTGGCTTCTACGTCTCTCTTTTGTTTACTTTAAATTAGAGGTTGTAAAAATGTTACCCACTGGGAAAGCATTTAAAGGAAGGGAGCGGGGAACAAGGATTTTCCAGATTACTTTTCTCACTTAGTGGGAATAATCAGAAGTATTAGAATACAAACACTAGGGATCATATAAAATAGTGTCTCCAAAATTAGGCTTGATTAGAGAATAGTATAGAATAAAGTGTTGTAGATTAGATCAGAATTAGGGAGACGCTGGGGCTGCCATAGACATCGCTTTCCATTGCTTTTTCACATCGCTAATCAAGTCTAATTGACACCGGCGGTATGTAGTAAGCAAGGAGGACAGAGGGGAATCACGGTGGAGTACAGTGTACTCTGTGCCTGGAAAGCGGATTCTAGAGCCATGAAAAAAGGCGCAAAAAGCCCATAACGCACAGGAGGTTAAAGGAATACCTGTCAACCAATAGTTTTTTATGTGGCTTTCCCGGCCAAATCCTGATTTCTATAAATTCTGGATTTTAAAATCAGGGTTACTTTGGAAGGAAGGGGCATTCCCAAATGAGGTTTGGCATTTTGCCTGGCTTGGGGGGGACACGCTTGTTTTTTTGTGCATACAACAGAGCGTTATGAAAAGGTATAATGTATTATTTAGCATTAAGGGCCCTTTCACACTAGCCATGTACAGTAATGCAACAAATTGCTGGTTTTCATAGGAAAGGATCATTACCAAAAACGCTCTGCTGCATTCAGATAAGCAGGTGCAGTACAAGTCTCCTAAAAACTTGTATCGGAGACGCAAGCATAGTGCACTGAAAACTATGGGGTTATCGCCACTAACAGACAAGCGTAGTGGCCACAGTTGCATTACCGCTAACGCGTCGGTTACCGGCCAGAAACTGCACTGCAGTGTGAAAGGGCCCTTAGCAGTGTGTACCATCTGCAGCGCACATGCCTGTATTGCCACCATAGCGCATGTGTAGTGTGAAAAAGCAATAGTGAAGAAATCCACTGCAGGGGTTTTCCATCTTAAGGTAAATGGGTGTATGCATAGATTCCTATAAATATTTAGGGTAACCTCCTCCCATTGCTCAAATGACCCCTGATCTCTCCTCTCCAGAGGCAGGGTGCAGCAAGTTTATGGCATGGAGGACACAGAAACATTGTTTTCCGTTACATGAGTTTCAGCACAGTTTTTCCGCAGACATTGGGCAACTATGTTATACAATCTTACTAAGGTATAGCTTTTATTTCCTAAAATGAATAAACTATACGCGCCTGGGTTCTTCTCATATTACACGTATTCTAAGTTGCCGAGGCTTCCTCGTATGAGCAGTGGCGGTGCCCTATGATTCTGGTTCGCTTCGCACCCCGGTAGCCGAGCTCTAACACCGATCTCGTTCAGAGCTCCGCTCTACCTAGTCGCCGTCTTCCTCTCCCCACCCCTGGCACAGGCCTTTGTCCTAGCACTGCGCATGCGCAGAGGCCTGCCTCAGGAGCCATGTTGTGGGATCTGCTGGGCTTGTATTCTCCTGGATCTTGTACGTATCTGCGTCTACGAGAGTGAGAGGGCTTCGAGTCCCGGCCTGGTCTGCTTCTCTGCAGAGCCCCGGTGGCCTGTCCCGGGCACTAATCGTGAGAGTATAGCGGAGTCCCGGGCGCTCGTCACCATGAGCACGGGCTGCGACTTGTCTCGAAGGAATCCGCAGGAGGATTTCGAGCTCATTCAGAGGATTGGCAGTGGCACCTATGGTGATGTGTACAAGGTAAATAAGTGGAAAGTGATGTGACGTGGTGTTGACACAGACACCCTGCCAGGGCACACTAATGTGGGAAACACGCTAATTGCGCATACATTGGGGAAAGAGGAAGGCGCAGGCACTAACTGGCGACCAGTGGCATCCTCTTCCAGGGCACAAGTCATACACTGGGCTTCTATGACGATAAGGAGTTTATGAGAAGGAAGTAAACATGCCTGTGTACCACCGATGCCATGGCACGGCTCTGGGTATATAGCTAAAGGCAGCATGATTAGTGCTTATCAAACTAGGTTTGTTTATTATTAACTTAAAATAAAAGTCCTACTGTTGCTTTAGCATTTTGTTCTAGCACATGGATCTTTTATATACAGTTTATAATGTTATAATGATATACATAATAATGGTATGTATACAGTGCTGTGACGTGGTTTACTGGGGCTTGTAGTCCCACAAGAATGGTAGGAATTTATATTGACTCTTCTGCAACCAAAAACAAAAATTTCCCGCAATCTACCAATCCCTGTGGGTGGCAGATAGCATGTAGCATGCTGTATATAAATTCAACAGTCTTTAGGGCCATGTTAAACTACAGATGCAACGGCTGCCGTGTGATTACCGGTTGCTAGCGGTAACACTGTCGCATCTGATTTTGCACTGATCTTGCTGGGAGTCATTTGTGCTGCACCTGCAAAACTGCATACAGCAGGGTGTAAACACAAACGCAAAGTACACCTTGTACCAGAGATGCAGCGCGGCTAGTGTGAAATGGCGCTTAGACGTTGGCATCTACATAGGTTTTCAGACTTGGTGATCTATCCAGTTAAGCTAGCCACACATGGTTTGATTTTACAATTTTTCATAGAATTTAGGAATTCAATCGACAATTTCTTATTACTTCGATGAACTTTTCAGTCGGAATTCAACAATAATCATACTTCCCATGTGGTGTACATTGAATAAATTAAAATAGATTTTTGATTTTTTTAATTGAACTACAAAATCTAATTTAAAGTCGATTGAGCGCTAAAATTGAACCATGTGTGGCTAGCTTTAGACACATCCTATTGGGTAAATCATCTTTTCACTGTATCTGTGGAGGAGAACTGAAGCATTACCAACTGGTGGTGGGTAGGGTTCAATCAGACTTGACCAACTTTAATCTTTGTAGGCCAGGACCTGCATACATTCTTAGCATATTTCTGACAGCAGTACATACAAGTAAGTTATTTATTTTAAACAATCAGAAAATTACTTGTACAAAAATCTGGCCTGTATGTGGCTTTTGTTGACTGGAGTAAGGCTGGGCATACACAGCTCGATGTAGTAACAGATTGGGGCAACATTGGGCGCCGTGCACTGTTACAAGATTTGAGCCATCCAGGCTTCCTTCGAGCAGAATCAACCAATCCCGCTCTAAGGAGCTCGGCCAAAGAGATTTCCAACATATTGGAAAACCTTGGTCGAATTCCATTACTTTAAATTGGGACCGTGAGCTTGCTTGATTTGCATTCTTTATCAAGCTGTGTATACCTGGCTTTATCCTGTTACATTGGACTATTAAGATTCTTATGAACTTTGCCTAAAGAAATAACAAAGGCTAAATCCAATTTTAAGCAGTTCCGATAGTTTGTTTGCTAGGTAAAGTAAAAGCTGCTGATCATTGTATCCCTGTCTTTGTTCAATGGTTTGGTGCAACCCCTTTACTTTTAGTTTTGCTCTGTCTCTGTAACAACTTACTGGCAGGGTCATCAGGTAATGCAACCGACCACATATGCTCCCCCCCTCCCCCGAGAGCATCAGGTAAAA
>CM070035.1:114526529-114538575 GCA_036250615.1 Ptychadena robeensis | reverse complement strand
TGTAATATGTCCGTGTAATGTATGTGGGGGAGTTTTTTTTTGAGTTTACTTCCACTTTAACTACTGCATTTCCCACCCTTAGCTTTTTAAATATGTTAGTTAAAATTAAGTTCCTCAGTGTATTATCGTGTCGACATATACTCAACCGTATGTGGTAGTCAATTTTATTTACTAAAGTCGCAGTTGTGTGAGTCAACACCATACACTGTGGTTCATAAAAGAGGACATTGTCATTATAAAATAGATATAACTGTAAAGCTAGTCAATGTGCTCTGGACTTGACGACTCAGGGCAGTTTTAACAGTCAAGGAAAGATTGTCGACATAACAAAGAGACTGCAAGGCCCTTACAATCAATGGGAAAATATCTGTGCATCTTGGGGTCCTTTTTAAGTCCTAAACATCCTGGAGGATAGCTCTGCATCCCAAATAGTTGGAATTTGTTCCAAATTTTAATTTTATTTATTAAGCCCAAAGTCCTTGCAAAGCAAAAACAATTGTAAACACACAGTGTGAAAAAAAAGTGTGTACACAAAAGTGAATCACAAAAAACACACAGGGTGCTTTCATTCTCCTTTAAAGAGTACCTTGGTAGAGGTGACCAGTGGGCCAAGAAAGTTACGCTTTCAGACTTGCTTGTTCACTTACCTTCAGCCAAGCCAAAATGCCACTGCCAAGAGGAAGATCTTAGCTGTATTAGCATTAGCACTACACATTCTCTGAACATACTGACCAACTTATGGAGAGTCACAATATACACAATACAATTTGCAACTATCTACTGGGGGGTACTTCATAAAAAATAGTACAAAAATTATATTCTATTCTAAACTGTATAATCGACCAGACTCCTTTTTATATTCCAAGGCCAAGAAACTGTTCTTAAAAATAAAACTACCTGCCCTTGGTAAGGAACAAGTAGACCTATTGGAAGAAGAGTTCAGGGAGGGAGAGATTAGGGACGCAAGTTAACAGATATCTGGTACTAATACTAGGCATACACGGCTCGATGTCCATATGATCAAGGGGCCATTTGAGTGCAGTGCAATGATGTAATCTCGCTGCGCTCGAGATTCCCCAATGTGGAGCCGCATGTCATCGATGTAACAGGGTTGACCAACATGTTTGTTCCCTGTTCGACCTAGCTAAACGGCTCTATTTTTTTACTTCACTTATCAATAATGATTTGAAAATGCTGTGCATGTGTTGCTTGCTTGCCAGGTTATAAATATTAGTGATAAGGGAGTTTCCAGCAGATTCCTCCTGAGTGAACTGGTTGAGAGAGTGGTTCTTTGTCCCATGAAAAGGCCTGTTGGGTGAGGAGGATTCTGATCAGCATGTGAGTGTGCTAGAGCCCCTTCACCAGGGCTAAGGGTGGAGGGTAACCTAGGCCCTGGGACAGTCATTAGTAGAGAGACCCTTTACTGGAAAGAGACTGGGCAAGTATACACCACCTTAACAGGGAACATGCTTATTAGAGACTTTTATGCCTCTTGTAATGCCTCTTTGCAACAAATTCCCTAAGTCTGCACCCTACATCTGGGACCAGAGAGATAGAGAAGAGCCTGTCATCATCATCTTTCCTAATAAAGCCCCAGTTATGTTCATCTGCAAGAGCATGTGGACATTTATCTTATTTATCCAGTGGACTGTATAAGAGCCTCCAAAAGGAAACATGGAGGTCGGGACGGTTGGCAGAGAGAGAGAGTGCATCCTAACCAGCTCATCTGAAAAAAGTGAGTTAACCTGGGCCTGAAAGTCTGTACAAGGTGAGGGATCCTGCAAGGGTGGATGGGCTGCTAAAGGCTCACAGATAATTCTGAAACCTTCAAGCGAAAAGTGGCCTCCGCCTTGGAAGAACCCAGCAGACACCTGCTTAAACCCTGCCTAACCCCGCCCCCACTACACATATACGATGTGCTTTACAGAGACAACTTTGTACAAAGGATACAGTAGTCAACCCACTTACCATTTATTATGTCAAAAAGTTGTGCCATGAAGCATTCATTAAGGGCTTGTTTTCATTGTACGCCGGGACCCCTACGCTAAGCGTATACGTTTAGCAGGGGTCCCGACGTATGTCACAGACTCAGCCTGCCGGCGGATGGTCTGTTTACACATCCGCCGGTGTAAAGGCTGAACGTACTCGACTACGTTCAGCCTGACACCGGCGGATCGGCTCAGCACAATGAAGACAGACCCGTCCGCCGAGCAGGTAAGTCTATCTGTTACGTTGGGACCCCCCGCTAAGCGTGTACGCTTAGCGGAGGGGTCCCAATGCAATGGAAACAAAGCCTAAGTGAGAAAATACCCACCAATAGTTTATATAATTGTATTTCTTAGTAATGTTTGTAATAAAAACTTTTTTTACTAGAGACTTCAAAATAGTTTGTGTTAGATGGGAAGATACTGATAAAAGAGAGTTGAAATCAAAATAAACAGAGCTGAATAACAATATAAAAGAGTAGCGTGTGACTGCAGATATAAGCAAGACAGACTAAAGAGTCCTATGTGCAAGCCACTAAAGTTGGAGGTTGCAATAAACAACAATTTACTTTCTCTTTTGCCCCCATTTATTTGTAGGACCATACACAATAAACTTCAAGCTGCAAGCTGAGTCTGTACTATAAAACAACTCAGTAGGAGTTCAGTTATCTGTAAATAATGAGTACTTGCTGTAGAGCTTGCTGTGGTTAATTTGGTCAGTAGTTAAACATGTTGTAGAGTTAAGCTTGCAGCTTAAGATGTAAACCAATATATTTATAATTATAAATCATATCTTGGGCAGTTTATTTGAATACTTATATGTATTATATATATATAATTACCAGTTTGAATTTCATACCAACCTCCATGAACTAAACAACACAAATACAGTGCAACCGGAAAGTATTCACAGCACATCATGTTTCCACATTTTGTTATGTAATGGCAATATTCCAAAAAGGATTAAATACATTTTTTTCCTCAGAATCCTACACACAACACCCCATAATGTGGACAATGGCATATATTATATATATTAAATGAAAGAGAATCTTTGGTGATTAGTGCCATTGAACTTCAGACCAGAAGGTGGGATCTTGATCAGACCGTCAGCAGCACCTGCTTCTGCGCCAGATCCTGTGATGACCACAATTTTTAGGTCACACAAATATCCATAATCTTAACTACTTTAAGATTTTGGAGAAATGAGAGAAGCCAAACCTGAATACAAGATATAGTGCACCACTTCTTCCACATTTTGTTATGTTACAGCTTTATTCCATATTATTCCTCAGAATTGTACACAAAACACCCCACAATGACAATGTGAAAAAAATTTACTTGAGATTTTGGCAAATTTATAAAAAAAATGAAGAAAGCACATGTACATAACTATTTACAACCTTTTAAACACTCAAATCATAGGGTCTCTCCCACCATTTACTTCTTTACGTTTTTCGAGGTGATAAAACCTCTGGAGACCCTATTATACTAGACTAAAATATCTAGACTTGTTCTGATCCTCCTCTATTTTGGTCATTGAAGCCACGGCTACTTATCGTAGCCCATGAGCTATAATATAGGCCCTACCTCACTGGCATAACTCCATCTCTCAAATAGGTGTCCACATCGCCCCCCCTTGCTCCTTATCTCCTGCGTGCCCAATAGGGCCCTTCTGGTTCATGTTCTGTTCCCATGATCACATCTGACGCTCCAACTACTGGTGACCCCTCAACCAATTACCCCCTTTCTTTTTTTGCTCTTTTGACTTAATTACATATAATCTACTAACGTTTGTTTAGGTCCCTCTTTGCCTTTCGGTCTGCAAGCCCCTCCCCTATTAGTCGGTTGTACGTCTGGGCCGTGGTCCTTTGTGGATCTTGGGGAGCGCGGGGGGATCTTATCGACATGGCCGAATTTTGTGGAAATGCATGGGAGGACATGATGAAACAGGCTCAAATTGGTGGGCAGGAAAGTGAATCTCGAAGTCTGACATCATTTGGGATAAGACTCAAAAAACGACTACAACGGAAGTCCAATTTCTTTTGGCATATTCGGTATTTCACCAAATATATAGAAAGCGGCACTAATCCCCTTGGTCTCCGAGTGCAGGTCTTCCCTACTTTTGTGGATGAGGATCCCAATTTCAAACATGGATGGGAAACAATTTTGAAAAAATGCACCGAGGACATGATGCGATACTTAGGTGACCGATACCAAATTCAAATAAACAAACTCGATCAGGAAATTTCCACCTTATACAGAACCTTCTCCCATTTAACAAGTCTAACTGACTTTTCAGCCAAAGAAAAGTCAGTAAAAGAGCAAGTTATCAATTACACCAAGATTATGGTGAGTAAAAAAGAAACAAAATTCGATAGGGATGATCTGGCTTTCAGTACTGGCCAAGCCTATCACTGGCCTAACATTAACTCTAACACTAATTCCTCCCGCAACATTAACTCCAACAGAAGAAATAATACCTATGCATCAGACTCGGATAACACACAAAAAAGTTCGACCTCCTCGAGACCCACCAATAGCCAACCCAATGTAAAACCTGGCATTAAACGCCTACCTAATTCTGATTCTAGACCAGCAACCAATGACCCTAAGAGAAGACAGGGAAGAAGATTCTCCAACCCACACAATTCGGCTACTGCCACAGACTATACAACTGATGACACAGGATCATCACTTGAATCTCTCCCCTTAATAGGCAGAGAATACATGGCAAACCAATTGGTTACCACGACAATTGAACAAACCCCCCACTCTATACCCCCCATGACACAAGTTACCCTAAATTCCAGTAATGTCTTGATTCCTCCCGTGGAAACCAAAACACATTTAGGCACCCCTCTAGGAGCTATCAGCCGACAATCTTCCCAATATACACAGGAAACAACACGAGAACCCACACGATTCTCTAATGTATCAGGTTTACCCCCACGAACCAACACCACGAACAATACCTCTCCCATAAGTGACTATTTTTTTCCTCAAACACAGAAACAGGTGATCAAATGACAATAATAAACCTCTCCCCCCTGTGCACTTACACAGGAGGAGGAAAAGATCCTCAAGTTAGGATTGAGCTTCTGCCCTGGCCAAAATTTCGACTTGTTCGAAACAGTGAAGGACATTCAACTCTTCTCTAGAAAATTATTACTGAGAGTTCTACATGAACAAACTAAGACCAAAACAATTGTCCCTCCTAACATAACTGATCCTATGGAACAACAGGCCATTAGAGATTTAGAGGAACTCCTAGAGGAACAGGGTTGGGACGATGACGAATCATTTGATTCGTCGGACTCCCAACCCCCTTCACCCCACACTGTCTCTACGCATCAATTTAAAAAGAAATCCCAAAATTTTCCTAGTCTGACCCTAAACCCAAATATTAACGCTTTCACCACCCAAGTCATCAAAGCCCTTGAACAGAAATCCCAATCTTTTAAGAAACTAAAAAATTCAGCTAGACAGATGCACAACATAATAACGAAATTGCAAGAAACCCATGATTTAATCATAAAACCATCTGACAAGGGTGGGAATATCGTCTTACTATCCCATAAGCAATATCAACACATGTGCCTCACCATCCTGAGAAATCGAGAATGGTATAAACCAATACATTCTAATGTGATGGAGAAAACCAAACAAAGATTTGATTCAATCTTGTGGGAGAACCTTCAATGTGGAAATTGTACCAGGGACTTATTTGAGTACCTAATGGTACCAAAGCCGGTCACGCCGACCTTCTATGCGCTCCCCAAGACCCACAAATCTGTTACTCACCCGCCTGGTGGTCCAATCGTCTCGGGGATGGGCTCGCTGACCGAAAGGGCTAGTTTTTTTGTTGACTCTTTTCTCAGACCTTTTGTCGAAACGTTACCATCATATGTAAAGGACACAATTGACCTACTGAAAATGACAGATGACTTATCGGTTCCTCCTGGGCGTACCCTCGTAGCCATCGATGTAGAGGCACTCTACAACTGCATACCCCATACGTTGGGAGTAAAAGTGGTCTCAGACTTTCTGTCTGAAAAAGACCAAGAATGTTATCCTATGAATGGCTTCATACTTCAACTTTTGGAATTTATCCTTACACATAACATATTTTGTTTTATGGATACCCACTACCTCCAGGTGCAGGGGGTGGCTATGGGGACGTGCTGCGCACCCTCCTACGCCAACCTGTACCTGGGGGGGTGGGAAAAGACGTTTTTTTTTGGCGACACCATGTCACATTTCCTTGACCATATGGCCCTATGGCGAAGATATATTGACGACATTCTGATGCTTTGGACAGGCACCCCCGACCAATTGACAGAATTTATGCGGGCTTTGAAAATCAACAATTTTAATCTGAAATTTACAATGATGACCTCACAAACCAAAATTACCTTTCTTGACGTTGAACTCTATATTTGTGACAATAAACTACTGTCTACATTATATCGTAAGCCGACTGCCGGTAACACTGTGTTACATGCTGATAGTGCCCATCCAATCCCTCTCAAAAATCTATACCATACAACCAGTACCTAAGAACCAGACGTAACTGCACCACGGACGCAGAATTTAAAAAACAAGCTACAGAATTAAAACAAAGACTATTGCATCGTGGATATAGCAATAAACTTCTAAAAAGATCGTACTTCAGAGTCCTCCAGCAGGACAGACAAAAACTGCTTTTCTCCCCCAGACAAAACGACACCAAGACAACACCAATCACTAGACTCATTCTAACATACTCAGAACAACAACAACAGATCCGTGACACAATAGGCCAATATTGGTATCTACTTACCTCAGATGATTTGGTCAAAAGGTACATATCTCCACAACCCTCAATCACATACCGTAAATCCAAATCCGTAAAAGATTCATTAGTACATAGCCACTATACTCCCCCCCCCAATCAAAGCCAAAACTCCACGGTACATACCGCTGTAATTCATGTAACCAATGTAAATGGGTACAGGAGGGCGACCAATTTCTACTACCAAATGGTCGTGTACTTAAATGGAAACATTCAGTTAATTGTAGAACAGAAGGCGTGGTTTATATCCTTAAATGCTCGTGTAAGAGCTTCTATATAGGTAAAACTAAACGCAAATTTAGGACCAGAATACAAGACCATATCCGTGACATTAATAGTAAAAACCCATATAAACCCGTGGCCAGACATATAGTCAACCATCACGCTGGCAACCCCAAGGGGATTGCCTTCTATGCCTTGGCACATGTAACAACGGGGGGCCGGGGGGCGATGTGGACAAAAAACTATTACAACTTGAGAGCAAATGGATGTATGACCTTAGGGCAACCATCTACCCTGGAATCAATGAAGCTATAAGCTTTAAATGTTTCCTATAAATCAACACTTTAGATTATCTTGATTATGTCATCTCTTCATGACAATCTTCAAATATTGGATCAGTCTTTTGAAACTAACACGATTTTGAATATACCTAAATTTCTGTTGCTAATGTGTTAGGTATGTTATACTATTTGCTTTGATGTTATATGAATGTAAAGACTGTTGAAACACGAATGAAGGGACCAATGCAAATGTAAAACCTTCATCCCCGCCTCTCGCTTGAAACGTGAGGATTATGTCAAATTATGGAGATTCCATTATTAACTATTGTTACCATTATGATGACGTCATTGTCAAGGTGAGCCATAAATTATCAAACTCGTAAATGATTAAAATCATAATTCAATAATAGGGATTACTAGCGGTTGGCATTTCTTGGACGTTTTCCCATCAGCACCCTTCCATTGGTTGCCTCCATCAGGGAAGTCCATGTCCCGGGCTGAACCAGACCTCTTATGGGATAGTTATATACACTCTCTCCCGTGGGAGCTCTGGTCCACCCCTATTACTGACATGGATCTGCAAAATCGCGCCGGCGTGTTTGTTTTTCACGCTCGCGCATGCAGGACGTCCAACAAGTGAGTCTGGCTGATGAGTGACAGGAATATTCCATGTCACTTCCGGTGTAGGGGCGAGGATGTTGGTAGGGTTGCTGAGCAACCTAACCCACCCTTTCCACCTCCGGGGTTGGACTCCGCCCAGCTCGTCACACGCTGCCTTGAAAGGCACACACACACAGGCAGCCATCTTTGGCACTCATCCACACATGGAGTCAAACATCAAGATGGGCTAAGTGGGAAGCGCTTGGCCGTGGAGACCATATACATCTGGGTTCCTATACAAACCTCTCAAGGTATGGCTGGGTGTGTCATATTATATTTCATCGGGAACTTCTTAATAGTACCAATGCAATACATACATATCTGTATCTTCCACAGCACATGTCTGAAATTGGGGCAGTTTTCCAGTCAGTCTATGTGACTGCAGAACGCACAGACAGTGTATATATATATATAGTATGCGAGTTCTCTCATCTGCAGCCTGAACGCCGGCTCTGAGACATAAAATATTCACAGGGTCGCCTCGGCCTTTGTTCTCAGTTACCCTTACCCTTTACTTTGATCCTCTGTCCTGGAACAAGTATAAACGGAAAAAGCTGGTGCGGTTCCCTTGTTGTATTTGGGCGAGCAGGCCACACACGCCTAAATGTGCTGGATGTAGTTCAACCCCCTTTGTCCTGGTATAAAGATGGGCTCTAGAAGCATGAGGGTTTTGCTGCAGCAGCTGCTGCAAGGCCGAGATTGATCTCGTCCATTCAAGATAGCTCTCAGAGCCTTTGCCCTTGCTACCTTCGGTTTCCAGCTCCAGGGGCTTAGCAGGCAAAGTAAAGAGAACTTCAGGATTTCAGGACGGATCCACGGAGGAGCCCATTTTGGAGCAGGAATCGCCTCTAATACTATTGTCTTGAAGAGGTGGACTTGTCTGGACATAGAGGAGGAAACGCCTACAGTCTTCCCTCCATGATTGTATTGACTAAGCCTAGGAAGTGGTGGGCAACTGAGTTGATATGGAGGTCCGCACCTAACTTTTCAATCTATACTGACTTGTAAAAAGCCATTTTAATAATAAAAAGGACAGCATGTTAAGACATTATTTTAAATTAACAACTTGTTCTTAAATTATACTTCAATCATTATTAGGGGAACACTGATTATGGTTATGCATCTTTTGTGTTATATAGCCATAAGGCTGTGTTTTTTATGCAGCCCAGTGTAATAAACCTAGGATTAAGGCGATTGGCAGTCATTGTCCTTACACCCACTTGGTTCAAGCAGTACAATTGATAAATAACAACATCAGTAAAACGTAATACATATACACACAAAACACAGCTGAACAAGAATACATTCTGGCCATCAGTGTGTTGATGGACCAGGAACCACTTCTCACTGATCTCTCATAGAGTTGCTGTGTGTTGTATTTTTGGCCAGGTATTTATTTTTGGTTATAACTTGCTAAACTTTTGTGAATTAAATTTGGCAAGGCCACCTAAAGTTTGTAATCATCACCAAAACATGATTAGAGTGTAGAATTAATATAAAAATATTGGGGGAGAAGGAAGTTTTTCTCTAAAGAGTGGGAACAAATATGGGAGAATGCAAGATAACGTCTATTTCAGTGGTTCACAAGGAATATATATAAAATAATTTTTTCAGACCATGGCATTATACTCCAGTAAAATTACATAAATTTACCCACAAGTAGCTGAGGACTGAGATGATCGAGTTTTTTCAGATATTTGCCGATTTCGAGTATATTGCCATGCCCCTGAACATGTTATCATCACCAAACTTGCTGGAATTAGAGAAGGGTTGGGGTACAGTTGAAAGAAAAAAGTATGTCTCGAACACAAAATAGTTTTTTTTGCACAACTTAATTCAAAGTCAAGTCAAAATGTCGGAAATTCGGAAATTTTCGACGTTAAAGTTTGAACTTAATTTATTCAAAAACGTTTGTGTTAGAGGACATACTTTTTCTGTCCAAATGTTCCTCCAACCCCTTCTCTATATCTCCATTCAAGTAATGGGGATGATACCATGTTCAGGGCTTTTGCAATCATCTCTCTGAAAGTTAGAAGGCGAAAAATTTTAGCATCTCTACTGAGGATTGCTGGAGGTGTAGGGCTGAAAGAGGGACATGAAACATCTGTTTTGGGGATGTAACGAGATAGGGGACTGCTGGAGACATGTTACGAATTTATGGAGTTGGTTGTAAGGGACAAAATTTATCCTGATAAGAAACACAATGTACTGGGGGTCTAGATGAAAACCAAAAAAAAATACTATGGCATATATGAAGCAGCACAATGTATTATCGCCAGAAAATGGAATCCCGCGGAAACCCCCACCGCCTATTCATGGAATTATTGACTGAAGATAAATTGAAGTTAGAAGCATGGAATATCTAACGCAAGTGTATACAATAGTAAATGAAGGTTCTCAGAGGTATGGGATCCATGGGATACATCATACACATTTAATGCTACGTAACGGGGCAGTCAAGGAAATATTAAATTTGTCCTATGCTGTTATGAGTCTGTATTTATTAGTGGGAAGGGAGCAAGGTAATGAAAAGATGCTGCTAAGCGAAGGTATGGTTAATGTGGATAAAGTGTGGCACTGTTTTTTTCTTTTCGTCTGGTATATTGTATTTTAATGTTTATATATTAAAGTAATATTGTCAAAAAAGATTGTAGAATGATGGTAGGGATGGTAATCTGTTACAGGAGGGGGAGAGTAGGGTTGCTGGTAATAGCAACTGTAATCATTTGACGGGGAATGTATGAATGTGTTTTGGTGACAAAAACAAAACCAGATCCAGCACTACGAATAAAGAGAGGGGTGGCTAGCCCCATAGGATTTATGTGGGTAGAAAGTGACAAACCCAAATAACTAAAGTACAGGTTACTGTATTTTTTGCACATTATAATAATTCATCACCCACATGAGTAAATACAGTCATGTCCGGTACAAAAGGCAGAGGCAGAAGAGGCACGTGCCACTGATCGCTTGCTGATCTGGGCGCTGCCTTAGGAGGGTTAAACTCCCCCTGAGCAGCGAGAGAGAAAACGGGACGTGTTACGAAAACACGCCCTAGTCCCCCCGTCTGCAAGGCAGAGGCTGAGCTGCCCAAGCAAGTGCGCCCCCCCCTCTCAGCCGAGCCGCCCCACCGCCTCTCCAGAGCGGGGGGGGGGCCACCTGCGCGCACCACATGCTCCCCCCCGTGCGCTCTCCCCCCCCCCAGCTCGGACAACGGCGTGGAGGGGTAGTGCTCTCACAGCCGGTCAGAGCGGGGGGGGAGGCAGGGGGCGCGGAGAGCGCACGGGAAGACCGGGGAGCATGTGGCGCAGTCGGGCGAGGGAGGGGGTCCCCCCCCCCCCGCTCTGACCGGCTGGAGAGGGGAGGGGGGGCGCACTTGGGGCAGCTCGCAGCCTCTGCCTCCAGCTCAGCCTTGTCCCTGGTCCCGGATTAGAGCTACGGGATCGGAGTGGCCGCCAGTGCAGGAGGTTTCTCAGTGAGGAAGCGCAGCAGAGCAGGGGGAACGCATCGCACGCACAGTGAGGGTGAGAGACGTTTGGAAGATGGCCTGGTGTCAAGAAGGGGGGGGGGGGAAGGCCACTTCTCTCCCCAAAAACATCAGGGACTGATGATCTCTGCAGGAAAGTATCGGATGAAACTGGACTGTCTGAGGAGCTGTGGCAAAGGTCAATATTCTCAGATAAAGCCCCTTTCCGATTGTTGTGGGGCATACTGGAAAAGGGCTTGTCCGGAGACGAAAAGGTGAGCGCTACCATAAGTACCTGTGTCATGCCAACAGTAAAAGCATCCTGAGACCCTCATGATGTGGGGGTTGGCTTCTCTCCAAGGAGGTGGGCCCTCCACTCAACAATTTTGCCCAAAAACATGAATAAAGAATGTGTACCACAAAACCCCGTCCACAGCACACTTTTCCAACAAATCCAACAACAGTTTGGTGAAGAACAATGCATTTTCCAGGCACGATGGAGCAACCGTGCCATAAGCAAAAAGTGATCAACTAAGTGGCTCGGGGACCAAAACATTGAAATTTTGGGTCCATGGCCTGGAAACTCACCATATCTTATCCC
>CM070035.1:114407208-114424588 GCA_036250615.1 Ptychadena robeensis | reverse complement strand
TGCCTCGTCCGGGCTCCTCTCCGGCGCCCCTCACTGGGACTCCTCCCAGACCCCCCTTCTACACCTTCTCCTGATACCAACCCAAAGAAAAATACAAGTAGAAATAGGGTGCTGGGTCTACAGTGTGGGGGTTCAGAAACCATCACCCCGAACACTGGGACGCAGTGGAGTATGGGGCTTTAAAGGCACAAAGAATAAGTTTTTGTTAAAAAGCCATAATTTATTTAAGCAAACATTAAAATCTCAATGATCTAAACCGAACCAACAGATGATTTAAGGTCAGAGCCGCACCATACATTGGGATGACCTTACAAATACATAGAAAACAGTAGTCTAAAGAAATGGACAAAAAGTACTTATTGTACACGTTGATGTTACTGTATTGGACGGACTACCTCCGACATGTTTCGCCCTTCTGGGCTTCCTCAGGGAGGGTACAAGTCTATAAGTAAACAACATAGATATAACAAACCAAATGGCACACAGGATATACATGACAAGTATCAAAATTATGGTACATACATATATACATGATGCACTATATAGTCTGCATGTAAGTCCCCCAAATTTGACCCCACTTGGCCTCCAAAGGGGCCCCCTCCAAATCTGTGGCCATTGTCTCTCTCTCCAGAACCAAATATTTCCTGTTATTCCTCCTGAAGAAGTGGCAAAAAGCCCAGAAACGCGTTGAGGCAACTGTATTTGATCAACTGATTGTATTGTAGATATCTTTATTTTTCCACGGGACCAGATTCAACACCCATGAGGTTGTAATTGGATCTTGTCCCGTATCGAATATATTCGTGAAACAGTAAAGTTTCCTCTCTTTAGATTGACTTCAACTCGTTTTTTATCTTTTGTTTGACCATTACAAAGTCCCTGGTTATCTGCCAATATATATTGACAGATTGGTGCCGCCACAGGAGGTTGAACCTTATTAAGCTCAACCCCACACTTTGTGTCCAAAACGTTGTGTGTATCCTATATGCCAATTTACAAAGGGTATAGGTTTCCTTGTATGGGATCATTAGGGGGTTCACTTCTAGGGAAATACCCGTAATTTGTATCAAACCTCCCCCCATATACTCACAATTTAGTGAGTGGGGACCTGTACCAGGTGCAACCGATTTGGTTGATATGGGAAACCATACACCCGATATCGGTGGACCAGGAAGATTGCCTCTCACTCATATATATATGTATACTTTTCTTTTGGGAGGTGGATCCCCCCTGCCAGATCCCCGTGTTGGATCCTCCCAATCAACCGAATGGATCATGGGACCCGTTTGACCAATTAACCCTTATCTTCTCTGGCGATCTTTCCCCACGCATAGGACCGGACCACTCCCCCATCTCACAGGTATGGCAACTGTCACATGTGTTTTAAATCTGTTATGTATTGACTTGTCTGGATAAAGTGTTAATATGATATGGGGGCTTCTGGAGGGGCTCACCCCAGGCCCTTGACCATGATGCGACAACTTAAGGTGATAAATTAAGGGTGTGTTAGTTCTTTGTAATAGAGCAATGACAATCTACATCCCATTATGTAGAGGATGACATAGTGATTTGATTTTTTTTTTTTTTCAAATCATCTTTATTAAAGAAGAACACACAGCATACAGATGAGCAGAAAAGACATAGTATCGAGTATAAACAGTACATTGAAATTTGACATGTCTATGAGTCCTTCACATTTTATGTCAATAAGTATTCACAACAGTAAACACCAAAAATACAACATTTAAACCCCCCCTTTCCGGCGGACAAACGGTCCACCGGACCACGCTGCAGCTCGTCCATCCCTCCGCTCCCCTTCTTCCCTCTGATACCTCAAAAGAATAAAATCATCCCCTATCGGAATAGCCCCTCAAGAATCGTGCAGGTCCCCGCCAGGGAGTGTGTCAGGAAGCCTTAGAGGGCCCAGCGTGCCCCTAACTTGCTCCTCAAGGTACCATTTAGTATCCTTAAACGTGTACATGAACTCGTGTAACTCTGCCTGCCCTAAAACCCGAGTAAGGAACCCTTTCCATGTAGAAAAAAATTTCCCTATGGCATGTGGTTGCGATTGCAAGGCGTTGATCTTTTCCATTGTCAGCAGGTGACGCAAATAACTCTCTACATCGGACACACTGGGCGGCTGTGCATGGATCCACTGCCTGAGGATACCCCTTTTAGCCACTAAAAAGCATAGATGTGCATCTGAGGCAGCCACAGCCATTGAGACATGTAATAATAGCAATGAAGGGGACAAATCAAACCGCTGTTTCGTGATGTCTTGCACAAAAGTCAGGACCGCCCGCCAGAACGTCTGTATATGCCCACAAGTCCAGAAAATGTGATTTAGGTCGGCGTCCGGGGAAGCGCACTTAGGACATGCCTGTACTAGTGTCAAGGGGCGTCGCCACCTACGGGTAAGATTATGGCCCAGATACGCCCTATGAATAATTTTAAAACCCATTTCCCTCCAGGATTCACTAATTGATATTTTCCTAAACACTGCCCAGCTCCTTTCCAACAAGTCCTCCGCATCTTCATTTGAAATATCAAGGAACCGTGCCCAGGCCCGGACGTTCGTTCTTCCGTTCCTTCGTAAGTACAAATAAAGCTCCGATAGAGAGCGTTTGGAAGCATGCGGCATGAGGAGATTACGGAGGTTCGGGGCCATGACCAGGCCCCCCCCTCGTCCATCGTGCTGGGCCAGGAAGCCTTTCACTGTAGCGTAACATAGCACCTGGGACTTGGGGATAGAATATCTGTCGCATAGGGCTGAAAGGGAACCAGCTCCCCCTCAGGGGTAAGGACTTCCATAAAATGACGCACTCCCCGCTGTTCCCAACTCCGCAGCAGTTTGTTTCCATGGCCTTCCGGAAAAGCCGGGGAAGTGTGAATAGGCATGAGAGGTGAAAAGGTTCCTGCACTACCCAAGAATTTCCTAGCTTCCCGCCAAGCAATAATAGTATCCCTGAGGAGAATGTGTCTTTTGATCAGGTCAGGGAGTTGAGGGATCCTACAGTGCAATATCCCCCTTTAAAGACCAGGGCCGAACTAGCTGTGACTCTAGATCAGTATCAGTGAAGTGAGTCATGGATGCCATCCAATCCTGCACATGGCGCAGCAAACAGGCCAGATTGTATAATAGTATGTCAGGGAGGTTCACTCCAGTTTGAGCGACCGGTCGGTGCAGTTTTCTAAGGGCTATCCAGGGCCTTTTCCCATGCCAGATAAATTTGGTAACAGCTGAGTAGAAAGTCTGAACGTCCTGGTGGCGCAGCAAAAGAGGGAGTGTCTGCAGGGGATACAACAGTCGGGGGAAGGAAATCATTTTAATGAGGTGGCAACGGCCCAGTACAGTCAATGGTAGATCATGCCATTTGGTGAGTTCCCTCAGGATTTTAGTGAGAATGGGCTGGAAGTAGGCGATATGTCTCAGGTGCACATGGCGAGAACAGAAGGCCAAGGTATCTAATGGCGTGCTGTGCTACCCGAATACCACAGGACTCCACCTCACGTCGCTGTCCGACAGTAGGGGCGGGCCCGATGAACAGTATTTCACTTTTGCTCCTATTAATAGTAAACCCCGTAGTGACACGGTACGAGTCCAATACCCCCAGCACAGTCTGTAAATGCAGATGCGGCGTCTTTAGGAATAGCAGAACATCATCTGCGAACAGGGCAGACCTCAACTCCTGACCTCCCACCCTAATCCCTTCAAAACAATCAGGAAGTAATTACCTCCGGGCTATGGGTTCCAGCGCAAGGTTAAACAACAAGGGGGAGAGGGGGCAACCCTGCCTAGTGCCCTTTTCTAATGGGAAACCCTCAGACAATACCCCGTTTACAAAGATATTCGCACAAGGGGAAGCATATAATGTGTCAATGAAGGATAAGAAAGAGCCCTGGAACCCCATCCTCCGCATCACCAGCCCCAGCCACCTCCAGTTGACGTTGTCAGATGCCTTTTCAGCATCCAGGGTCAACACAGCCCCTGGACAACTGAAAGGCCCCAACAATCGATAATGTTCCAAAACTATCAACAACTTCCTGACATTCGTGATAGCCGCCCGGCCCCTCACAAACCCCACCTGTGCTGGATGAATCAAGGAGGGCATAATCCATGCCAAACGGTCAGCTAGTATTTTGGACAAATATTTCATATCTTGATTTATCAGGGATATGGGTCAGTAGGCCCCCGGGTCCAGCGGATCCTTCCCCGGCTTAGGGAGCAGTTTAATGAAAGCCTGCTTGCCCGAGTCTGGATACCTCTGAGCCGTCAGAACGTGATTGTACAAAGATGTCAGGGATGCAACCACCTGCGGACACAGCAATTTATAGAACAATTTATTAGTCAGCCCGTCAGGCCCAGGAGCCTTGCAATTGGCCGAGGTTTTAATCACCCGGCTCACCTCCTCCGCCGACACCGGGCCATTAAGTAGCTCCAGGTCCTCTGGGGACAGTTTGGGCAGCTGCACCCCTGTCAATAGGGACTCACCATCCCACTCTCCCCCTACTTCTTGGGCATACAATGCATAATAAAAGCGGGCAAACACGTCAGCAATGTCCCGAACATCAGTGGTGACCTGTCCCGTCTGGGTTTTAATAGCTGCTATCCGGCAGGGTGGCCTAGCGCCCCGTGCCAGATTTGCCAAAAGTCGTCCCGGTTTACTGCCATGTCGGAAAAACAATGCATCACGCCCCTCTCTTATCCTGTTGTTCCAACCATGCATCACATACATTTTTGGCATTAAGCCATGTTTCACGATTCTGGTCAGTCATGTGCAAACAATACACCCGATATGCTTCTCTCGCTTTGCCACAGGCACCAATGTAATTTTCCATAAGCGTGCGTTTCAGAGTGGCAGAATAGGCCAGAATTTTGCCACGCAGCACTGCCTTGGCCATTTCCCAAAACAGTGTAGGATCAGCTTTATGCTGGCCGTCATCCACACGTAGATGCGAGGGAAAGCACCACACAAAGGACGTCTTGTGCGTAAGGCCAAACCTGAATGTAGCCACCACAGGGGCATGGTCAGAAATAACCATGGGCATAATACTAGCAGAATCTACCTTATACAGGAGGGGGCGACTGACCAGAATCGTATCAATCCTAGAATGGGACCTATGCACCATAGAAAAATGAGTATAATCCCTGTCAAAGGGGTGCAGAAAACGGCAAGCATCAACCATTGCACAGGTGTCTAGAAAAGTCTCAAACGCCGTATCATTTGGAGAACGATGGTTAGAGGTGCCCTGGGCAGTGTGCCTATTCTCGTCGGGCACCGGGACTGCGTTAAAATCCCCTCCCAAAATGAGAAGCGATTCAGGATGAGCAGAAGTCAGTTGCTGGGCCAGGCCCATATAAAAAGCCTTGGATGCCTCGTTAGGGCCATAGATAGCAAATAGGGTGATGGGGCGAGGTGAGGTTTCCAGGGTGACAAATGCCCAGCGGCCCTCCTGCTCATCCGAGCCATGCGCCAACAGTGAAAAGACTTGTGGAGCACGATCATCACCCCCGCCTTACGCCCCACCGCCCGGGCCCCGACAGGCCTCCCAACCCATATTTGTGCATGATTGAAATTCATAGCCCAGAGGTGAGTTTCTGTACAAATCAACCCCCCAGTACGCAAATCCTTGAGGTGTTCGAGCACCTAGTATGTTGGCCGGGACCGTAGCCCTTGCACGTTCCATGTTTGTGACCGCAGTCAGTGAGCTGTGGGGGAGCTGTCAGGGTAGAACAAAAGGGATGGCCGAACGGTTCCCATAAGCCATGCAAGGGGGGGGGCTCCTTCGTTCCCATTGAGCTTTCACCCCACGAAAAAAATAAGGGGTAGCGAAGGAGCACCGCAGCGATGGCCAAACAACCCTAAGAAACTCCATCAACCAACCCATACTGGCATGAACTGTAAAACCAAAACGCCGGGGAGGTGGGGATACGCCCCCTCCCCAGGAACCAAAAATAAAACTGACTGCACCGACGCAGAAACCAAAAAACATTTCCATTCTGGGCCTCGCTCCGTTTTTCCCCATGAGGACACTCCCGGTGGAGATGCAGAATCGACAATCAGGAAAAAGGGAGAATGTATTCCAACAGGACCTTCACAAGTGCTCCGTCCACTTGTCAGGAGCTTCGATCCTGGATGTGCCGAAAGGCCGCACGTCTGCCCTAATCACTCTGCAGGTGGAATAGGTGGCGGAGGGGGTGGGGGGGTTGTTGTTGAACAGTCCCCCGCACTCTCCTCCGCGTGTATTTGACGATCGGGCGCTGCGACGATGGTAGATGTGCCCTCAATCGACATATAACAAAAAATCGCCTTCCTAGCCGAGGTGGATCAGGGTGGGATTGTAGTTTCCCGTCCGGGAATTTGATGCGGAGAGTAGCTGGTTATTGGAGGCGTGCAACAAATCCTCCGGCGAACCAGTCCCCACATATCTCCCTGCCCCTCTTGGGTCACCAAGTTTTTTTCCAATCCGCCCTAATACGCCTTCAATTAATCGACCACTTTACAATGACTGGCCCGCGGGCCCCTGTCGGTTTGGCTGGTGTGGGCCCAGACGGTCGCGCGTTCCACGCGACATGTCCCCTTTAAACCCCAAGGACGCGGGGATTACTTTACTTTCTGGCAGAATGATGCTCAATGTCAGGGCCCTTCGCTTTTCCTGGGCCGAGGGGACAAGTATCTGTCCATCATGTGGGGGATGTCAGGCGTCGGTTTTTCCCCCGTGAGGGCTCGGCTGGGCAGCGGCGGCAGGATGCGGATGCGGGACGGAGCAGCTCCTACATGCCGCTGCTCACATGGGCACCGGAACCGGAAGTCTAGTGATTTTATTTTACACACTGACTGTTTGTTAAACCCAGGATGGGATTTGTTTCTAATACTGTTGTATTTCAGGACACAAGACATGATTTTAATATGTGCTTCTAGAAGGGACCCACTTACGCCTGGACCTTACCCTGACAACGGCCTTAATTAAGGGTGGAAACTCATTGGAATTACTACCCTCGTATTAATGATTATAACGTTACTTGATTTTTAATATTGGATGACCGGTTGTTTAGGTCACTTGTGATATATATTTTTAAAATCATGTATATCTTGCCTTATTGTGTTTGTCTTTTTGCTATTTAATAAACTACACTTTTTACCTTATACTTGTCAATATAACGGTGTGCCGTAAAGTCCCAGGGTCTAGCCACCCCAAATGGTGGTTACCAGAGCCTCGGCTCGGTCCAAACTGTTGTCCACGCAGTAATATACTAGTTTTTGACTTCATAGTGGGAAGAATTGGAGCCAGAAGCTTGACATTTTGCATGGAATGTAGTCTCGATGGTTAACTATTAACCCTCCAAATGCAAGGTATGTATACATAGGGTGTTCAAAGACTAGGTGTTTCCAATTAGTGATTAAAAGGATGCATGTAGCAGAAGAGGCCATTATATCTTTGTGAGAATTAATTTGATAGCTGACTTCTTTGTAGGAAAGGGTTGAAGCCTAGGACGGCATGACATTTTGCCATACGAAGTAGACTCAAGGGGTTTAAACTGGTAACACCCAAAAATTTAGGATAAGTGAAAGCATGTATGCACAGAGTAGTGGCTTTAAATGCGCATAGGGGAAGCAATATTTGAATAGGAGGGGTCTTTTTAGTAGGAGGATTGTGGCTGAAGGACCTGAAAATTTGCATGTGAATGTCCTCAGTGGTTAACTGGTAACCCCCAAAATGTCATGTTCTAAATCATTCAGGTTTTCAAAGAATCCTGCGTTCAATATAGGCAGTGAAATGTGGCTATAGTAGAATATCACTTGATGATGAGAACATTTTCTGCTAATGGGACTTTACCTGAAATATAACTCCTAGGTTGTTAGCTAGAGGGGTAAATTGGGTGAAATAGTAGTAGGGGGAGCATTACTGACCCTGAAAGTTTTGAATGATGATTATACCATTAATGGTTTTCATTCTATGATGTTCAAAGTTAGTGTCAACAGCTCTTTTTAGTGTTCTGTTTTCTACAGCAGAGCTGGAGAGGGTGTGTCCTCTCCTGCGTTTTTATTGGCTGGGATGATGTTATCTGCAGGAGGAGCTCGGAAGCATATATGATGGCTCCGAAGATGATGATAGAGGCCGGGTGGGAGTCCCCACGGGGGGGGTGGGTGTCATGGTTGATGGGGGCACCCTCTGCTTAAGAGGTAAATGTATTACCCAAATTAATTCTGCTTTCCAATGATAATATAGATGGGGATTTGCGATAAACTAACATAGAAGTCCATGAAAACATAATGGGATATACCTGACCAAAGTTTTAAAAGTTGTTCTGAATGGTGTAGTTCTGGGAAGGAGTGTTTTAGAGGGCCCCAGATAAATTTTGTGAACCTGGAACCCACAAGACACAAGCTTCAACCACAGTGAGTGCATTGTTCAGATGGGCTAGTCCCCATGTCGCGATCGGGAGGCGGTCCGAGAGTGGCCGCGGCACAGTCCGCGACCTAAAAACTCGGCTTGCCATGTTTTTACCGCGGGCCGCACGCCGTCCGTGTCTGCCCACCCCTGACCATGGCCATAAGGTGAATGGCCGCAAGCTAGATAACCGCATGAGATGCTGTTTCTTACTGTGGCCCTTAAAACAACTTTTTGAAGTAGTTCCATTCAGGATATAATTGTAAATGTCATTAGCATAAATATATAGTTCGTACCAATCCGCTGGACACTCTCTTCTATAGCTAACCAACCAATCTCTCTTAATTATTTGCCTCAAAACAGCTTGACGCCTTGTATACAACAGACTACCTGACTAGCTGAATGTGAATTCCCTCCTGACCACACCTCCAATCTGGGTTTCACAATCAGCTAATTTCCTCGGAAACAGCCCATTAATAATGTTGGGCAAATGACATGGCTCAGTGCCAAGCAACTTTCCCTGCTTCCCTCGGCTAGATCTCTCTTCTGCCGATTGACACTGTAAGATCACCCTCTTCTACGACCTTGCACTTTATAGGATTTTATCACTCTTCACTTTTTGGGGTTCTCCTCTCCCTTTCTGACCGCTTTTTCAAAACTTCTTTTCTTCTCACACCCTCTCCCTGTTGGTGTCCAAAAGGCTCAGTCTGAACCCCGTCCTTTCTCCCTTTATACAACTTCTCTTTTGTAAACTCTTGCATCCTTGGCCTGACTACCATTTTACATCGAAGCCCTAATTTTTACTTAAAGTTACTTTTTATTCAACCAGCCAGGGTTTATTTTTTTGTTTTTTAAAAAAGATAATAACGCCGATGTACAGAGGGTATTTTTGGGGGGGGGAAAAAAATTCTCCGCTTATTTACATTTACACAACGTCACGTCCGAGAAAATCCAAAGTTCTATCCATTCCAAAAAAGTCAAGTGTTCTAAATCATCCTAATTACCCGGATTTATTGGGAACAGCTGGTTGTTAACCACCTAGCGATTATGGACGGCAGGCACCTCGTCCGCGCTCCCAATGGTACTATCGCACTGGACGAGGGTGCTGCCGTCCAGTAGAAATCATGCTGTGGGAGAAATACTCACGCTTGTCCTGTTGTCATTCTGGCGGACATGAGCTCGGCTGGCCTGTGTCTTCCTCTCTCCCCCCCCGCCGGGCGAGTGACGTGATGACGTCACTTCGGGGAGGCGGGCAGAGATATGAACAGTAACAGCATGAAGGCAGTTCTCTATGTAGAAACTGCTTTCAACTCCCCCTATGTACTAAACAATCGCCAGAATAAAGTCCTGAGGGCCCCAGATGTGCCCATTTGCACGTAACCCTTTCTTCCCTGGTGTGATTTTATCACACCAGGTTAAGAGGGTTAACTGCAAATGGGCACATCTGGGGCACCAAGACTTTTTATTTTGGCGATATTTAGTACATGCAGCATATTTTTTGTGTCCTAATTTTTGTGTTTTTTTCATTATTTTATTTAAAAAAATGTTTTTATTTTACATAATTGTTTGTTTCAACTTATTATAGTCAGGATGTCTATTGGACCCTTAATGGACATATTTTGGGAAGTTACACAGGCCTCGACCATAAAAAAAATTACCATTGAAGTCTATGGTGCACTTTTGGTACAGAAATCTGGACCTCAGCAGTGCGCTAGGGAGGTTAATCAACTCAACAGGTGAAAAACAGTAGCTCGCTGCAGTTGGTTTGTGGACAGTCATGGCTGAGACAAAAGAGCTCAATGAGGACCTCCGGCTGCTTATTGTGGCTGCTCACGAGCCAGGAAAGGGCTACAATGCCATATCTAAATGTTTTTTTGAAGTTCTAGTGGCTACAGTGCAAAGTATTATTTAAAATGTATTATAAAATATATAAATATAAAAAAAATTCCACACTTTGGAACATATCAGAGGACGTGGTGGTAAGCCAAAAGTGACACCTGTGCTGGCCAGGAGAATAGTGAGAGTGGTGAAAAGGAATCCAAGGATCACCACCAAGGCCATCCTGGTCAATCTGGGCTCTACTGGTGGCAATGTCTCAAGGCAGATAATCCAATGGACACTGCTGGGTTCCACAGATGCAGACCAAGGAGGATGCCACTTCTCCAGATAATGCACACAAAAGCTTGCTTGGCCTTTGCAAATGGACAAAGAAAAAGACTTCTGGTGTTCTGTGTTATGGTCAAATGAAACCAAAATTGAATTGTTTGGGATTGAGATTGTAAGCCTCATCTGGCAGGGTCCTCAACTGCTCCTGTGTCATAACCCGTACATGTGTGTTATCTTGTGTTGCATCTCAAATAAAATTAAATGTACAGCGCTGCATAGTATGCTGCGGCTATATTAAGCTCCCTAGCGCACTGCTGAGGTCCAGATTTCTGTACCAAAAGTGCACCATAGACTTCAATGGTAAATTTTTCTTTATGTTGTTGGCCTGAAACTTCCCAACATATGTCCGTACAAGGGTCTAATAGACATCCTGAATAGAATAATGCTTGAACAAACAATTATGTAAAATAATAAAAAATATTTTTTTTATAAAATTTATGAGAAAACACAAAAATCAGGACACAAAGCTATGCTGCTCTGTACTAAATCTCGCCCAAATAAAGTTTCTGGTGCCACAGATGTGCCCATTTGCAGTTAACCCTCTCTAACCTGGTGTTATGGATGTGGTAAAATCACACCAGGGAAGAAAGGGTAACTGTAAATGGGCACATCTGGGGCACCAGAGACTTTTTCTTTTGGCAATATTTAGTACATAGAAGCACATTAAAATCAGTTTACTACAAAGAAAATTGATTTCATGCTATGTATTTTCAAATTTCCTGCCGCCTCCCCGATGTGACGTCATCACGTCACTCAAGGGGGGGGGGGGAAGAGATGGAGGATCCAGCCAGCATGTCGCATCCGGGACACCGGGACAGTGCAAAATTGTAAGTATGCGCTGCCGGTGCCCTGATGTTCACTGGACGGTACCATCTTGTCCAGTGCTATAGCAGGAGTAGCAGCCTTGGACAATATGGTGCCGTGCCGACCGCTAGGGCGGTTAATAATTTATTTAGAAAGCAATTGAAAATAAATAAAATATATTCTATTAAATTTGATATCAAAATTAAAGGTGATAGAAAACCAGAATGTGTCACTTCCCTTGCATTGCTTACTATGTAGAAAAGAACATAATTTTCCTTTGTGTTTCTCTTTACAGATTTAAGAAGAATTACTGCAGGGTTTCTAGGAATGGCAGCAGCAGTACTTTTGTGTGGATGCATAGTGGCTGCAGTCAGTTTTTTCTGGGAAGAAAGTCTTACACAACATGTGGCTGGACTGCTTTTTCTAATGACAGGTGCTTTCTTCTACTTTTCACTAAACCAGTCATAAAACAGTTTCCATGTGGATGTCAAGCAGGCAAAAAGTTAAAACAATTGCTCAATTTACATTTAATCTATATTTTATATAACATTTTCTGCAGCTTTTTCCTACTCAATTATGCACTGTACAACAATTTAATTATGTTATAATGAGAGAGTTATGCTAGGATAACACATATAGATTTTTGCACAATCGATGATAGATTCGATCAGGATGTTCAATATTTAGATCGAATATCGATTGTATCTATATCAAATGTATATACTCTATTATCCTTTGACCGAATGAAATTTTATTCGGATATACACGAAGGAAATACCGTTCAGTGTTTCGAACAATAAATAGCTTCATTCAAATTTATTAAATTATCAAATTAAATTATTTTACATGTTTGATTTACATTTGATGTGTACCAATTCAATCAAAATTTCCCAACATGTTCGATCATCTTTCGAAGGATTTTTTATGTTCGATATCATTCTTTTTTGTTCAATGTTGGTCGATTGAAACCTTTGTACGGTGTTAGATATTTTCATTGATCGAACGAAAATCTATCTTTTTCAATCTATCGAATGAAAAACTTTACCCATGTATTGCCACTTTAAGGCTGGAATTTGGGTCAGTCATTCTTCCACATTAAATGAGGATACAAATAATATGTAGAAAGACCTGTATGGGAAGGATTCAAAATAAATATATATATTTTTGGAAGAATGGGCATTTTCGCCAACATGCCAAACAAAGAGATTGCTTATTTAGACACAGGTGTTATTTACAGATGTAAGATTAGCAAGCATAGGAAGGTGGCGGAAAATAAGGAAGCTTAGGAGTTTTAACAATGCCTAGAAATATCAGGGTTGTTTCATATGAAGATGAGTAAAGTGTAACTGCCAGAATTTACAAAAGGTAGGAAAGAAAGGGCAGCTATTCTTGATGTGAAAATGAGGGGTACATACCCTCAAATAGAAAACTTACGCATAGGGAGTGCTATGTAGAGATGCAATACACTTCAAAAAGAGAGAACCAAACTCCCAGCGTTGGAGATCATAGGGCCAACATGATGACTCAAAGGTTGTTTAAATATCAATAGAGAGAAGCATTGAGGGTTGAGGATATCATCTGTTGTTTGACATTATAGGTTAGAAATTCTATTTTTAGCATTGCAGCTTAGGACAGACCTCCAACCTGGTTTAGAGTAATCATTGGTGGTTTAAACCATCAAACTGTACTATATTTGTTATTTAAGAAAACACAAACATTTACTTTATGCAGGGCACACCTACGTAATTTTTTTTTATATCAAGTGAATTTTAAGGAAATTCACTCTAATAGAATATACGCTTCTGACTTTTTAAGTATGAAGTGTGGCTAGGCGAGAGAAGTAATGCTGTAACGCTTCAAACAGTATATCTGCTTATTAGATCTCACATACTAAATTTGTGCAATTGAGTGCAGAGGAGGAAGCTATAGTGCATTGTAATGGAAATTGCAATTACAATGTCCTTAAAATTATAAGGAAATGCTGTGCAACGTTTTTGTAATTCCTTTGCATCTTGAGCTTTTACTAACGTTCACTTCTGATTTGTTTTAGGAATATTTTGCACAATTTCTTTGTGTACATATGCAGCAAGTATCTCTTATGATCTTAATCGCTTGCCAAAATTTATTTATGGGTTTCCAAGTGATGTGGAACACGGATACAGCTGGTCTTTGTTTTGTGCCTGGTGCAGTTTGGGGTTAATAGTGGCAGCTGGATGCCTCTGCACTGCCTACCCATTTATCAGCAGGACCAAGATGCTGCATCTAAAGTTTGCCAGAGACACTTGTGTATGACTGAAACAAGCAATAACTTTGTAGTTTTCAAAACATCCTGTACACTACAAGACTGATCAAACCTAAGCAGCACAGACTGTAAAAAATTTTTTGAAGCACAACTACAGCAAGGTTAAAAAGATTCAAAGAAGATTTAGCTTCCTACTATGTACAAAGAAGTAGTTAATGACCAGTGGCCTTTCATAGCTTCACTATTGGCTCTGCCCTTGAGTACCTTTTGCCTGCCTTTGCACTTCTGAATACTACCCACTGGAATATAACATGGTTGGATTATGAACTAGAATTGGTCCTTTTTTTTTCTTTTAAGATCTAAGTAAAACAAAACATCCTCAAAAATAGCTTGCACAGCCTTCCAAAGCATGGAAATACTGTGAAATAAAGTGCTTTAAGAATCCATTAGTTACATGTTTTTGTGCATCATTAAACTTTGCCTAGTTAACAAAAAGCTAATTCCACCTATAGTACTGCTTCTATTTTCTCTTACCTTTGCTTGTCACCATTTTCCAGCAAATAAAAAAGATATCTGCTTGGGCAAACATGCCTTCAAGAGTTACAGTGATATTTTGTTAATCTCATGCTTGATACATTTCATATTCAAGCTATCTTAACATTTAAACTTCTGTTCAGTTAACAGACCTATTTTGCATCTTGTCACTTGATATGATTTCTTAAACCATGTTATTCCTTCTGTGTCATAGCAAACTGTTGAAAATACAGTGAAAATCATGAAAAACTTTGTCCATAGTATAAATGTAACAAGAAGGCAGACAAAAGGATGGAGAAGGGACACACATGCATATATAGCACAGAAAGTGCATGAATACTTTGCAAAAAATTAATTTCTTCTCAAACAACACTGATGCTAAACAAACTAGACAGCATCAATCACCTGTTGAAAAACTAAACATTCATTGGCACTTACAAAAGTAAATTTTCTGTATTTTGATATAAATGTGTCATAAAACCTCATCTGACTTTCACTCAAATCCTGCATTTAATTACTCTAAAGCTATGCACACACAGGTAGATTCCCATTCAATCGACCCCTGATCAATCACAGCATGGTGACTTCACGTTGAACGTTGTGCACCGCATGGGCACATCGATTCCCATTCAATGGAGAACCATTCTTTCCAGCTCGCAGCACGTGTGAATCACAACACGCATTGCCAGCTAGGGAGAAATCCAGCTTGCCTCTCTCAGCTTCAGAGACAGAAGTGCTGGCTCCACCCGCTTCCCACTGACAGTGGAGTCCAGGCTGTGCAGGAGGCAGGAGCTGCTCCAATACCTTGCATTAAGACTCATGTCTCCATGCAAAGTAATGGAGATTGAATGGGGTTTTCCAATATGTTGGAACCCCGTTCAATCGAGTTTCTTCGAGTGGGCTCTATTTATCCCGCTCAAAGGAAGGCACACACAGGTAGATTTGTAAACAGGTTAGAGTACAATTAAGCACCGTGAGCGCACACGTTGATTGATTGTACTCAAATGTTTTTACAGATCTACCCTTATGAGCCTAGCTTCAACTTAGCGTAACTGCACAACACAGTCAAGATCTGTGGGATGCTTTTTTGAGAGCTCTTGTCAGTCTAGTTAAATGTTCGTAGGTTATGGACTTCGAAATGTAGTGCACTTGCAATACAACGTAGAATTCGCATTTTAGAATTGCATGTCACAATGTTGCAAAGTGTCTAAAAGAACTCTTCCTGCTTTCAAATCTTTTCTATGATTACCTATGCCCTACATGAGGGCAACTAAGGTAAGAATGTGTTTGAGCAAAAAGGTAAAACGCTACTTGTCTGGTGGAACTTTGTAAAGGTGCCGCTGTTTGAGGAGTGTATAACCAGGTAAACAATACCATAAAAGTGATGAATTTACAGGGTTCCACTGTGCATCCATTAACCAATGCTGCAATGTATTTTAGCAACCAACTGCCAATATGAATTCTCTCTGCATTTTACTAGAAATGAAAAGATGTATGCAGTCAAGCCCATAATTATTCATACCCCTAAAAAAATAATATAATATAATACTTTTATTCAACCAGCAAGTTATTTTTTGACGGGCAAAGGACATACAGTTGTGTTAAAAACTATTCAACCCCCAATGCTGTAAAGGGTTTTAGGAAATTTAGTGTACATTTCTAATTGTGATCAGAATCTAATCTTTACAAGGACTTTTTAAAGAACCAAATGCAACTTAAATGGCATCAATTGTTTTTGTAATACAGTATAAAAAATTTTTTTTTTGATTTCTTCATTAACACAATTATTCAACCCCTTTAAGACTACCACACTTAAGAACAGAGGTTCATTCAAGTGTTTTTCATCAGGTATTTGACAACAAAGTCAAGAGAATGGTCCAGGAAGACAAGAGAAGGGGTGATTTCTCTTCACAGGAAGGGCAATGGCTATAAGAAGATTGCAAAGATGTTAAACATACCAAGAGACACCATAGGAAGAATAATTCGTAAATTCAAGGCAAAGGGCACTGTTGAAACGCTACCTGGTCATGGCAGAAAAAAGATGCGGACTTCGAATGCTGTGCGTTACCTGAAATGCAAAGTGGAGAAAATTTCCCGTGCGACTGCTGAGGAACTGAAAAAAGATTTGTCAGATGCGGGTACTGAAGTTTCAGCTCAGACAATAAGGCGCACACTGTGTAATGAAGGCCTCCATGCCAGAACTCCCAGGCACACCCCCTTGCTGTCTCCAAAAAATAAAAGAGTCGACTGCAGTATGCCAAAAGTCATGTGGACAAACCACAAAACTTTTGGGATAGTGTTCTGTGGACTGATTAAACAAAATTAGGACTTTTTGGGCCCATGGATCAACGCTATGTTTGGAGGAGGAAGGACAAAGCCAATGAAGAAAAGAACACCTTCCCTACTCTGAAGCATGGCGGGGGGTCAATCATGCTTTGGGGCTGTTTTGCTTCTGCAGTAGTGATGATCGCAAATATTCAGATTCCGAATTGTTATCGCGAATATCTGCAATTCGGAAATTCGCGAAGATTGTAAATATATTGCAGAATATTCGCAATTCCGGATATTCTGTATTTTTTTTCCATTACAAATGCCTCTTAATGCAAGTGGACGAATGGGAAGGCTGCAACAAGAGCTTAGCAACACTCCCTGCGACCATCAACAGTTTTTAAATCGAATATTGGTGTGATGCGAATATTGCGAAAATCGTCATGTTTGTGTCATGTTAAACATATATTGCATGCGCAAAATTCGCAATAAAAACTCGCCGCATGCGAATATTTTCCGAATGTTTTACAAAAAAAATTCGGCATGCCGCGAATACGAATGTTGCCTATGCCGCTCATCACTATTCTGCAGGTACAGGGAAGCTTTAGCGTGTGCAAGGTCCCATGAATTCTCTTCAGGACCAGGAGATATTGGAAGGAAATGTGTTGCAGTCTGTCACAAACCTGAGGCTTGGGATACATTGGACCTTTCAACAGGATAATGATCCCAAGCATACCTCCAAGTCCACTAGAGTATGGTTGCAGATTAAAGGCTGGAACATTTTGGAGTGGCCATCGCAGTCACCAGACAATCCGATTGAGAACCTCTGGTGGGACTTGAAGAAAGCAGTTGCAGCGTGCAAGCCTAAGAATGTGACTGAACTGGAGGCTTTTTTGCCCATGAAGAATGGTATAAGATGCCCGTAGATCGCTGCAAGACACTTGTGTCAAGCTATGCTTCACGTTTAAAAGC
>CM070035.1:114355891-114366637 GCA_036250615.1 Ptychadena robeensis | reverse complement strand
CCCCCCCCCCCCCCTGCATTTTCACTGCAGTAATGCCTTATCTGGACGATCTCCTATTCTCAGAATTGCAGCTCCAGTCCCACCTGTCCCAAGCTCTGGATTTTCTTAGGTCCCTAGGGTAGCTGATAAACTGGGAAAAATCTAATCTTCAGCAGGCCCAGGTCATTGTAGATTCAGTTACCCAAAAGATATTTTTACCCTTGGAGAAGCAGCACTAGCTAGTGGTAGCTGTTCAGCAGTCAGTCTCAATCAGTTTTCATCAGGCTGGCTATGGTAGCAGCCATTCCGGCAGCGCCAAAGCTCACATGAAAAATAAAGGCCTTTCAGGTGATGGTGAGGGGTCACTTTGTGCAGATTTACTCAGACAATGCCACCACAGTAAAATACAGAAGAAAGGTTTGCACCCAGTTACCGGACGTCCAAACGTTCTGATAACCACAGCAGGACTATAACTGGCGAGTTCAGGAAGTATTCAATTGACAATTTTGTGTAAAAAAAAGTATCAATTTATTCAAGCAATTGATGTGGTACAAACATAAAATTAATAAGTGGTTTCAGTCCTATGTTGAGTCTCGATGCGTTTTGTGACCTTGGTCACTTCTTCAGGAGAAACATATGGATTGAGAGCACTAGATTGAAAATACAGGAGGTTTGTCAAATAATTCAGGTATTTAATGTATCAGGTAAAGTGACTAAAGAGATATTGGGTATAATATCTCAGATCGTGCACGCTCATTCCATAGTAGGGATAACCCCGCCCAGGACGGGAGTCCAGGTGGTGCTGGGGTTCTAGAGGCCCAAACGGTGAGTCTCCCATGGGGAACAGGGAGCTTAAATGGTGCACACACTTTATCCGAGTAGATATAATGTGGATATTTGGTGATCGGCAATATTTCAAGGATGGAGGTGAAAGACAACAGATAAGAACAGAGAAAACTAACAAATTATACAGCCAGAAAAGAAAAAAAAGAAAACTAAAATTATGTAGATACATATATATGTATAAGTATATAGTGTGAATAGAAATGGAATGAAATAAAAAAGTGTAAAGTATGTGATAGATATAGCAAAAAAATCCCCCAAAAAAGTGAGGAAATAAAGGAGAAAAGAATGTTAACCAATCATGTCAATGAATTGTGTAGTGAGATCCAAGGGACATAAGAGAAGAGATAAGTCCAGAAAAGAAAGAAAGGTAAAAACATGGCTATCCCATTACTATTATATAGCTCTTCTTCTTAGTGTCAAAATGTATCCTGTGGTTTAAATTACTCTATAACTATGAAGTGTAAAGTGTGGTGTATAAAGGTTAATGGTAAGAAGTCACTATGAATATACTCTTTAAATATACTATAAGAAATAAATAAATAAATATGAATCAATATAGTGCTGAACATAAACATACAGTTAAAAAAGTAAGAGGACAATGAAAGGTATATGATAATAGTATATCTTGCACGTACATTGTATACACAAAGTAAAGTATAAAGTTGAGAAAAGGATTAAATCACAATATAAATGTTGCCCAAGAGAAAGGGCTTAAGATATTGGAATACATCGGACTCTCTTGTCTGTGGCGAAAAGGCTGTTTTATAAGAAGCACTTAAAATTAAGCGCCTCATTAACCCTCTGAGCATTTGCCACGTGGCACGGTTTTTTCATAACCGTGCCACAGGCAATCGCGGCGGAGCACAATATGCTCCGCCGTGATTTCCTGCTCAGCTGGAGGTCATTAACATAAGCCCGGTGTCACTGGAGACGCGGACTTATGCTGATGAAAAGCGACGCCCCTCCAGTTTGACGGAGGTCTATGGCGCTGCCTACCCCCGCCCCCTTCGTGTCACTGGTGACGCGATCGTGGGCGGACCCGGAAGCATCGGCATACATGCTGGTGCTCCCGACCGCCGTAGGAAGACGGCGATACCTAGAGCGCGGCTCTAGTTAACTGGGGCTGAGTTTCATGATGCATGAAACTCAGCCCGAGTTAACTCGGGCCAGACGCTCAGAAGGTTAAGCCCTGGATGTTGATTGGCTTTTAGAGAATAAATCCATTTAATTTCTTTTTGTAATTAAATTTTTGGTTTTCCAAGGTGTTGCAGATGGCAGCAGACTCCCCCTTCTCTTTCCTAGGTCTGCATCCAAAGGTCCCGTGACAACCAAACAGGACAGGGCATGAAATTTGACAGCCTGGTTTCTAAAGGGCAGTGTCTCCTAGCTAAAGAAGAAGGCTGGAGCTACCCCAGAGCAGATCTGCAAGACCGCTTCCTGGTCTTCATTTGGCACTTTCCTTCGCCATTATCGACTGGATCTCATAAAAAGAGACTTGGACAACATTGATATTTATTTAAAAACCTTTCTACAAACTTCATTCAGTAGTCAGGAGGACTATTAGAAGCATTGCATACTTTCAACATTTAAGTTTTACTGCTGCTATCATTTCACTGCTTACACAGTGTGGGCAAGGAAACAACTGCTGCACACAGTAATTGACACTGACTAATCTCTGTTTATTACACTGGGCTGCATAAAAAAATCACACATTCATATGTACACATGACAAAAATGTCTTCTAGCTATGCATGTTGTCCTTTTTCACTCCAATATAAAATACTTGTACAAGTCAGTATAAATTGAAAATGTTGCCCCCGGCCCCCCTCCCCCATCTTAGGATGGGGGATATGTTTTGGGGGGAACGGATGGGCACTCCCCTGAGCGGCGACCCCCTGTTCGTCTCCCCGTTACATTGGGCATATGGAGGACGGATCTCCGCCCACCACGACAGGGCAAGCGACTCACAGCCCGAGCCTCTCTGGCAGGGGGCGGGACGGGACCGAGCGGCCGGCTCTGCCCCCCTCTGTGTTGCCATGGATGCTCCGGTTGCTATCTGCCCGTAGTGGAGCCTTCGTACTCCTCACATGATAGCCACCAACTTCCGGTAGCGGCTGCATTAATAGCCGCACGGAGCTCGGTGGGCACTCACTGTGCGGGAGACCTTTGTGGCTACGCCCGCACTCGGAGACTCCCAGACTGGGATTCATTCTCTGGACCGCATAGCAGCATCTAGGATTCGGCACTTTTATTGGGTCAAACGGCATCTGCAATACTAAGGTACTTTTCCCTACTTGATACCTCCACCGTGAAACCTATGAAATACCAGTCACCCAATTAGCACCCCATGTATACCCATATTTTCCATTAGGACACTATGTAATACCCTTCATTAGCCTAATTAGGCTGCCCATAACATATATATTTGTTATATTACACCCACCCTAGCTCCCACCACCAACGGTGGAGAGTCTTGATGCTGCGTGGTTTAGACTGACCCCACAGTCTGCAAGGGAAGGCAACTGTGCCCCCTGACTAAGAGATAAACCTCTCCCCATTCTAAGGAGAGGCATAGGTCCAACAATATCAAGGTATGTGGCAGTGTCACACCCATATACTCAACTTAATTGACCCATAACATATATATACTCACATGGCATATCTCCCTCTCCACAGCATATCTACACACATCGCAAGGTGCACTGGCCTGATGAAGCCTTACCGGCGAAACATGTAGCCTCTCGTGCACCACACCTAAACCATCTTGGACGGTCTACCCCACTGTAATGTAAAGATCATTTACTGTGATTATCTTTGACCAATAAAATAGGTTTTTAGCCTACCCTAGTGACTGTACTACTGTATCACTGTTCCAACCAGAGTCCCCTGAGGGATCCCTTTTGTGTATTTTCTGTATGCAGTACACGGAAAAAGTCTTAGTGGCAATTGCATCTGCCAGGTGGGTTAGTGAACTCCACGCTTTGTCAGTTAGGGTGCCTGAGGGCTTGATTCCACTGGTGTGATTTGCCGCGGCTGTATCCGCTCCCGCCGGCACCCCAAGCTGTTTTCATCCGGATGCACGTGTCCGGGCGTGCGTTCGGATGAAAACTCTGGGCAGCCCCCTTGTAAAAGGATGTGGTCGGTTGCGGTTTCTGCACAAGAACGCTGAAGCTAGCGTTCGGAACCGCATCCCCATCCGCACCGCATCCACACTCAGCCACACCAATGGAGCCTGGCTGATGCTTTCCCTATGGATGCGGTCGGAGGGGCGGCAGCCGCGCGGACACAACCGCGGCAAACCGCATCAATGGAAACAAGCCCTTACATGCAGATCTTCCCAGACAGATTGGTTCTTCGTACAGATCCATTCTTTCTGCCCAAAGTGGTCTCCAGATTCCAGCCCATGAAGCAGGTAAACATTTCCATCCCTTGTATTGTAGGCATAGTATTTCATAAGGCTGTGCAAGGTGTAGATTTTTATTTTTTTATATGTATCCAGAAAGAGATAAAAATTTAAAACTGGACAAGAATATTTAAGGATAATGAAAAAAGTAGAAGGCTAATCTTTTCTATCCAATAACTTTATATGTTATAACACCAATTCGCTTATTTTTCTAATACAGAACAAATTTGGAAAAAAATATTTAAAGATGAGCAAAATTAAAAAGATGATTGCAGTACATCTGTGAATCAGTGTGGAGTTGAGTTGTCCCCATTCAAAGTACTGGCGATCGACCAGAGAAAAACGTTTGTTCAAGTACGAACGGTTGCTCCAGGTGGGCGCGTTCATTTTGCGATTTGATCACCAAGCGATCACCCCGAATGCGCATGGTGATCATTCACAAAATCGACCACAGATTAAAGCGCTATGGCCGGCTTTAGAGGTACATAAAAATATATATATATTTTTTTTTTTTTATAAGTTTACAATTGTTTTCTTTTCTTTTGATTTGGATTGGATAAAACATTTATCCAATCAAAATAAAAAACAAATGTAAAAAAAAAAAAGAATTTTTTTTTCCTGTACCTTTAAATCTCCCACCCGGGCTGTGACGTCATCAGGACACGAGTGCCGATCACGGAAATAGCCGGAGAGAACGGCTATTTCCGGAGACACTTGTGTGCAGCCGGAGATAGATCCAACTAGCAGAAACGCTTAGCGGGAGCGTTTCTGCTAGCGGGATCTACTTTTGAACTGAATTATAGAAAGACATTTCTATAATCCAGTACAAAAGTAAAAAAAAAAAAAAAATATTTAAAAAACGTAAAAAAAAAAAATTTCTATTAAGACTGGGTCCCGCCTCCGTGACGTCACACGACACTCGGGGACCCAGAAGAAGCCGTCGAGGAAGAAGATGGACGCGGCAGCCGGACCAGGTGAGCTCCCACCCTTTGCCCCAACTGGGTTTGGGCATATCGCTAGGGAGGTTAAGTCCCAAACTTGTTTACATTTTTCCTGAATATTTTCGTGGTAGTGAGTTGCTCTGAAACCTTTACATGATGTAGAAGTATTGACCGCTTTGGACCATGGTCCTTTTATAGAACAATCAATAGGCAATATAGGTGTAAGGTGCACATGGGGGACTACATTTCACAAACCAAGAGAAGTGCCCAGGGATATTGTGTGTTAAGGCCCCCCACACACGTAATGAGCGGGGACCAACAGATGAGCTATGGAGAGTAATGTGATGACATCATCACACTGCTCTCAATCGTGCACACTATTGGCGGGCACTCTTTGTGTGCCGGCCATTCATTGGAATAAGGTGCTAGTCCCCATGTCTGTTCTCTGGCTGACTGATCGCGGGAGCCATGTGAGCACCATCCATCCGCAGGCGATTTTGACGACGGCTGTGAGCTAGGGTTCGGTTGAGTTCCTTCAATCAAAATCTGTTGATCTTGCTCGAAGGAACCATGGATTGCTTAAAACTTGTAACTGATTAGAGCAACATCGGGTGCCGGGTGTGTGCACGGTGCCCGATGTTGTTCTAATCTGTTTCTTTATCAAGCCATGTATACCCTGCTTTAGGCTTGAAGAGGATCTTTAAAGGTCCTTTCACACTAGCCACAATTGCGTTACACTACCGCAACACAGTTCGGCAAGGTACACAGATTTCCCTTAAAAAGCTCTGTTGCACACCGTTTTGCAGATGCAGCCCAAGTTACTTCTGTACACTGGTATGGGAGATTCGAGAACTGTGCTAAATGTGTGGTTATCGGCAAAAACAGTAGTGAATGTTTGTAGTGTTGATGTGTAGGCGGGAGCGCGGGAAAGCACGTCAGAGTACAGTGTACTGTGCCACGGTATCCGATATGGCTCCGTTTCGTGAAATTTCACGAAATGACCGTTACTCCCAGGAGGTTAAGGAAATATTCCTAAATGTCTCTCATCGCCTCTCCCCCCCCCCCCCCCCCCCCCCCCCCCCCCCCTCTCGTGAGCAGCATTCCTATGGCTGTAATCTCAATGTCATTTTAAAGATATGAAACTGTCATGCAGCTACACAAGTTTATGGACCTTTTTGTTTTTTTTTCTTAAATATGATAGTATTAGTTGCAACCCCTCCCCCTGGTTGTTGTTTGCGCTCCTGCAGCTTTTAACAGGGGTGCACATAAGCAGTATGCTGGTACGCAAAATGGATTCAAACCTAGCTCCTGCGTATCTTTTTATTATGCTTCCTTAGCGCATTTGCATACTATAGGATGAGAAATGCACAGAGCTTTCCCCTCCTCTCTGATTAGGAGCATGTTTGTGTTGTGCTCTCTAGTGACATCCAGTGGCTGAAGCTGATATTGCAGATTGAGTTACAGCTCCACAGTTAAAGGAATTGGTCACTCTAATATTTTTCTATGCTGGTCACTGGTCCACCATGTTTTATCAGGTGCATCTAGAGACGGCTCTCTGTCTAAATGAAAGACACACACACACCTATTGATTTGTTCCAAAATCACAGATTATAACACAAAGATAAGGGAGGTTTGATTTTAAGTAAGCATGTGCAATATCTACAGGCAATTGGAAATGTACAGACCATAGAAAATCATAACATGTTATTCTACATCAAGGTTACTTATTTGTTATAAGAAATAGAAGTTGATAGTTACAGGTTAGCCGAACGCTGTAACCTTCCAGGCTGCTGATTTTGCTAAAACATAAACATGACTAAAACAATTGTTCAAGAACAAGATGGAGAGTAGGATATAAAACGGAGATGACCTATGCTTTCAACCTCCTCTTAAGTCATGGCTTTAAATATTCATGACTTCAAAGTACTGTGACTATATCATATACCTATTATGTGTGATGTTGCGTGAAAATGCAAAGCTAAAGAATTAGTATAGTCCTGGACCTTTACAGAATTAAAGACCTAAGCCACACAACACTGAATAACTTTGCCACAACATAGACTATTAATCTAAGGATTATTAACATGACAATAATCAAAACCGCATCTTTTAACCATCCTGATATCCCAATGAAATATTGATCCCAGGGGTGGTGGTATTATTATAGGACTTACAAATACTCTGCAGCAGCCCTAGATCCTCAGCAGTATAGATACAGTTAGTGATTAGCCAAACGGCAAGAAAGAAAACAATATTATTAATAAACAGCAGACAAAAAGTTCTCAGAGAAAACCAGAAGATAGGAGAGTGCATCTTTAACCTTTCATTCTTCAGGCTGTGGAAAGCCACTCTTTAGGGAATTATCACCTATTTCACCCTTTTTAATCAGTAGTGGTGTTGGTCCTGGATGAACCCTCTTGATCCTGCTTGCATGTATCCAGACAGGAGACTCCTCTGTGAGTACTACCGTCCTTGTGGTAGCCACCACTTGAGTAGGGGATCCAAACAGGAAATCCATCGGCTTCCTTCCCTTGGTCAGCTGTTGGACAATCGCTGTATATCCTGGAGTAAAGATGTGAGTTGGTTCCTGTGAAGAAAAAGGAAAAGTGCGAGCCACGTCTCTTTCTATTCGAGCAAGAGATTCTATCAACTTTCTCACATATTCTGCCTGGACGATTTCTTAATCTCCTCTTTCTAGTATGTGGCCCACAGGTAGGAAAGGACCTTCCTATAAGAATCCCAAAGGCTGAATAGCCTGTACTCTAATTGCTGCAAGATCCAGGTGTAAATTTGAATGCAGCGCAAAGAAAACCATTCAAGCAACAGTATGATGTTCCTGTACTTAACAAAAAATCATCTACATACTGAATAATAAAGTTTTATAAAACCTTGGCTACACACTCATGGCCTATCCTGTCACTACTTGACAAGAAACCAGAAACTTCAATACTAACAATATAATTTCACAAATAATAAAACATTTCTAAAACTGGGCATAGACGGGTCGTTTTCCAGTCGACAGCCAACCGATCGGGCGTGATGACGTCATCGCACATGGCCAGTAGTGCCAAGAATCGGCCGGGCACCCTTTGTGTAACGGCCATTATTTCAGATGGGGACTGCCAAGAATGTCTAGGTGGGTGGAGGTCACTTCCTCACAGGGCCTAGATCTGAGACAGAGGACGCCAGTGAGCACCAATAATGAGACGCATTCCCAGTGCACAGTTCATCTCCAGAAGCTGGAACACTGTGTGCTGCAGCCACCAGGAAGTGACGTGATCCTCTGCGGGACAGCCCCTCGAGGAGAGCCCTCTCCACAGGGATGGCGACCTCATGAACAATTGAAGGTGGGGGCTCCCTAAGTGGTACTACCACACTGCCATCACTACCAAGTCTCCCAGTCCTGAAAATAGGGCGGGCATGAACCAGCCCCTGGTGCGCCTTTACGCCACCTCCAGGGCGTAAAGGAATCTGGTCCCCAGATTTAAAGAAGAGGGGAAGGTGCCCACAGTATGGGAAAGTGACATCCCGACAGCCACAGGTTACAACTTCCCTACCTTCAGGGTCTGGATGTCCATAAGCTGGATAACGCAAGCACATTCCCTTGCAGCTTTCAATCAGAACAATTAAAGAAAGAAATACATCTCACACTCTCAATGGGTGGATAAGAGGATATAGCTGAGTGAATGGGACTACACTACCCTGGTGAGTGAGTCCTATCCATATTACCTTGCATAGAATAGTTCACTACATAAAGAGGATAATGATAAAAAGCATCACATAGTTGCAATGAACAGACGCAGATATTATTTTAAATAAAGCTAGCTTGCACTGTCCTTATAGATACCCTAAATATTGCGAAATCCATCGTACAGGTTCTAGTCTAGTGGCCTCACGTGACACAACAGAAAGGGTATAAAAGTTATGAAATTGTTGCATTCAATTGGTAAATCCATCTTTGTTCTCTTTGTAAGAGGACTTTGTCAATACTCGGAAGGAGATGTAATTTGGATCATAATATGCGGGGCCACACACGGAATTGCCGTTTGGTCTTACCAATGTATAACGCCCCTCCGCAACAGGTCATAAGATATACCACTGTGGGCGTTCTGCAGTTGGCAGTGAATTTAACTTTGAACATATCCCCATTGGCCAGTTTAAAATGACTGCCTCCCCCAATATAGGTGCATTGTTAACACCTGCCACACTTGGAGAGGCCTGGAGAAGTAAGATCGATAGGAAATTTGTTGTAATGGCTGGTTACTAACCGATCTCGCAATGATCATGTTCTATGGTACGTAATTGATGGGCGTTCCTGAATAAATTTGTTAGTAACTTGATCTCATGTCAAGATATGCCAGTATTTTGTCGGAAGTAGTTTAATAGCTTCATGTTGTCCTGTATAGGTTACAATGACTCTCTGATCTCTTTTTCTATAAGGAGTTCCTGTCTTGAGGGTTTGAGGGCCTTCTGATAAGCTTGTTTCAGAATGCTCTTACTAGTCTATCATTTAACTGATCAGCTTTGGTTTTAAATTGTTCCATAGTAGAGCAATCTCTCTGTACACGTAGGTATTGCAAATAGGGGATCGATCGTATGAGGGATCACGGGTGGGAACAGTCCACGTGCAGGATCGTGTTCCCAGCTGTGTTCTTGCTGAATAGTGTAGTTGAGATTTTACTTTCTGGGTCCCCATCGCAACCCTCTGCACCTGGAGGTAGTGGGAGTCGGAGAAAACAAAAGCATTGTGTGTCAAGATCAACCATAACATGCAAATTAATAAGTGGTTAAAGTCCGAAGGGAACCTGTTCAACCATTTGAGCAGGTTCGATCACAGCAGCACCCCTCGAATGGGGGACGCCACTGTAAAGGGCCTCCACGTCCACCAGTATACATCCCGTCGGAACTGTAAGATGTTACTAGTGTGTTAACTAGTTTCACGACGTCCGACTTAGGGCTTGTTTCTACTAGCGCGGAACTGAGCGGTTAGGTGCGGTTCTAACCGCGCGGTTCCGTGAAATGTCGGTTTGTTGTCGACCCTCCAGAAGTCACCCACTTCTGGTGCGCTGTTACGGGATGTTTGGTGGTGGAGCTTACACAGAATTCGGAAATCAGCGAGATTGGAGGGTGATGTGTGCTTCAAGGAGATATTGGTGTGCCGGCAGTCGCCTAATCGGAGGGGAGAAGATGTCCATGAGGGAATGCAGCAGACTGATCCACGTCTGCTCAGAGACTAGACCCTAATGGACTCGTGGAGGGGAGAATGAAAAGAGTTTTGTTATCCCTCCACCCTCTCCCCCGTTATGTGTCGTTTTTGTCCATAAATAAGCTTCGGGCCAGTCTGTACCCCCACCCTGACACTCTACCCTTCCCCCATACACCTGTTGCTTGTTTATGCGACCTTTACAGAGTTTTTACAGGTTATAGAAATGTGATGATCGTTTTTATTGCTAGGCTGACGATAATTTTATGGAGGGGGAGGGGACATGAGGAAAGAGAGGGCCGCGAGATTCCCTGGTCATGGCCAGGCAAATGCCACCTCACATAGTGAAGTCGGTGGGCCCCTTTAAGGTCCAC
>CM070035.1:114328658-114343422 GCA_036250615.1 Ptychadena robeensis | reverse complement strand
AAACAAGTTTTAAAGTGTTGACGCGATGGTATAGGTGTCCTGCTGTTACGGCCCATTATATATTGAAATTGAAAACTAGGGATGAACTCTTATACAGTGTCAGGGAGAAACTACAAGATAACAAAACATGTTATTTTTACATAAGCAGCGTGCAGACGTGGAGATATGGGTCAAATCATTGGCCGTTTCGAGCGCTGTGCGCGTTCACGGCCATCTCTCTGACCCATATAATCTGCCCCCATCTCTGTTTTTGAGCAGGACAAATCAATCCCGCTCGAAAAGTCTTATTGGACATGACCGTTAATACGGCGATGTCTGATGCTTTGCCTGGGTCTCCAGGCAAAGCTTGGCTGAGGAGAGGCCGTTCTGATCTCCCCGGCTCCTCCGATATCTGACAGCAGCGTGATGACGTCCTCATGCCGCTGCAGGGTACATCGGACGGCTGGAATATCGAGCCGTCTGTACCCTGCTTTACTCGGCTGAACGTATTAGAGATATCTTGAACAGAAATTGGTTTATCCTAGCCACTTATCCTATCATCTCATAGTATATAGGAAACCACCCTGAGATTACATATAGGAGATCCAGATCACTCAAGGACAACTTTGTATATAGTCGCTTTGCTCAAACTAGATTAAACCCTAAGAGTAGGTTTACGAAAGTGTAAAAATTGCAGCAGGGCTGTGGAGTCAGAGACATTTTTGGGTACCTGGAGTCGGAGTCGGCAAAAAATGTTCCGACTCCTACTAAATTTAAATGGGAATAAAAAAAAAAAAATTTACTTCAAACGTCTTAAGTCACAAACAGTCATAATGAACGACTTCTCTGCTATAAGAAAAAATGCGTGCAGTGCATAACATTACAGCGCCCACTGTGAACCTAGCCTAAAGGCCCCCACACACGTACTGAGTGAAGGCCGACAGATCAGCTCAGATGAGCTCCCGACTGCAGCATGATGACGTCATCACGCTGCTCTCCAGAGCTGACAGCAAACATGATTAATGGTTTCCCTTGAATCCCATAGTCATGGGTAAAGTTAAAGCTAAAAATCGAAGTATTTGTCGCTGAATCACAGCGGGTTTTCAAATGGTCATAAAGGGTGCTGGCCGTTAACTCAAATGAAGATGCCGGTCTGCATTGAGACTAACAGCATCGGCCATAGAATATCGCACATGTCCGTTCTCTGGCCGGCCGAGCTGTGGGGAGACAACGATCTGTCGCCCCATGTGGGCACCCCAGATCGGCGAGCGCACACGCCCATTGGTCGGTGGCAAAATCGGACGCTGCTCTGTGCGTGTATGGCAGCCTTAACTCTTGCTGATTAATGAAGTAAATGTTTGTTGCCAGACTAGAGACGCTTGTATACGTGACGGGAATGGATCGCCAATAGTTCAAGACTGAAGCTGTTAAACATTTTAAAAACTGCTGTGATTCAGCTGAGGCGACAATTACTTAGATTTTTAGCTTTAACTTTTTCAAGGGATTCAAGGGAATTCATGAATCATGTTTGAAGTGCCCCTTCGCCCTGCCTCTTCTTGGAGCCTTCCACTGCCCTATCTTCAGCAGAAGATCAGAACACTAAAGCCGGGCACACGGGTAGATCTGTAAAAAGATTTGAGTACAACCAATCAACTTGCACACTCATGGTGCTTGATTGTACTCCTTATCTGTTTACAAACCTACCTGTGTGTGCTTTCCTTCGGGCAGGATCAAAAGAGCCGGCTTAAAGGAACTTGATTGAACGGGGTTCTAACATGTTGCAAAACCCTGTTCAATCTCCAATACCTTGCATGGAGACATGAGTCTTCATGGAAAGTATTGAAACAGCTGTGGCTGCTGTCAGTGTGAAGGGGCGGAGCCAGCACTCCTCACTTGGAAGCTGTGTGAGTGAGGCAGCCGTTCAATTGATCCCCGATCAATCACAGCGTGGTGCCTAGCTTAGGAAAAAAGCAGCAGCATCTTCTGCCTAACTTACTTTCTCTGCTTTAATTGGCCATCACAGTACAGTGTTGGTTTCCTGGCCAGTAGTTCTGTGGTTAATGTATGTTGCCTTTCTGTTTTTCAATGGAAGTATACAATACATTAGCATATTTAATACAGAGGAGTCGGAAGAATCAGAAATTGAGGAGTCGGAGTCGGGGAATTTACCGACTGACTCCACAGCCCTGAACTGCAATCTGTGTCGCTGGTTATCCGAGGGCAAAACAATCCCCCTGCCTAACGGCCAAGAAAATAAACATGTCTCACTCAATAACATGTGATACAACTCCTGTAGTGTATATGATGGTGTGCAGATGTGGTTGTTTTTATGTTGGAAAAACCAGCAGGAAATTGAGAATAAGTTCAACATGTAGGGATGCAGCATAACTATGACACCAGGTTTATGTCTAGTGCACGTAGAACCCTCGATTCGGGGGGCCTGCAAGGGGGGAGGGATGCGCACGGGCGCACGCCATCCAAGCAGATAGGTGGCAGGGGCATCGGGAAAAAGGGCTTTACTAAGCCCAGGTGGCGCACATCCCCCCCCCATCAATGCTGAGGGTATATTAAGGCAGCATTAGACATTAGCCCTCAGAGGGAATTATTCTGCAGATGGAGATGGTACTGCTTCAAGGAGGGCTCAGTTTGAGTCATCGAAAACAAGGTAGGAACCATGCGTGGAGAGGGGGGGGGGGGGGGGGGGGGGGGGGGGGGTGGTGAAGCAGGGAATTGTGCTTGAATGGGAAAGTATAGCTAATCTGTATTCTTAAGGGAATTTATCTATTAGTTTTTGGGACTCACACAAACTGCGACAAATACTCTATGTGGGGTCTCCATAAAGGGGTAAGTCTAAGTTAGTATGGCCTATTGCAGGGAGTATGTGAATAAAGTTATTGAGTTACACATTTGATATTGTACAGGAACCCCACCACCACTTTATTGGTTACTTTATTGGTGCTGGTCAGGACAAGAGACAGAGTGTAACATCACTTGCTCTCCGCGGAGTACCTCTAATAGACGTAGGGGTTGTTTGACCCCCCGGCCATACTACCCGAGACACGGTTTGCTTTAGGTATGTATGAGATTTGAGTTAATAGTGGAAAAGGTGGATGAACATGATGGTAATAAATTTCCTTTATATATACAGATAAGTGTCCTCAAGTTTCCCTGACAAAGCCAGGATACGGCAAAGCATGTTGGATACAGGGGGACACGATGAATAGTATATTTAAATGCAATGCCAATGCAGTGTAATGGTTGTAAGGGCATGCTTTGATTTGTAATTGGAATCTGTTTTAACATGTATTGGTTCATAAGTATGTAATAAAGACCTTTTAAATGTATTTACAGTTTTGTATCATGATTAGTGTCTCAAAAGCCCAAATATACTTTATTGATATTGGTCTTCAAATTTGAGGGCTGAGCTCTTTAAAGACACCCGTCCTCCCCACAGTCAGACTCCAACTACTACCATGGGGAGGACCAAAAAGCTGTCAAGTCACCAGAGACAAAATTGTGGACCTTCACAAGGCTGGAAAGGGCTATGGGGCAATTGTCAAGCAGCTTGGTGAAAATATATCAACTGTTGGAGCAATTGTTAGAAAATAGAAGAGGCTAAATATGACTGTCAGTCTGTCACGGACTGTGGCTCTATGCAAGATCTAACCTCATGGAGTATCACTACACAGTAACTACACAAGAGGAGCTGGTCAAAGACATGAAGAGCTGGGACCACATTTTTAAAGGTCACTGCACCCCAGAACACCATCCTTACTGTGGTAACATCATGCTTTGGGGGTGCTTTTCTGCGAAGGGGACGGGATGACGGCACTGTATGAAGGAGAGGATGAATGCGGCCTTACCAGTCTCCAAACCTAAAGCCAATAGAAAATATTTGGAGGTAGCTGAAACTCCATGTTGCTCAGCAACTGCCCAGAAAACTGACAGATCTAGAGGAGATCTATGTGGAGGAGTGGGACAAAATATTAACACTGATTTTCTCAGGTGCTCAGATGCAATAGCTCTCTTTTTTTCAATCTCTGTTTTGTATGTAAAGTAGTATCATTGCCTATATAGAACATTTTCTCTAAACTAAAATTCACTAAAATCTTAAGTGGTTTTGTTTTTTCCTGTTACCAGGAGATTTTGAAAAGGGCGTGGATCATTTAACTAACGCTATTGCAGTTTGTGGACAACCCCAACAGCTTCTTCAAGTTTTACAGCAAACTCTTCCACCACAAGTTTTCCAGATGCTTTTGACTAAATTGCCAACAATCAGCCAGGTAACAAAAAACTGTAAAGTTCAGTGGTGTTAACTGTGTATAACAATTTTGTTTTGGAGCCTTCACACACCCATCTCCTTAATCATTCTACAACAGTGATGGCGAACCTATTGCACGTTATCACGGTGGACACGTGACCTGTCACCCACAGAAAGAACTGCAGCCTATTGGCTGTCAATGCTGTTAGTTTTCTTAAATATGCTCCACCAGCCCTGCCAGCCAATCAGAAGTCACAGGAGGGACAAGCAGCAAGCCAAGCAAAAGTGTGTGTGTGTCTCACAGAAAGTTAAGAGATGGCAGAAGGAATTGTAGCAGAGCAGGTTAGGAGTTCTAGTTCTACAACAGCTAGAAAAGGCAGCATGGTATTCCATACCAGTCAAGTTTTGCTGTTTAGAAAACGGGGGACGTACAGGAAGTGACGTCACTTCCGGTATATGGATCGTGGTTCTTTCGCGTTCCACGTACCAGAAGTGACGTCGCTGACGTCACTCCCGGCGTCTGCCAGTCTTTAAGCTGATCTAGCAGGGAGAGGGCGTGCTTATGTTCCACCGTGCTTGTGCTGATAATGTGCACGGTGGGAGTTATGCCCTCTCCCTGCTAATGAGCTTTATTTCAAGAACCCGGGTAAAATCCGGGATTTCTTGAAATCGGGATTTGGCCGGGAAAGCCACATAAAAACGTGACTTTCCCGGCCAAAACGGGAGACTTGACAGGTCTGGTATTCTTGCTTGTGTAGTTCTTCACCAATTGCAGAAGGCTATGTTTGCAGTTATAGCTTCTTAGCACAGCAAGTTGAGACTTTGCCATGGGACAGTAATAGAAGAATAAATGTATACTGGAGTCTGTAGTACACCAGAAGCCCTAGGTATTACAAGAACCCTGTACCTTGTCAATACTGCATGTACTTACAAGCTATCCTTGAGAACAGGGGATGAGCAGATTGTCCTTATTAAATGATTTTATACAAGACAACAGTGATAACAGTCTGCATCAATATTTGTGTATAAGGAATAACATGGTTTTATGGAAAGTCAGTTTAACTTATCAGGACCATCTAACCTCAGATGTTTCTTTAACCTTAAAAAAATTGTAAAATTAAACCAATAAAGAGCCTACCATACCCTATGAAAATAAGTTGCTGTAAGAAAATGTGAAAACACTCTGTCCCTGTGTCCTCGTTTTCTCCTCCTCCTGTGTCACACAAAGATTCTAATGAAGATTAACTCACATTAATTCTAATGAAGATTAATACAAATTACCACTTCTGTGCATTTCTTTGAAATGGCATGCAGCCAGCTCATGAGACTAGAGAGTGGCTGATACAGTCAGAGGAGATCAGCAGCACAGAGCTACATAGAGGATGAAATGAGGTGACACTGTAATGTATGTGTGTATATCCGTTGCATTCAGGTAAAATTGCCATGCCGCCACTTTGAGATAAATAAGTGGGTTTTGGGTTTCAGTTTGTGCACTTGGTCTTTAAAAAGGTTTGCCCTCACTGTTCTAGAACATGGTAATGATTACTTGGGGAAATTTACATTTACATTGTAACCATGAGACTAGACACTTGTATGTCAATTTGCTTCATTGAAGCTAACGGTTGGCACACAAAGGGTGCCCGCTGATGCTGTCTGCTCTGGAAAGCAGCGTGATGACGTCACTCTAGAGCTCACCTGAGCTGATCTGTCGGCCCCCACACGGTACGTGTGTGGGGGCCTTCAGGCTAGGTTCACAGTGGGCGCTGTAATGTTATGCACGGCATGCATTTATTCTTATAGCAGAAAAGTCGTTCATTATAGCTGTTTGTGAATTGGGACATTTGAACTTTTTTTTTATTCCCATTTGAATTTAGTAGGAGTCTGAGTCGGTTCATTTTTTGCCGACTCCAACTCCAGGTACCCAAAAATGTCTCCGACTCCTCGACTCCAACTCCACAGCCCTGGTCATAATGGCATCTTTAGAAAACATTGCTGGTCGATTATTCAGCAAAATAAATTATTTCATAATGATTGACTTAATTGACCTAAACAAACCTTGTGTACTTGGTCTCTCACTGGTAAACACTGTATTATTGGCACATTCATTTTAATCTGGCAAACTGGATGCAATAGACTTATATGCAGGGGGAAAAAACCAGCAACCGTGTAATGGCTTGACATAGCCCTCAGTCCAAATAGTTTACTATTTACTGGATTGTATCGGGTTAAGTTGTCTGGTATATGTATCTTTTTTTTAACATTCAAAAAGTTTTATTTCATTTTTCAATATGCAAGTACACACAAGTTTGAACATGATTTTACAACTTAAAGCGGACCTACCACCTGGTAGGTCACTTAGCATTATCATGTGCAGCTAAGCAGATAATGCTGAGATGCTTGATTGTAGAAAACGAATCTTCTAACAGCGGTAGGGGAGCTTGTTACCCGTGCTCCCCTCCCACTGCATTACGTCTCGCCTGGGCAACGTCCACGTCCTCTCTACACTGTACACTCTACAGAAGGAAGGGGGGGGGGGTTGCCGGGCTGTCTCCTCTCTTCTCACTGTGTCCGTGGGGAGTGATTGCTGTTCCCACGGACAGAAGAGAAAAGGTACATGCAAGTTCATCTATACATTTCTCTTAATTTCCTGTGCCTGTTCAGGGCTGGCATAGGAAATTAGACAGTTCAGATGGGAGAGTCGGCATTAGCCGGCATCTCACATCTGACAGCTTTTCCAGCTCCCCCAGCGAATCTCTGTGTTGGGAGAGCTGGCGGGCAGCCAAGGTGCGACCACCGGCAGCCGAGTGTCCACGGGGGTCGCGCATTCGGCGTATTAGACGCAGCCACTTTTTGCCCCCCAATTTTGGGGGTGAAAAAGTTAGTCTTGTATGCCACAAAATACAGTATTTCTGTAAATAGATTCTCAATTTCCTTATTTCTCTGCTTTTTCTTCTATGACCTTCTATGAATTCTAATTAACTCCCCTCTTATTGAGCATTTGTGAGCTTCCCAGTTAAATAACAGGGATGTATCTGGAGGATGGTTCTGCTCAAAAAAAGACTTAATATGGTTTGTAATTTCTTTTGTTATAATTGGATCATTAATGCAACACAAACAGCGAATCCAGACAGTGTACCTCTGATATCCCTATACATCCGGGTGCCTGGCAAATGGCCTTTGGCGGGGGAACGAAGCATCTCTCTGGGGCATGTGAGGGAATCTACAGGAGGAAACCTACTCCTCTACCCTTAACACACAAGTGTTTTGATACAGACCAGACTATTATATACCTAAACCAAGACACAGCCTCCCAGCCCCAGAAGGTGGCCCCTCGTTCCCCCGCCAAAGGCCATTTGCCGGTCACCCGGATGTATAGGGATATCAGAGATACTGGATGCGATGAGATGGGATTCTCTGAGTAACCATGTGGACCCCCTGATGAAAACCATATTGTTGAAACATATGTTGGGGTTTATACATCACTGTTTCGGTTTCTCGATGGGACCTAACACCTGCTCTCCATCCTACATCTGAGTGCCTGATATAGGCCAAGGGCAACAACTTGGAAAACTGCATGGAACTTTTTATGTGTTTTTAATGGACATTAAAGATACTATAATCTAGCACTATTACTAATATACTGCATTGTGCCATGAGATATCGAGTACTGCATGTGATGTGACAAAGAATTAGGACAGATCTGGTCTAATCAGGAGACACCGTAAGACAGCATCATACCCTGTGACCCTCGACCCTTAAAGTCCCCAGGTCCCTGCTGTTCAGGGAAAATCTCCGAGGTGGTTGTTCGGGGCAATTTGGTGACTGTGATTCAGATCCCAGTTACACCATTCACTGCTTCCCCCTCCCCCCTTTATATAATTGGATCATTAATAAGTGCTTAATTCAACCTCCATGACTTCATACCAGAGTATTGCGACCCTAATTCCATCATCAAATGTTCCGACGCATGGTCGGACAATACTCTATTATCAATACTTAAGCCGCTAACCTAGGCAGGTCTCGTTGTGCTATTAAAAAAAATCTAACCTTGAGTGTACATCTGGTGAGTGGCCGAAAAATATAAATAATCTGGTTCAGTGGGATGTAGGCTTTTCCATATGTCTACTAATTGATATGTCATTATTTCATTCTTTAGCCACTTTAATTTCACAAAAAAAAGGTGTGACGTGCCCTTTGATACATCTGAAGTGGTATATGGAGCAAAATCAATATCTCCCCCAGTATCACTATCCCCTCTTGGAAATTTGCTAGCTGCTTTAGCAACAATTGCATAAATCCTATTTGGTCTGAACTAGGAAAATATAAGTTTGCCAAAGTTATTCTCTGTGTGTCTATTGTGCCTTTCAAAAACAAAAAACGACTGTTTGTTGGCCAGTTTAACTATTGGATTCCATTTCAAATTTTTTGCCAGCTGTGTACTGTCCCGCTTGGCTTTACTAATCTGAGAGGGGACAGTGTAGGGCTGGACAATAATTCAATATCAATATATATTGCGATATAATTTATATATCGAAATATCATAAAAAGATATCGACATATCGGAGATGTGTTTACAAATTGTATCATTTGTCACTGAATGCGTTTCAGTCAGGGGTGGTCCTAGGAAGATCCTTTCCCTGGGCAAGCACTCCCTCTGTCCACCACCCTTTCCCAGAGAGAGATCACTCTGCTATCCCATGCCTTCCCATCGAGATGTGCGGGCGCAGTGATCTAGTAATTCCTCCTTAATGCTTTGCTGCAGCTATGCACAGGGAGGCTCATCTCCGTAGAACAGGGCACCCATCAAGATCAGCCTCCCAGTGTCACTGCTCATACCCTCCCAGCACATGGAGATCAGCCTCCCAGTGTCACTGCTCATACCCCTCCCAGCACATCGAGATCAGCCTCCCAGTGTCACTGACGTTCATTCTGCTATGGACAGCGGACACAGAGGGGGGAGGCTGATCCCGACATGTCTCCTGTCCATAGAGTGACACAGGGGGGCTCCCACATACAGGGATATTAGTTGAGGGGAGGTGGGTGTACTGACCCCCCTTGTGTTATATCACTGCCTATACCCGCGGTACTCAATAGACGGACCCCGGTCCGGATCCGGACCCATATAGGGTCACATGTGGACCGCCAGCTGCAGCTCATTCCTCCCCTCCTTCCTACTGAAAGCCGATGCTTTAAAGGGAAGGAGAGGAGCTAGAATCTGTGTTGTAGCAGATACGTCCTCCCAGCCAATCAAAACGCAGGCCGGACACACCCTCTCCCACTCAGCTCAGTTGTTGATACTAGGCTAAATTAACCTGTGTGAGACTAACTTTAAACATGCATAGCACAAAAACCATTCATAGTACAATCATGAAACTTTCAGGGTCAGTAATGCATACCTACTACTACTTACACCCCGAGTTTCACCCCTCTAGCTACAACACTTATAAGTTAAATTTCAGCTAAAATACAGCCATGAAATATTGCTTCCAGCATAAAGCACTACTCTGCTGCATACATGCTTTCACTTATCCTATTTTGAACTCCTGCATGGTAGAACCTTGGGGGTTACCAGGTAACCCCTGAGACTACATCCATGCAAATTTTCAGGTCCCTGAGCACAATTCTTCCTACAAGCCCCCTATAATATATGGCTTGGATGGAGTCCATTTTTTAAGATTGCCACTTTTTTTTCTGTGTTTAATTGTTAAAAAACGCATACAATTTCTTCGTCACTAGGATAACTTCAGGGGAACATTAATAGCTATGAGAGGTTGTTTGGAGCATCTGGGTTGAAATATGGAGTAAGGCATATGAAAAGCCCTAGCTCATGCCACCTTAACTCCTTATGTAACACAGAGAGTTTGTTGTCAATCTCAGATGGCGATGAGATCGGGGGGTAACATTTTACCCAAATGCCAGCTTGTGACTGTGAATGGAGACAGCTAATCGAGCTCAATTAGGAACAGGGAGGTTCCTCGCAGCAGATCACCATTCATGAGGCTAACGCAGAGGACAGTGAGGGAGACCCCCTACATCTGGGGTGATTACAACACCATCTCCTGGTACTCATCTGAGAAGCTCACTAAAAGTTTGGCCATAGGCATTCCTGTAGTCTCAGCCGAGGGGAAAGGAGTGCTATTTTGTTAGTGTCCCCTGCACGGAAGGTTTTTAATAAAGCTTGAATTTATAATCAATATTTCCTAAAGTATCAAGCTTTGTGAGCAGAGAAAATTGCCATCCATGGCTCCTCAGGTCCCCTACCCCTTTCAACCCTCCACTGACCCCGTCATCTATACTTTGTGAGGTGCCCCTTGTCTAGTAATTAAAGTACATATGTTTGAGACGTCCTGTATAGACTATAGGGAGAATTTTCTATAAATTTACTCCGACTACGTTCAGGCTTCTGTCTGGCGGACCGGTCGCGCTGTTAAAACTGCCGCTCCGCCGGCAGTGCATGTAAAAATTCCAAACTCCCATACCTCAGACTGAATTGAAATTTGGTAAGTGACCTTTCACTGTACATTGAGAGCCCTGGCCTATCCGTATCGCTGCTTGGCTCGAACTTTGCTGGCAGCTGACACAGAAATAGGGGTTGAGGCCGCAATTCACTAAGAACAAAATCATGACCGGAAGGCAGAAATCGATTGTCACAACCGCCTCTTGCTACTTCCTTCTACTCCTGTCAGCCCATGGTGAAGACCCGACCACGGTATGGTCGCGCTATACGCACCAGGGGGGTCAATGTACGTACCTCGCCTCCAAATAGATATGCCTGTATGTGTGAAGCCCCCCCCCCCCCGTTCCCTTTCCATACAGAATAACTGTGACACTGGAGGGTAATGAGCAAAACTGATCTCCATGTCTGTGAGGGTAAATGAGCAGTGACACGGCCGGCAAGATCAGCCTCCCCTGTGTCACTGCTCATACTATCCCCGCACATGGAGATCATCCTCCAATAATTTAATAGGAGGAGCCAGGGTAGCCTGGATGTAGTAAGCTTTGCAAATTCATTCAACAAGACATCCAATTTTTATGTTCCTCCTGCATTTTTTCCCGGAGCTTTGAGTAATGTGTCCATATCGATATCAGAAGTATATCGTATCAACCAAAATTAAGAAATATATTGTGATATCAATTCTTGCCATATCGTCCAGCCCTAGGACAGTTATATGCTGTGGGGGAAAAACATGTTTGAAAATTTAGGTATTTCAGTTTCATTAAAATATGTCTCCTGAACAAAAATAATATAATGTCTGTTTTCCTCATGTCTGCTAGTAATCTAGCACTTTTTTCTGGGGTAGATAATCCCCTAACATTTAAAGTGGATATTGTAATTGTGTGATTCAGTGTTCTCCCCAGAATTTTTTTTTAGCCGGGTCCGGCGGCCGGGTCCGGCGGCCCTCTGATAGGCTGCCGGCCAGCGGCAGCACACAAATCCTCTGACAGGCGGCGCCTCCCCATTCTTCAGGAGCGCGCCGCAGCCACTGAAAGACTCCGGCCCGCGGCTCCGGTAGTGTGCCGCGGGCCGGAGTCTTTCAGTGGCTGTGGCGCGCTCCTGAAGAATGGGAGGTGCCGTCTGTCAGGCTGCTCGCTGTGTGCCGGGCGGGGACCAAAATCTCCCGGGCGGGCCGCCCGGCCAATCTCCTCTGGGGAGAACACTGGTGTGATTATGTATTAATTTTGAGGGAGAAGGAAAGCGAGAAAAAAAAACCCAGAAAAAAGTTTTTCACCACATGTTCCACTCCAAACTCCCCTTTTTTCATACCTGGGCTACTACTCTCCCCAGTCTGCTTACAACCCCTAACTTCAGTGCTCTTGGACCCAAACTCTTCTCGTCACACCCCCTAGTTAGGCGAGATTACCTAATTAGGGAGATTACCTAATTAGGGGGTTGTCCCAATGCTTCAAACCAGCCTCGCCTCCTCCCCCACGGACTATGCTTCAAAAATCCTCCAGAAGTGGCCTAATATAAAATTAAAGATTATATTAAAGACCAATTTTGTATACTGGTATATTCATATCTACATTTAAGAATACTCATTGACCTATACTCCTCCTCTCCCAGGCCCTCTAACAAGTTATGATTTACAATAGATCAGTATGGTCTGTTTTTTAAATTGGCCATCGGAACATATTATCTTAGAAATATACCCTACCCAAACATGTGCCACGGTTGGCGTAATATTTTGCCATATAAACCATTCCAGCTGCTATACACACTCTGTCACACCTATATCAATACCTGCCCCTCATATTATTTAAATCATAATGGTATGATCCATGTCCCCAACCCCTTCAACAGAACAACAGAAATCACACATTGGGGGAATTTTCAGACGATCCTATTTGGCTGGTGGCCGGCTGTGGTGTTTTCCATTCCTGGGGGGAGTGACATTTCCCCCCCCCCCCCCCCCAGACCAGCTGCTTGTGATTTACCAGCATGGGGTGGGGTGATTGATTGGGCTATATAGGGGCTGGGATGGTGGAGATGGAGGTATGGAGTTGGAGGCGGCCATGACGTGCACCCAAGCTTTGCAGCCAGTCTGAGGTAGGGAGGCTTGTGGGACATTAACCACATTATACTTAACACTGGTGCCCTTCTACTTGTCAGATATGGATGATCAATGATTGTTGTTCTGTAATTAGATTTTCTGTTTAGTTATAGTGATCCACTCTCTCTGATGAGACCCCAGCTTTAGGGGCAAAATGCGTTGGAGTCTATCTGGATCAAGTATTTGATGTGCAAATACTAATTACGATGATGTAGTCAAACTATTTATATGAATACACATTTTTATTATATATTTTTTGACAATTTTATTTTTGTAAAGGTCCAATTATCAATAAAGACCTTTTTATAAGATTGTTGACTTTCCTAGTGCCTAAAAACCCTATCACTAGTTTGCCTCCAGAATAAAAATTTCTCTATTTTCAAATTAGTTCATGTTTCACATGTCATTACCCCCTGGAAAAAAAGAGGGGAAGAGCAATACAAAAGGCAAGTCCTTTATATCCCACTTTTGGCCTTTTTAGCAATTTTGGTAATTTTAAGGGTAACCTAGAACACCTGATATCTTAGCTATGATGTACAGTGCTTCTTCTGTTATTTCTTGGGTGAGTCCTCTACCGGGACTGGTGCTGTCCAGAAAGTGTCCTGGCAGTTGTGCATGGTAGAATAATTGATAGGTTTGGCCACCTCATATTGCTTCTCATGCGTAAAGTGTTCATAGACATATCTGGGAAGATCTGCAATTTAACTTCCCCCATTGTTATAGGGCCAAAAGACCAAGCTTTTCGAATAGTGTCTTTATTGAGAGAGTAATGATGAATTGAGCACAGCACATCCCTCTGTATTGCCCCCTGAGTTCTGTATGAAGCTGAGGCTCTGTGTAAACGGTCTATCTTGACCTCAGCACTGTATTGATAACTGTCACCACCACTTTCTTTAATTCTGGACCATTAATAGTCTCAGGTATGCCCCTGATTCTAATATTACTCCTACAGAGCCTATTTTCATTGTCATCCTTGTGTAAATACAAGTCAGAGTACTGGTTTTGAAGGTGCTGGTAATTCTTTTCCAAGATACTCAGTCTGTTCTTCACTGTTATGGTCGCAGCTTCTAGGGATAGAACCTTCATATCCATAATGATTTCTGGTTGCTGTACTTCCTCCTATATATTTTCTTAATGTCTTTTCAATCCTCTTAACTGCTGCCTCCAAATCATCCTTAGTAGGCAATTTATCCAGAAGGCTCAGCAGTTCTGGCGGTGTCACCCAGTCTACTGTCTGTGCCCCTCCTAACGCTAAAGGGGAGCCTGGGGGGGTGCATTAGGAGTCTGTATAGAGGATAAGTCTCTGTTGTGAATAAAGGATTTAGATAGATCCCCTTTCTGGGGATTGCGATTGCTGGGCTGCAGTTTGACGTGTTGGTCCCATCTTGCAGCTTTTTTCGTTGCGTACTCTGACTTGTTGCTTAAAGAAATCTGTGATATCTCTGGTCTTATAATTTCCCACGAGGCTTTGAATAGATGAAAGTGCTCCTCTTCTGTTTAACTGTGGCACTGTGTTGTCTATTGAAGATTCTACTTCTTGGTTAACAGCAGAAAGCTTAATGACTCATAGCAACTGCTTGATGTCAGCTCTGCGCCTGGGCACATTGCCAAAGTGTAGATAGGAGAGTCGGGTTCCCCCAGCTGTGAGCCACTGCTCCTGTCTGCTCTATGAGACCTCCAGACTCTAGGCGTGTTACGTGTCACGTGGCGTGTTAGGTCATCACATCAGGTTCTTCCCGTCTTAGTCAATTGAAAGAAATGCTCCTCCAGCACAATTTGTATATGTATCTTTTAATATCATGGCCGTCTCTTCCTCAGGAGATTAAAAGTCTATACTCCTTCGATGGACCCACAATAATTGGCAGCACGGTGATGTCGTCACACTACGCTCAATTGTGAGTCCATGAAATGCCGAACCGATGTGCACCACTTTGCAGATTGGATCCCGTGCAATGCTTTGGATGGGGACTCC
>CM070035.1:114275241-114292402 GCA_036250615.1 Ptychadena robeensis | reverse complement strand
CCTTACCCGCTCTGTGCCTGCTACCTGTAAGTACTACCTACGCTGCCATGTGTGTGTTATATGATGACTAGTGTCCTAAATTGGTCCTTGCCTTCCTAGCTGCCATCAGTATGCAGTCCCTTCCCCCCATTGAAGACCAGCCTTTGTCAAGAAGGTGGTTGCCCTCCTCATCTATACATACACTGGGATATTCAGGTTTTAATGGAATTGACACCTTGTCTTTGGATTTCAGCCCTGTAGGTCGCCAAGGTGCACCTACACCTTGCCATAGCCGTTCCCACCCCCGGACAAGTCGCCGGTCAAGGGATACTAGGGGATCCAGTCACTACCGCTCCATGACACCACCATCGGATAAAAGGCCATTTTTTCCAACATCCACCATGATAAATTCATATTTGGCATTTACCAGAGCCATCATAACTACTCTAAAATATCCTTTATAATTAAAAAAATAGGAGCCAGAGTTGGGGGGAGGATTAATTCGAAGGTGCTTCCCATCGAGTGCACCACCACAGTTGGGAAACTGCCACAAGTCATTAAAATCTTTGGCCACAATGTTCCATTTCTCGCTGGATGCAGGAAACTAGAAAAAAGAAAAGAGTATTCAAATCATGTTTTGAGTAAACACTTAACATTACATATATAATGATGTTCATGTTATGCATAGAAACAACAGGTGTTGGAATTCATGACTGAGAAAGTAATCAGGTACCTCATAACCTGTACAGATTTTGACTGCATTAAGTACCATCGCAGTATGAATTTCAGGGTCCCCATCCAAAGTACTGACAATTGACCATAACAAATTGCAGTATGAATTTCAAGGTCCCCATCCAAAGTACTGACAATTGACCATAACAAATTGCAGTATGAATTTCAATTGTCAGTATTGTGAATGGGGACCAAGGTCCCCATCAAAAGTACTGACAATTAACCATAACAAATCGCAGTATGAATTGCAATTGTCAGTATTTTTGGATGGGGACAAAGGTCCCCATCCAAAGTACTGATAATTGACCATAACAAATTGCAGTATGAATTTCAATTGTGAGTATTTTGGATGGGGACAAAGGTCACCATCCAAAGTACTGACAATTGACTATAACAAATCGCAGTATGAATTGCAATTGTCAGTAATTTTTGGATGGAGACAAAGATCCCCATCCAAAGTACTGACAATTGACCATGACAAAAATATAATTTGCTGAAGATAAACTATAATATAAAATAAGAGTTCACAACTTGCAAAACCTGTATTTATATGTAACAATCAATGTACCAGCAGTCAGTGATTATTATTATTATTATTATAAATTATTTATATTGCACCAACATATTACGCTGAGCTGTACAATAAATACATGGAGATACAAACACATGATAACACACAGGTGCAGGTATGAAATAGGAAGGAGCTGAAGACATTCATTATTAACTTTGGGTCACATGGGTCTATGAACGGTATTAAATAGTAAAAGTTTATGGGAAATTTTAACATTTGTAAATAATAATATTAAATATTTGTACCTTTATGTATTCCGCCATAAATTCATCCACGATCAGCTGACATGTTTCGGGAATAATTTTCCCAAGGGCTTGAGCCGATATAGAACAGGAAAACTTTAGATCTTCGTACGATCTCCCCGTCGCCAGAAACCACAGTGTTGCAGTAAGTCGCTCCTGAGCAGTTATGGCCTTCCGCAATCGCGTGTCCTTCCTGCTTAGCTTTGGTTTTAGCTCTTGTAGAAGGAATTGAAAATTTTCCTCTGACATCCGCATGTAGTTACGAAAATCGTCAGGATTATTCTCACGTAGTTCCTGTAACATGTCCATGTCCGAAAAACGATCTTGTTGCTGTAGCCAAGACTTGGTCCATTCACTTCTCCTACGCCTCTTTTGTTTTTTTTCCCCCAATTCCATAAGGCACAGCGCTATTGCAAGTCGCTTCTTGTAGGGTGCAACAACAACTGCCATTATTCTTCGTCCACAGCACAGGATAGTGCTTTTTAAGTGGATATCATATCCACACCCAAAAGGGTGTTGATTTCTCACCTTTAACCAATACAATGCATTGCCTACGCCTATTTAACTGTATCCAATAAGCTTTGTACAATACCCCCCTACATCACTTCCCCTTAAAAAAAAGACATCACAATGGCCGATATAAACGGCGATTAATTGCGATTGATTTCGATGATATTCTCGTAAAAAAAAAAATTACGATTGTAAATTGAATTTTCAATGTGGTAGCGTTTTTGCCAAATATTACGATCCAAACCAATACCGCTGTCGGGATACATTGTTTTAATGGATCCTAATTTTTATCTCAGAGTGTATGGTGAGCATTAGCCTTGTATATCAAATCCATGATCAGCACTTCACATGCTAGTCTCTGTTCTTCCTTCAATTTCCTCAATTTTAGTCCCATGGTGTGTGAAAATGAAGCACTTTCATCATCTGGCACATCCAGAAGTCTTTGTATAACCTGTTGTGAATCAGGTCCTGATGTACTTTTTCTTTTTGTTTTGCCACTTGCTGGAGTGACATAGCATGGTACATAGTAGACCAGTGGTGGCCAACTGAGTCACAAGTGCGGCCCTCGGCATCAATAAAGGGCCGCACATAACATTTTCAATCTATACAGACTTGTAGTAGCATTTTATAAGGAAAAAAAATTAAAGCAGGCAGTGCTAGAAGACTTTTCATTATTTTAAATAACAAAATTTGGTTAATATTATATGTTATATTCATGCATTTGGTGAACACTGTAGTGTGGTACTTGACATTTTGTGTCATATATATCATCAAAGGTTATGTACCTCATAGATATCATCAAAGCCGTTGATAATATTGATGGGGCACATAAACTGATTCGGCAGACAGGTTAGTTCCTATGCCCTATGCATTAACAATTAGGTTTTAGGGGCCAGAAGTGGAGGACTGAGGGGGCCGCCAAAAAACACCAAAAGGGCCGCATGCGTCCCCCGGGCCTCAGGTTGGGCACCTGGGTAGTAGACTATTACCTGCAATTCACAGCACTCCTCCATTTCTTCTTCAAAATGTGTCTCTGTCGTTTCACCTTCCATTGGACTGGTCTCTAGTGATGAAGTGGAGCATGATAATGAAGACCTTGACTCTCTGGGAGCGTCCTGCTCCTGGACAAAGTTTAGCAGATCGTAGTACCACAGTTTGGGTACATATACCTCATCAGTACCAGAATCGGATCTTCTTAAGGCATCCACTTTGTGTTTCTAATTTTTGGGAACTGTACGAAGATTTGCGATTTTTGTTTTAACATAGAATATGTTTTCTGCAGGATAGAAAGTTTTACAGAAATCTGCAAGAGTTTGGTAAGCAGCTTCCTTTTTGTGCCGATTTAAATAATCTGCACTTCTCACTTTCCACAGACACGGATGCTGTTGGTATAGGTCAAAGGTCAATGAACTCTCTCAACTGATCCGGATTCATTGAAGCTTCTGTGCTATTTGTTTCGATGGGTGCCATGCTCTGTTGGAAAAAAAACAAAGTAAATTAAGAAATATTTGTAACCATAAACAATACTAGTTAAAACAATAGTAAAACAAGTGACTTTTAAATGGTGTGAACTTGTGTAGGCTGCCATTGCACATAGATGCCTAAAAGTGTAGGATTTATGAGCACACGAAAAACAATCACTATGGGAAGCGGACTATGGTAATGGCTAGCATGGTTTGAATTTGGCGGGCTTGAGTACTCCGACATTCCACATACTGGGATCGAAGTATAGTTAGATCCAAAATATATATACACAAAAAAACACTGGAAAAGGGGCAAAATTACAAGAAAGAGACCTTTCCAATCGCCAGAGGGATGATATGGATAGATGCACTCACGTAAAACACTGACTATAGTAAAGCGGACAATGGTAACGGCTAGCGTGGTTTGAATTTGGCGGGCTTGGGTATTATTATTATTATTAACATTTATTTATATAGCGCCAGCATATTACGCAGCGCTGTACAATACATTAGAGTGGAGATACAACACAGTATAACACACAGGTACAGGTAATGACACAGGAGGAGTAGAGGTCCGACATTCCACATACTTGGATCGAAGTGTAGTTAGATCCAACCAATATATAGACAAAAGCACTGGAAAAGGGGCAAAATTACAAGAAAGAGAGCTTTCCAATCGCCAGAGGGATGATATGGATAGATGCTCTCACGTAAAACATTGACTATAGTAAAGCAGGCTATGGTAACGGCTAGCGTGGTTTGAATTTGGCGGGCTTGGGTACTCCGACATTCCACATACTTGGATTGAAGTATAGTTAGATCCAACACAAATATACACACAAAAAAACACTGGAAAAGGGGCAAAATTACAAGAAAGAGACCTTTCCAATCTCCAGAGGGATGATATGGATAGATGCACTCACGTAAAACACTGACTTTGGGAAGCGGACAATGGTAACGGCTAGCGTGTGTTGAATTTGGCGGGCTTGTGGACTCGGACATTCCACATACGTGGATCGAAGTGTAGTTAGATCCAACACATATATGCACAAAAAAACACTGGAAAAGGGGCAAAATTACAAGAAAGAGACCTTTCCAATCACCAGAGGGATGATATGGATAGATGCGCTCACGTAAAACACTGAGTATGGGAGGCAGACAATGGTAACGGCTAGCGTGGTTTGAATTTGGCAGGCTTGGGCACTCCATAATTCCGCATAAGTGGATCGAAGTGTAGTAGATCCAACCAATATATACACACAAACACTGGAAAAGGGGCAAAAATACAAGAAAGAAACCTTTCCAATCTCCAGAGGGATGATATGGATAGATGCGCTCACGTAAAACACTGACTATGGGAAGCGGACAATGGTAACGGCTAGCGTGGGTTGAATTTGGCGGGCTTGGGTACTCCGACATTTTATTTGCTTGGATCGAAGTCTTTCACCAACTATGCGCTAACATGCAACTTGGTATAGCTGTACGCTGATTAGATTAGATATTTTTGACCTTATACGATCAAACTTTTAGCCAACACACATATTGAAAGTTCCGGTTTGCGATATCAACCATAGGATGCACATACTTACCGTTAAAAATATCAGAACTTGTACAGCGAGTGTAGCAACGTCTTTCCAACAGTTCCAAAAGTTCGATCATCAGGGCTAAGTTTTTATACAGTTGAAATAGGAACTTCTGGCGGTGACTCCGCCCTTCTTCTTCTCCACCACGCCATCTTGGGAGTGCACGCCTAGAGAAGAAGACGAGTGTATAGCTGGGCATACACACGGCGACCATCGCCGACATCTGCCGCCGATTTCTTCCGGGATTGTAAACGTGATGACGTCATCACGTTTACAATCCCATTGCATTTTGGGGCGCTTCAGTCGGCTGGGCACCCTTTGTGTGCCGGCCATAAGCTACAATGAAGCGGCCGCTTCATTGTAGCTTATGGCATCGGCTCGCGCCGGCCAGAGATTTTCCGACATGTCGGATCTCTGGCTGGCCGAGAAGTGGGGCGACAGGGATCTGTCGCCCCATGTGGGCACATGCCGATAAGCGGCCGATTTTTAACCTGACCGACGGCGTGAGCGCGCACGCCCGTCGGCCAGGTTAAAAATCGGCCGCTTATCGGCATGTGTATGGCCAGCTTAAAGCAAATGGTGACCAAGAACGACTCGAAAACATCCACGCCAACGAAAATGGACATCTCGGGCCCTGATCATAAACCTGCCAGTACCACAAACGATGCAGGTAGTATGATTGTCGGCTCAATGACAGATAGACACCAAGGGGCATTGGCCAAAACACCATCCAAACATAAGGATAGCGATATTAATCAGAAGAGGCTGAGATAGGTAGATCTGTTTCCTGAACCAGTTTTGAAAAAAAGCAGCAAACCAAAACTGATACAGGGAAAAGGTAAAAATGAGGGCCCAATGTCCAGCACCAGTGTGAGCAAGGCTGTCAGCAGAAGCAGCTTGAGGACAAACACCACTCAAAAATAAGAAAGTTGCACAAATCACACCACAGCAAAAGAGAAGATGAGAAGAAAACACATGAAATTCCCAAAAAAACCGCAAGATTATTTCTCCTAATCAGAGCAAGATAACTGAAGAAAATGTGAAATCATGGTTGGGCAAGGAATTGTTGACCAAGGTTCCCAGTAAAATAGGGGAACAAATAATAACTCCCAAATATATGTCTATAGAAGAAACTTACATATTGGTCTACCACTTTGATATTAACGACTATGATGGATTGACCAAAAAATACCCACAATCCAAAATCAGAAAACAAAGCATAATAACAAAGGTGCAAGAGAAGATCGCCTCTGAAATTGGTTATAACGGAAGTAAAGAGATGATAATAAAAAAATGGTGTGATCTGAAAAAACGGCAAAAGGCGACTGTGCATGGCACGCGTGTTTACAAACAAAGTATGTATACAATCTATTGGTATTCTTCTTCATATGCCTGACTATTGTGACCTATATTTTGTTTTATTGTTTCTAAAAGGAATTGAGAAAAATCGAAAACAAGTTTTGCCAGACGACATCATGACAACCCCGGTTTCACGTCCAGACAATATAATAAGTAAGTTCTTTGGTTAATGCCTCTCTCGTTATGTCAATGATGTTTTCTTACGTGATTTCCATTATGGTTATGTATAGCCATAGTCATACAACAGAATTGAGCTACTTAATTCTGTTGTATGACTATGTAACCTAAAGTGTTTGAAGGTTTTTGTGAAGGTCATTCTATAGGCTGCCCCACACATGCACCGGTCAAAATTGGGCGCCGATTGGGGGTGCACTGGTGGGGATGGGGAATGGCTGGCTCAACACACAAAGGGTGCCCGTCCAATGCAGTCAGCTTGGGACTGCAGCATGATGACATCATCACGCTGCTTTCCAGAGCTGATCTTAGCAGCTAGCAGCTCGGTTGGCCCCACTCGGTAAGTAGCATCATAGGCCTATTTCATTCATGACCTGTTTGGTGACGGCTCCTGCTGACGGCATTGATTTAAGAACATACATACTATTTATGTTTCCATGTTCTTTAAGTCCTACAGGCACCACCAAGGAGACACCTAATGCTGTGCCAGGCCATGACAGTGCAACAGATCACATTTCAAGTAGGTACATGTGTTCCTTTGATGATTATGACCACATCAATGTGCTACTGACATTGACGTTATTTTTACTGGTACACAGGTTCTACGACTGCCCAACAGCCTGTGACGGTCCAGAAGGACAGTTACACAGAAGATAATTTTGGTATGTATTTAACAGGAGGTTATGTGTGTACTGGCTTCCTTGTGTATCCAGAATGCCCTTATTTTATATTGTGCTTCACCCGTTAATGTACTCCTTATTGGCCACAACACCTCCTGTCCTTTTGACACGTGGTACATAAATATACCCCAAACCCCTATGCTTCTCAAATTATCTATATATGACATAGCATACTGGGCAGGGTCCACCACTCATACTGTGTGTTAACCTGTAGCGTTGGGTTTAATGCTGGTGAATATAATTGTGGTTAATATTAGCACAATATAACAAAATGCAGATGATACTAATTATTTCCATACAGGGGATAGAGGATGCTATGTTGTTTGTACAGGCTTATGTTATGTGGAGGGTGGTTTCCCGCATAGACCCATTATACGGCAAGCCAGAGTCCTGTGGTGCACCAGTGCTTTGTGCATATACTCCATTAGATCCCATGAACCAGTTTTGATATACACGTTCTAGCATCATTGTTAAAATTAAGCCTTCTTCCATCCCTTATGTTAATTTTTTTTATTAAAGATCCTGAAAATCTATTTGGCATGCACCGCTCACATACTCAAGTTGCCCTCAATTTAAACATTTGTAAGAAGGAGCTGCAAAGAATGGAGAGACGCATGAACGCACTCAATGTCTGTCTGAGTACTATGAAGGAAAAGATAGATAGTGTTTGTTGCGAATTTGCATAAGACTCAAGAGCTTTAAAGCTCAAATGAGCAAGAGTTGAGATTTAATGTAGCATGTTTTAGATATATTTACATATTGGTTGACACTGTTCATTGGTGAAAAATCAAAATACACACACAGACGTGCTCATTCATGGCCATTCCATTGGTGCTCACCCAGAGGTTAGACCAAAAAGCCTGCAGGCTGGATCGCATGGCTATCCGAACTGTTGAATTTTTTTACGCCCCATCCAGTAGGCAGTAACCTTGGAGGTTCAGTCTACAAATGGAGAGACGCATAAACGAACATTCAAAGCTGATATGAGCAGCAGTTGAGATTGCACGTAACATGGTTTATATATATCACAATAGTTATGTTACCCCACAGACTTGACCATTCCAGGGGTGGTCACCTTGAGGTTGTAGTAAGAAAACAGCATGGATCACTATGCAATCCAACCTGCAGGCTTTTTGGGGCTTTTTGGTAGCATGTTTTAGGTATATTGTCATACTTTGGATACACAGTTAATTGGTGCAAATTCTAAATACACACACAGACATGCTCATTCACAGCTCATTGATATGAGCTACAGTTGTAATTGCACGTAACATGGTTTATATTTGTCTGAATATGTTTTTTCACACCATTACCACACATAGTTGACCTTTTACGGCCATTCTAGTGGTGCCCATCTTGCAGTTTTAAGAAGAAAAAACTAAAAGATTCAGCAGCATGGATCACCATACGATCCAACTTTCAGGCTTTTTGGGGCCCATCCTGTAGACAACTCACTTGGAGGGGGAGTCCAATGGAGGTAGACATGAACAAACTGTCTGAGTACTGTGAAGGAAATGATAGATAATGTTTGTTGTGAATTTGCATAATAAAACAAGCTTACAAGTTTTTTCAAAGCTCATATGAGCAACAGTTGCGATTGCACGTAACATGGTTTTGAAAATTGCTGTTTTTTCTAAAGAATCCACAGATGTGCCCATTCGCGTCCATTCCAGCGATGGTCACCTAGAGGTTATAGACCAAAAAGCCTGCAGGTTGGATCGCATGGCAATCCATACTGTTGAATCTTTTTCCACCCCATCCAGTAGGCAGTTAACTTGGAGGTTCAGTGTCCAAATGGAGAGACGCATGAACGCACAAATGTCTGTCTCTGAAAAAACACATAGATAACGTATATTTTGATTTGTCATAAGAAATGTTGACAAGTTCAACACTGTTTTTAAAGCTGATATGAGCCGCAGTTGAGATTGCACGTAACATGGTTTATATATATCTGAATAGTTATGTTACCCCACAGACTTGACCATTCACGACCATTCCATGGGTGGCTTCTCCTGTCCTCTCCTACAGACTGCCCCATAGACTTTGCTGGGACCTTTAACTGTCCTCTCCTACAGACCGCCCCATAGACTTTGCTGGGACCTTCACCTGTCCTCTCCTACAGACCGCCCCCTAGACTTTGCTGGGACCTTCACCTGTCCTCTCCTACAGAGCACCCCATAGACTTGCTGGGACCTTCACCAGTCCTCTCCTACAGACCGCGCCATAGACTTTGCTGGGACCTTCTCCTGTCCTCGCCTACAGACTGCCCCATAGACTTTCCTGGGACCTTCTCTTCTTAGAAAACAAGATTCACCAGCATGGATCACTATGCGATCCAACCTGCAGGCTTTTTTGTGGCCAATCCGGTCGGCAGTTTGGCCATGATTCGGTGTGTCTATTTGCGGCTTAGGTAACGAAACAAGCTTATATGAAGGTAATATTGGGCATATACATGAAGATTGTGACCGTGTATTGGGGACATAACATTTAACTTGACTATGTATACCATCTCTTGATTTGCAATATGCTGTTTTCTGTACATAACATTTGGGACTACCATAAATAAAAAAACATGTTTGTTTTATTGAACATTTGCGTTTGTTTTATTAAATAAAAACATTTTGTTTTATTAAATAAAATTTTTTTGTTACAACAACACATGTAGTGTGTCACTATGACAGATGTTTATTCCAACGTGTTTAATGCCAAAATATGCCCTAGGTCTTATTTTCAGCGGCATGTCTTCTAATCACTTTGTGGCAATGTTTTTAAAAAAACTACTACCGCTCCCTCTAATTATAGGTCATAGCGTGCCAACATCCCATCAAATGTATATACAAAAAAATTAGAGCGGGTTTGGAAAAGAAGGGTAACCTGCTACATCCCCCAATTCCCCGGGATTAGTCTGGTCTAGCAGGGATGGCTATATTCCATTTGATTATCACAGTCACGGGGAGTTCCCACCCGGGGGAGGGGGGGTTGGATTCAGGTAGTCCCAGCATGGGGCCTGTCTCCCGTCACCACCTAGGTTGGGATACTCTGGTACATAACTTTCCTCTCCACCCGCAGGTGGCAGCCATCTAAACCTACCTGCCCACTGGTTTACCCCACTATCCCTGGGCTTGTCGTACCTGTTCTGGACGGACATGTGGGGGTGCCCCTTCTGGGTACCCTGGAATCCTTTACGGTTTGTGGGGATATCTTGACGAAATTCACCAGACCCTGAACATATCTGTAGGCACTGAGTACATCACATACAGATGTATAGAAACCAGTATTAATGTTGTAATTGATTATGTGAAAATTATTTGAATATCTTTTGGTGATAGAATCATGAAGCACCTACATATCCCCTGAGGAAGCTACTTAAGCGAAACGCGTCGAGAAGGTGTTCTTCAATATCTATGTACATTGGAAATATATGTTACCCAATAGGATATGCAATAGCTGTATGTAATGCCATTTTTGCCATATTTATGTACCATGTATTGTGAATGTAATTTCACATCCTAATAAAGGAGACATTTTTATACATCAGTGAAATAATTAGTGCCCTTAAAGTCCCTTGGAGGTTCTAGTCTCCTATTGGTAGGCAAATTGGGGGATGTAGCAGGTAACCCTCTTTTTTCTTTTCCAAACCCGCTCTCATTTTTTGTATACACTTTGTGGCAATCATTGTCCCCTCTGATCACTTTGTGGCAATCATTGTCCCTATCTGATCACTCTGTGCCAATCATTGTCCCCGTCTGATCACTCTGTGCCAATCATTGTCCCCTTCTGATCACTCTGTGGCAATCATTTTCCCCTTCTGATCACTGTGTGGAAATCATTGTCCCCTTCTGATCACTTTGTTTCATTCATTGTAACCTTCCCCTTCACTGACACACTTGTTCTGGGTTATGACAGGGATCAATAGCTTGAGGCACACAGATACACATTGTACCACCTGAATGGGAGCTTTGGCCAGGGCCAGGTATCTGTGGGTGTCTCTTCTGGTGGTGGGGGGCTTATATTATTTTTTTTGGAAAACATATCTGGGGGTGCCTTTAATGGGGATGGCCTAAAGAGGAAACACAAATTCAGTTTAGTTCACATGAATAAAAAAAAGAGAAATAAAGGAGAATGTTACAACATACATACATCCTAGCACAACCTGGCATATGATTTGACACACACCACAATGTTTGAAACAGAAAGTAAAACTATGGTAATTAGTTAGATCGGACATCAATTGGTCGGTTCATAAGAAACAGTAGCCGATTGAATACAATCAAAGTTCGACTGAGAAAAAATTTCCAACATGTCCGATCACATTTGGACCGATTTTTTCAAAAAGTTTGATCGAAGTTACTCAATCGAACCATGTGGGCATTGACCGATATTTGGAAGACCGATCCAAAAAATCAATTGATTTTAATCGATTGGCCGGAAAATCGGGGTGTTATCCCTCTATATCTGGGTACAAATATCTCACCTGGTATGGTTTAGAAAGATATGTTTTCCACAGAGTACATTTTTATACATTTATATTGTCAAAATCAGTTTTCAACTTTAAAACAAAAGTCAAGAATATTGTGGAATCTAAATTTTTCTTGAAATCAGGATTCACCTGCTGGGTCTCATGTTCAGCTGAGTTCCTGTGAGCAGCTCTGGTTCATTATAATAATACTGTGTGTGCTGCGTCACCTCTGCCACATGACTGATAACACAGATGATGAAAGACCAAATGACCAGTGTATAACTTTCTTTCATGGGGTCATCTAGATTCAGAACATTCTCCCTGCAATTTTACCAAAAAAAGGTCTGTGATCCTGACATATGTGATCACACAAGTAATTATTGTATCATCATCATCTTCTGTACTCAGATAAGTCTCAGCAGTCATCTCAGGGAAGATTCAAGGTATAAGACATACCTCTGTTTTTGGGGTTCTGAGTACCTTCATACACAGCAATCAGGTAATCTAAACTATAAGTCACAATTCAGTACTTCCCCTAAACGAGCCTGATGATCTGAGCTGATTCTATTTTATATTACGTGGCAAAAATCCTCCAATGTGTCGTACTCTGCAAGTAATACCACATGGCAACCTGGAAATGAAGGGTGTTATTCCATCAAAATATGTGGCTTTCTTGTCATATACACAGGTTGATCAAACACAAGCTTATTAATAAAAAGTATTGTTAGTTGTAACCCCCTACGTATCTCTTACAATGGGAGGCATGGATCCATACATTGCTCCCTTTCAACTTAACCAATGTGGTTATGGTAAGCATGACCTGATAGAGGCCATCAAATCTCTGCGCTAGTCTTTTCCTCCAGAATCTTTTGGTCACTAGCCATTCTATGCGCATTGTGACCCAGTGTCCGTGGTGAGATCTGGAATAGAAAAACTTAGGCATACGACTTAATGAGCTGTTTATGAAACTGTCATGCATACATACAGTATTTAGTGAACAATATATCAGCTCCACTTCCTAATGAGATCTAATCAGTATGTTCAGTGTGAGCGGCACACCTTATGACAACCGTCTCAGCCAGAGGCCTTATAAGCTCAGCACATTTTATAGGTTTCCCTAGTAGAGGTTATAAAACCTCTTCAGTTTCAGGAATTTTCCAAAAATCTAATATTACTCTACATCTTTAACTTCACTTAATCAACTTAACCACTTATTTTCTTCCACTTATCTATTATAGAGGTTTACATCAGATTCATAAGCTCTATTATAAGTGCAGACTGATTCAGAACATAACATCCTCTGGGGTGATTAATGACTGGGGGCCTCCTGAGTATAGCAGGGAGATACATTTACTGTGAGGCCTGTATCCTTAATTATAAAATCTCTTACTATTACTATGTTGTTTTATTTTATTCTTTATAGTGGCAAGTGGCATGATCTCTTATTGGGTATAGATTCTGGATCATGACAGTGTTCTCCTTATTTTAATAGTCATGCCCAGCCAATCACTGTATTGTGTCATTTCTTCATACTACAAAAATATAACAAATCCTCTGTTTGCAGCTACAGGAAAGCCCGGCTCTCGCAGTCCATCAAATCATTTTACATTGCCACTGTCACAACTATTAGTCAGGTTACACTATTCACTGTGAAATATCTTTATACACCTTACATGTACACATCCTTTTTTAAAATTTTACATCATAATCTTATCCTTACTGAAACAGTGAATAAGTATTCTTATTTTTTATCATTTCTTCCTTGTGGTCCATCTGTAATTCTGGTTAGAAACGTTTGGACCAAATGACATACAAACATACATAAGATGCATCTTAATCTTCCAAATCAGCTAGTAATGACTATGATAATTACTATAAACATATCTACCAGGGGAGGTGGTAAGTTCATGGATAACACTAGCTTCACTCAAATCCAATCCATAAAATGAGAATCTCCGTTACATCTTTCTGTCAATAGCTATGTTTACACTGTCCAGGAGAAAGCTGAAATACCTTGCTAGTTTGTCTGTTCCCCCAGCACCTACTACAACTGACTCCCTGGGGGATTCTCTACAGCCCCCATCCCAGATGAGAGTTCACTGTTCTGTCCTTCCTCACTAGTTTCCTCTTCTTCATTAAACATTTCCTGTGCTACACTTCTGGTTTCTATGTCATGTAAAAACACTAACATCTTCAGATCTCTGTATGGATTCTATCATCCATCGGTTTCACACCTTTCTTTCATTTGGGCAAATCATCTTCAATTTATACCCTTCCCAAAGGTTCTCCGAAACGTCAGGTTTGTAAGTCCCTTCCTTTGGTATCTGTCTCTTAGACCATCACGCCCAATCACTAATACACTTGACTATACATTCTCCGAACTTGGCAATCATCTCGTCCCTGGGCATTTTAATGTTCGGAATGAGTCAACAGATTCCAAGTAAATCTACAACGTAGGTTGGCCAGTACCTCGTTCAGTGGTTGGGTTGGTGGGGACAGGGCCATTTCTAGCCATTTTGGTGCCCTAAGCAGATTGTCTTGGTGGTGCCCCCCCCCCCCCCCAGCATGCAGGAGACATGTATGCACAAATTCCCTGACACTCCCTGTAGACTGGTGAACTCTAGTGGATCTCTTCGAGGTGTCCGCTGCTTCCCCACATAGGGCCTTGGATGCAACATGTTGTTATCTTTCCTAGTCATGCTGTGGCTTCTTTATTGAGATGACAATGGGCTTTGTTAGATAGCCCCTTGTATTTGATAAATAATTGTAAGAGAAAATAATAATATTCCACTAATGGACTGTGAGGGTTCCAGTCATGGACTGGGGAGAATTTTCTCCTATGTCTTTTAATGCTGTGACTTGTAGTGCAGCAGCAGCCTTTAGACGTGTCGGCTCCTGGTTGCTGCACTACAAGTCACAGCAGACCTGAGGGCCAGGCATATAACTATGAACGCCATTCCTGTAACCCAGCAGCTCTGTACACGCAGCACCGACACAGCGCTCCGGCCGGGCGGGGCAGAGCTCTTTCTCAGCGCTGTATATGATACGGTGAGTGACAGAGCAGACGTCCTATGATCTGCCTACTATAGGAAACTGGGGGCATTGGGCAGGTCAGACAGACCCCAACAACCATACAGATGCTACACATTCACCTGATATGACCAGAATACATTGTCTGGAGTGACTTTCATCTAGTGTTTGTACAGAGGATTACTTATACTAGATGTGGTTTAGATGAATACTGATACTGTCATAGAAACTAGGGATTCCTAAATAAATTAAATAACCCAAAGACTCAAAAACAAATTAGTTTATTTATTACACAGCCATAAGGAACTAACCACAAAGCTATCTGCACCCCAAACCTAACTGACCAATAGTTTTATGAAACCCGGACCTGTGACTAGACCCAGCCTGTGCCAGCCTAATAGCAAGATTCCAACCAAGCCAAAGACAAGCAGTGGCCGACCGATCTGGGCCTCCTGGTCATCGTGCCAATCAATAGTGGACACCAGCTTTGACCTTACACCACATCATTATCCTATGTAGGGTCAGAATGTGCGCAATTAAAATCACGAGCGCAAGGCCCCCATTAAAGAATGAATGGACGTGATTTTTTATCGCATCCACGCACAAGCAAAAATTGTGTCCATTCATGTCTATGGGCTGAAAAATCATGACCTTGCAGGTTTCAACCGTGTCCGCACCCATTAGTTGAAGTGGACAAGCCTATTTAACTAAATGGATGTGATCAGCAACGTTCACCGTGCAAGCACACCCCAATTAATAGCCAACATAGCCTTATGAAAGGTTTTCTCCCCAAGCCATGTTACCAGGGCAGTCGTCAGAAATCATGTGGCCCCCCCATGACAGAACTTGTTGTGCGGGGGGGGGGGGAGGAGGGGTGCTAGCGTGCTACCTGTCAGGTAGCACCCCAGCGTGCTACCTGATCGGTGCAGCAGCCTGTGAGCCCAGACTGTCGGCAGCACATCGTACACAGTGGCAGTCCGGGCTGAGAGTTGACAGTGAGCAGAGGCTGATTGCTACTCAGCCTCGGCCTGTGCTGGGGTTATGGATGGAGTGATGTATGTGGAGTAATGGCTCCTCCTACTCCCTCCCAGCTGCTCAGTCACCTCAGTGCCCGGGAGAAGGGGCGAGTGGCCGCCATGCTACTGACTGCTATTCATCATCTCAGTGCACAGTGAGCCTGGGGGAGCGCAGTCATTGTACCCTGTACCGGGAGCGGGCGTTACAATGTTAGTTGTGCCCTAAGAAAAAAAATTTACAGCTGTAATGGTGCCCCCTTTAATGTGGCGCCCTAAGCAATTGCTTTAACTGCCTATTAGTAAAAACAGCCCTGGTAGGGTTTTCTCCCACCGCACTTCCTCTGCCCTCGCAAGGGGTATGTGAATTGTCACAAACTTGGACGCGGACAATTCACCCATGGTCTCCTATCTGCCCTGTCTCTATAAAGTCCTTCTCCGGAATGGGAATCCACCCAAACTCTCCAAAATAGAAGTACCACTCCTATCCATATTATAATAAATAAAGTAACAAGAAGCCCCTCAACTACAAAATTGCCAGTAGAATTGTGAGTACTATTCATGAATTCAACTGTTAGTTATTACTTCTGCGTTAGTGCTTACAATGAGGACAGAGCATTCGTGACAAGAACTCTTAAGTATGATCCACTGTGCTTTTCACTTTTGCCGTCTTGTCTTTATCACACACAATTCAGAGGTCAGTGGTTTGCACAACCAGATCCCAGTCAATCACTCCTCTATCTCTGCAGTCTGGTCAGTGAGTGGTCACCTGCACCTTCACTTTTATAAGTAAAGCTCACAGACTGATCTACCGCACCGTTACCGACCAGACCACCTCCCAGACATCAAACGAGTGATATTCTCACATACAATGTCACATGCAAGTAGGATCGTCAGAAACACGCGGAGGTCAGGGAGCCAGATGTCAAGGGATTGTCGGGTACAAAGCAGGGTCAAACACCGGGTAATCAAGCAGAGAGGAACACAATCTACCATCAAACACAGGAACTGCAATACTACAGCACTGTGTGCAAGGGCTGCCAGGTTTATATAGGGAGCGTCCTCCTAGGTCCGCCCAGGGAGGAGGGATGGACACTCAGGAACACACCCCCCGCCAGCCCTTAAAACTCCGGTGATGGCGCGCGCACGCGGCGCCCGGCAGCGGCTCCACCACGGCAGTAGCGGGAGAGGCCCCTGGACCCCCTTGGACCCCGAGTGACCCCAGCACCAGCCGTGGAGGTGACCTCAGGAGCAGTGGCTAAAGGTACTGGCCCAGGGGGGACTAACACTGTTGGGGCAGACTGCACAAGCCCGGATGGCCCGGGATCCTGACATAGCCCCCCCCTCAATGCCGGACTCCGGACGG
>CM070035.1:114262326-114275216 GCA_036250615.1 Ptychadena robeensis | reverse complement strand
CTAGAGTGCGGGAGGCGATAAGCTAGGGCTGATCGGGCTCGTTGTCCCTTCCCTGCTTTCGCCCGGGGGATAGTGTCTGGCTCTCGTCCGCCTCCATCCGTTTGCGCTGCCCCTCTCGGAGCTTGACTCCTCGGTACCTCGGGCCATACGTGGTCGATCGGGTGGTAAACCCCGTGGCAGTTCGGCTCCTCCTGCCCTCCCCGCTCCGTGTCCACCGGGTTTTCATGTGTCCTCCTGAAGCCGTTGTTGAGGACACGTTCCCGGGTGGTTCTATCCGCCTTTCCTCCCGTCTCCTGATTGGGGTGGAGGAGTACGAGGTGGAGGCCATTCTGATTCTCGTCTGCGGGGCGGGGTTTTCAGTACCTGGTGCGGTGAAGGGTTACGGGTTGGAGGAGGTTTCTTGGGGTTCCCGCTGGGGGGGTCAATGCCCCGCCTGCTCTCTGCTTTCCATGCTCGTTACCACGAGAAGCCGGGTCCTGTGGAATGACCGGAAAAAGGGGTGTTGGGATGATGGAGAATCGGATGTTCTCGGTGTGGCCGGAGGGGGTACTGACTGGTAGGAAAGGTGTCTCCCAGGAGACAGGCCCGGAGGGGATCAAGGAGCCATCAGCCAGCCGGAGGGGATACGGAGTGTTCTTTTGTTGGAGCGACAGGTGTAGGGACTGCGCAAAACCAGTGTCCATGAAGCAGTCGCAGGCTCCGGAGTCCACGATGGCTTCCACCTCAACGCTTCCCTCGGGGCCCTGCAAGGAAACAGGGAGACAAAGGTGTGAGCGGAACTCGGGAGCCTTGGATGAGAACCGCAAGGTCTGGAGGATACTCTTACCCGAAGGACGGACTGGACAGGAGCGAATCAAGTGACCCGCGGCACCACAATATAGGCAGAGGTTGGACGCGAACCTTCTTTCCCTTTCCTCAAACGACAGTGACGGTCTGGTTGCCCCGATCTGCATGGGTTCTGGAGTTTGATCCCTGGAGGGTGGTTGGCGTGTCGGCCACACGGCAGGAGGGGTGCGCGAGACGCCAGAAGATGTGGATGACACACTTGTCCTTTCTGCCCTGCGTTCCCGGAGACGGCGGTCTAAGTCTATGGCGATGTCCATGAGGCCCTGGAGAGACTTAGGAACGCCGATTCTGGCCAACTCATCTTTGATGGAATCGAAGAGGCCCACCCTGAACTGGGTACGAAGGGCTGAGTCGTTCCAGTCCAGTTCAGAGGCATACCTGTGGAAGTCGGAGACACTATTCCTCAACAGGTCGGCGTGACTGTCGCAGGTTACGAATGGCGGTGTCGGCGGTCTCAGCCCTACGGGGGTCTTTGTTCAGCTGGGATAGTTTCTCAAACAAGCCCTCTACCGTGGTTAGGGCCGGATCTTGTTGGTTCGCCATCTTGAAGGCCCATCGCTGGGGTTCGCCCTGGAGGAGGGATATCACCGTGCCTACTTTCACGCGTTCATCATGGTAGGTACGAGGAAGCAGGGAGAAATGAAGCATGCAGGAGCTCTGAAAGGGTGTCATATTCGGATCGGGTCGAACGGAACATTGAGGGTTAGCGGGAGCCTAGTTCCGTGGAGGGGCGGGTAGTGGTGGCTCCAGAGAGCGTGGGCCACTGCTGCTTGGGGCTCTTTTATCCTCTGGACTGAGATGGATGGTGAGTTCACTGATTGTTGACAGTTTGTTCAGGAAATCTTCCCGGGGAATCTGGCTGTAGTATTTTTGGATGCTCCGCAGGTTCCTGGGTTGGAGCGTGTGGTGCCAGGAGCAGGGAATATACGCAACTGAGACACCCAGAGCCCCCCTAGCTGGGAGATAGGGCAGGGGTCCCTTGGGGGGACCTGTGGACTTTTCCAGATTCAGGTGGCCAGGGTCCTGCTTCACTGGGTGAACCCCCCAAGGAAGTGCGGACGTGGGTCCAGAGGTTTTTTGTCCCCTCAGGGCGGAAGTCTGTGTTGAGGCAACGAGCAGGTACACAGGAGTTCGAAGAATGGTCAGTGTCCAAAGCGTGGGTCGAGGCAGGCGGCAATCAACGGATAGTCAAGGGACAGGCGAGGGCCGAGGCAGGCGGGCAAGCAAGTAGGATCGTCAGAAACACGCGGAGGTCAGGGAGCCAGAAGTCAAGGGATTGTCGGGTACAAAGCCGGGTCAAACACACGGGTTAATCAAGCCGAGAGGAACACAATCTACCATCAAACACAGGAAAAAAATGCACAGCACTGAGTGCAAGGGCTGTCAGGTTTATATAGGGAGCGTCCTCCTAGGTCCGCCCAGAGAGGAGGGACGGACACTCAGGAACACACCCCCCGCCAGCCCTTAAAACTCCGGTGATGGCATGCGCGTGCGCATACGCGCATGCGCGGGCACGCGTGCGGCGCCCGGCGGCAGCTCCACCTCGGCAGTAGCGGGAGAGGCCCCTGATGGACCCTGAGTGACCCCAGCACCAACCGTGGAGGTGACCTCAGGAGCAGTGGCTAAAGGTACTGGCCCAGGGGGGACTAACGCTGTTGGGGCAGACTGCACAAGCCCGGATGGCCCGGGATCCTGACAGAGCGATACTCGAGATTTACAACTGCGCCCTTGGACTGTAGAGATACAGTTTCTCTTTCACTTCCCATTTTGTCACAAGGATGGTACGGTTTATCAGAATCACGCAGCATACATTCAAGTATATATATATATATAATATATGTATATATAAGTGTTAGTATTCATTTCAAGGTAAATACAGTAACAACATGAAGTATCATGCAGGTAGAACTTACTATTTCCCAGGTAAGCGAACAAGTGGAAGGGACAGGATAAGAGCAGACAAAGTATAGGTAAATTGATCTTACCTTAGAGCGCTTGTTGTCTGGTCAGACCCTGCTCCTGGACACTGTGGCGTCGCTTGACAAATAAGAGCAAGGATAGGGGAGCACAACCTAGTACAACAAATGGTTAAATAATGTGGAATAGGATAAGAGAAAACAAGTTAAAAACAACAGACAAGATACTCACATTGAGAGAGGTTTACAAGGGCGGATCTCTCAGGGCCATGTGTTTTCAGGAGGACCTCACTTCCTGGTTGGGGATGAGATCACTTCCTGCTTATAGATACTGGGGGGTTTAATAGGAACAATGGGACGTGTTTTGAGCAGATGCTCTTTTTCGCCCCTATGGTTGAAAAAGAGCATCTGCTCTGTTGTTTTGTTTCAATTTGTTTTATCTTATCCTATTCCACATTATTTAACCATTTGTAGTACTAGGTTGTGCGCCTCTGTCCTTGTTCTTATTTGTCTGTTACAGGGGGCCACACTCCTCCATTTTAAGAGCTGCACACCTACACACAACTTAAACACCCATCCCTCATACTGACTCCATTTTACTCTGTGATCCCTGCTCAGGCCCCATACATCAACTGAGGGCCTTTCTGGCCACTGCTATCACTATAGCTGTGTAATCACTGCTGAAGGTTGTGCGCAACTACCCATTATCTTTCTTACTGTGGCGTTGCTCATCTGGGAAAAATCAGCTTTCCTTCTCGTCTCTAGGTTGGGTAAACGTCCAATGTTGCTGCGCCATTAACCTTCTTAGTGTTCATGACGAGCCCATCTAGTCCAGAGTTTGTGTGAAGAACAAACTCTGGATGAGCTGTGCTCCCATGAAAGCTGCATATCCCCGGAAAGCTACGATGCTGCTTCCAGCCGCAGCATTTCCGGGGTTCTGCGGCTTCACTGATCGTGTCGCGGTGACGCGGAAGGGGGCGAGGGTGAGCAGTGCCATAGACCTCCATGTTAATGGAGGGGCCTCTGCTTTCCAGCCCTCCCAGCTGGTGTCATGAATGACACTGGCTGTATGGAGAGGGGAGGGGGGAGGGAGGAAATGGCAGGCAGTGTACCTCGTACACTGCTGCCATTGCCTGTACCACACTGTTAAAAACGGTGCGGTACAGGCAGTTCGCTAGGGAGGTTAATGATGAGGAATCTTGACACGATACCGTCTTGTTGTTAAATAATCAATAACTTTTATTATCACATGTGATGAGAACAATACAGGGCGATCGTTCTGCCAGTTTGCGGAAATACATGACACTTTATAGACATAATAGAGTCGAGGAGTCAGAGACATTTTTGGGTACCTGGAGTCAGAGTCGGAGTCGGCAAAAAATGAACTGACTCCGACTCCTACTAAATTTAAATGGGAATTAAAAAAAAATTACTTAAAATGTCGCAATTAACAAACAGTGAAAATGAACGACTTCTCTGCTATAAGAATAAATGCATGCCGTGCATAACATTACAGCACCCACTGTGAACCTAGCCTAAAGGCCCCCACACATGTACCGAGTGGGGGCCGACAGACCAGCTCAAATGAGCTCTAGACTGCAGCGTGATGACGTCATCACGCTCCTCTCCAGAGCTGACAGCATCTGCGGGCACCCTTTGTGTGTCCGCCGTTAGCTTAAATGAAGACGCCGGTCTTTGAAACTAACAGCATCGACCAGAGATTATCGGACATGTCCATTCTCTGGCCCGCCAAGCTGTTGGGGCGACAGCGTTCTGTCGCCCCATGTGGGCTCCCACGATAGGCAAGCACGCACGCCCATCGGTCGGCGGCAAAATCGGCCGCCGTTCGGTGCATGTATGGCAGCCTTAACTCTTCCTGATAATGAAGTAAATGTTTGTTGCAGGACTAGAGATGCTTGTATAAGTGACGGGAATGGATCGCCAATAGTTTGAGACTGAAGCTGTAAAACATTTGAAAAAAACTGTAGTTCAGCTGAGGCGACAAATACTAAATTCATGAATCATGTTTGAAGTGCCCCTTCGCCCTGCCTCTTCTTGGAGCCTTCCACTGCCCTATGTTCAACAGAAGATCAGAACACTAAAGCTTGGCACACACAGGTAGATCTGTAAAAAGATTTGAGTACAATCAATTAACTTACACGCTCATGGTGATTGATTGTACTCTAATCTGTTTACAAACCTACCTGTGTGTGCTTTCTTTCGAGCGGGATCAATGGAGCCAGCTCAAAGGAACTTGATTGAACGGGTTTCCAACATGTTGGAAAAAACCCATTCAATCTTCAATACTTTGCATGGAGACATGAGTCTTCATGGAAAGTATTGAAACAGCTGCGTCTGCTTTCCTTCTGCTCAGCTGTCGGCTGTCAGTGTGAAGGGGCAGAGCCAACACTCCTCACTCGGAAGCTGTGTGAGTGAGGCACCTGTATGAGACAGGCTGCTTCTCCCCAGCTTGTGGTGTGTTGTAAATCACACACTGCAAGCTGGGGAGAATGGGTCCCCATTGAACACTAATCGATGTGCCCATGTGGTGAACATTGATTTCCGTTCAATTGATCCCCGAATAATCACAGCGTGGTGCCTAGATTAAGGAAAAAGCAGCAGCATCTTCTGCCTAACTCCCTTTCTCTGCTTTAATTGGCCATTACAGTACAGTGTTGGTTTCCTAGCCAGTAGTTCTGTGGTTAATGGTTGTTGCCTTCCTTTCCTTCAATGGATGGATAAAATACATTAGCATATATAATACAGAGGAGTCGGAGTCGAGGAGTCGGAAGAATCAGAAACTGAGCAGTCATAGTCGGAGTTGGGGAATTTATCGACTGACTCCACAGCCCTGGTGGGAAGTGATTGGGAGTTATCAATATGGAGATTAACCAATCATCATAGAATATACCGTCTGAACAACTGAGAGTTAACAGTATGTTTTTAGAGATTTTAACATATTATTACGCCCTCTTGAACGACCTTCGACGTCATCTAGTAGCCAGACCGTGGTCTACAAAAGTGGAACTTATTAATCAGACAATTCGAAGGCCCATGTCCATATATAGTTTCTTTAAGAGACAAGCCTATGGAGGTGTCAACACAAGATATATATATCTTAAAATTCAGTAAGTAGAAAGAAACATGAGTTGAAATCTAGGTCATTACGTGACAAACTGGTGTCTTGCCACTATAAAGCAGACAAACGCAAAGATATATGTGTAAAGAAAGGCACATTTAAATGCAGGATGATGAACTGTAAATGCTGCCCATTCATTGATGAATCAACGAATATATACTTACCCAATGGGATGAAATTCTACACTATGCGGAATGTAATACAACAGGCGTTATATGCATGTTCAACTGCACCTGTCAGGCGTTCTATATTGGGAAGACCAAAAGAACGCATGGTGTAAGAATTTCAGAACACCTCAAAGCAGCAGAAGTAAGAAACATGGGTACTCCCATTGGCCGACACATTGCCCTATATAACACCTATGACTACGCGAACATTAAATTTTTCGTACTTGATAGGGTGCACCCCTCAATCAGAGGGGGAAATTTAGATCGCACACTATTACAGAAGTAATTGAGATGGATATGCCATTTAAAGGCCACCTCATACCCGGGCCGTAATGAGGCCATCAATTTTAAATGCTTCTTTTAACTCAGGACCACCAGGGGGCTTCCTGACTCTTTCTAAATCCTTTTACCCTCTTTGTTTTTATTGTTATTTTTGTCTATACATATGCCTTCTCCCTTGGACTAGGCTTTACTACTGATTACCTCATATCTACTATTGGTCACCTTGATGACCTATGCACAAAACACTATTTTGTATATGAAATGTATATGTTTATTGTTGATTACTCATACACATAATTGTACTCTTTCTACAAGCTTATGTTATTTATGTTTTTATTTGTGTTGACATAAGGTACTTTTTGTCTCAGGGGGAGCCCGACCTGTGGCCTGGCCCAAGGGGATTACAAGCGGCCAGACGCCGGGCCGTTTGGGGACCTGGCACGGCGGCCAGATCTGGCGGTCCCCATAGGGATGCCGCCAGAATGGTTGCTGTATACCTCCTCCCTTCTGTCAATTTCAGCCCCGCCCGCCCCTAGGGGATGGGGTGTATGGGTGTCCCCTGGTGAGTGGATTGCACGTAGTCAGGACGTGCACCGCCGGTACGATCATGGTGGCAGGGAGTTGCTGGTCCTGACCTGAGGAAGGGGGGAATCCCGGTGGCCCAGACTTTGGAGTAATCTGGGAGACTGCGCTGTGGTAGGGGACCTCCCTCACTAACCACTCCTCCCCCAGGGATATCCTCCTGCCTTGGCCTGGGGGCGTGGTGGTGTCGAGAGGGAGGGGAGACTGAAGCACTTGTACGCCCAGCAGCCGGCGTGCGCGCCGATCAGCGGCCGGCAGGGGGCGCGTTTAAAAGGGGACCTGTTGTCCCCTGTAATGGAGGCTGATCCCCAGGACTATCGCTGCCAACCTGACAGTAAGGGCTTGTTTCCACTGATGCGGTCTGCTGCAGTTGTATTCGCGCGGCTCCCGCCCCTCCGACCGCATCCATAGGCAAAGCATCAGCCAGGCTCCACTGGTGCGGCCGAGTGCGGATGCGGTGCGGATGTGGATGCGGTGTGGCTACTGCGTTTTCGTGCGGATGCCGCAACCAACCGCATCCCTTAACATGGGGGCTGCCCAGAGTCTGCATCCGACCGCATGGATGTCCGCGTGCATCCGCATGACAAACAGCTTGGGGTGGGGGCGAGAGCAGCTGCAGCCGCGCGGACAGCCGCAGCAATCCGCATCAGTGGAAACAAGCCCTAAGGTAAGGGCCATCCACCCATTTGTTTAGCTGCGTTTGGTCCTGTTGTAGCCGCATGCATTGTGTCACTAATGTTGGGCTCAACCTATCATAGGTGGGCTCTAATCACATGCAAAGCCAGTTACTGACCGGGTATGCTGGGTGTCGTTAACAAGTGAGTCCCTAGATGGGAGCAGCATTTCTTCACAGAGTGGGGAATGGTATCTGGAAGTCAATGGCTTTTAATTTTATGACTAATTTCCTCTGAGGGGACTGTTCACGGATGGGGCGGTGGTAGCTTTCTATAGTCACTCTTGGGCTTCAGGCGTCCCTTTATGTGTTGGTGTTTTCTCCTCTCCTTCCTTCCGGGATGGTCCACATGTGTTAGAATTGGGTCTTCTGTACTCTTTACAGTTACCTCTCTAACCTGATTTAGATGGTATGGTACACTTGTAGTTTGGGGACAACACAAACACACTACAGTTTACACAGACACATCGACACATCCAATTTCACTTATAAAATCACTATGGGGAGGGGGCGTGTGGGGGTGCGGGGTAGGCAAGGGATAATAAAAAGGGGGGGGGGGGGGGGGGGGGTGTGCAGTGTTCACCACACCTGTCTTTTATCATTACGGTGTCTTTCCTTTCCTCTTTTCTTCCCTATCTCTATTTTTCCTTTTCTTTTCTCTCCTTTTATTCCCTTCACCATAGGCCTATACTTCTTTCTTGTTCTTGTCCTAGACGTTACAACCCTCATGTACTTATGGGGTACATTGTACCTCCTTTCACCTTTTTAGGTTAAACACTAAGCCATAGCCCGGTGAGATTGACCCCCTGAACGTGTTTCTCGTTCTCCTGAGGGCGGGTGCCACTTCGGGCAGACCCCTGGACTTTCCATAGAGATCAGCTGGTATGGCATTGTCAGTTTTTGCCTGGAGTAACTAACTCCATAAAATATGTATTATTATTTTGAGAATTGGATATTGAAGTCATTATTTTCTACACCTCCAGTTGTTTGGTCGGTTATTCAATGCATACCTGTCAATGCACCTGAAGAAGTGAATGTAGATCACGAAACACATCGAGAGTAACAAGCAGACTTTGAGAACCGATTTGCTTTTATTGTTAATGATGTACAATTACTGTACGAATAAAATGTATGGTATTCTCTGTACCAATTGAATGTATGCCGCGAAAATCCCTTGATATTTAAGGTAGTGCTACCATATTTCTAGTGCTACCAGGGTGCAACCTCTTGTTTCTATATGTTCTTATTTTGGATGTTGGCAAACTGTCATAGATGGGTGCAGCCAAACACCATGACTTCCAGAGATATGGACCCCCTATGTCGCACCATCCATAACGAAGTTAAGGCGACCTGTCCCACATGACATTGTGTGCTACAGGGGGAGCAGATCTCGGTGGAGGTTAATTGGTAACCCCCAAAATGTCAAGGTTCTACCATGCAGGGTTTCAAAGATCTATATGTTCAAAATAGGTAAGTAAAAGCATATATGTAGCAGAGCAGTGCTTTATGCTCATAGGGAAGCAATATATGATAGGGGGCTTTGTAGGATGTAGTCTCAGGGGTTAACTGGTAATCCACCAAATTTCAAGGTTCTACCATGCAGGGTTTCAAAGATCTATGTGTTCAAAGCAGGTAATTGAAATGTTGCATAGGAGAATATGACTCTGTCGATGAAGATGCATTATCTGATGGACTTTTAGCTGAAATCTAACTTATAAGTGTTGTAGCTAGAGGGGTGAAATTTGGGGTGTTAGTAGTAGTACGGGTACATTATTGACCCTGAAGGTTTCATGATTATATATATATATATATTATACTATTAATGGTTTTCGTGCTATGAATGTTCAAAGTTAGTGTCACACAGCTGTTTTTGGTTTTGTTTCTAGAGCACAGCTGGAGAGGTGGAGAGGGTGTGTCCTCTCCTGCGGTTTTATTGGCTGGGGATGATGTATTTGCGGGAGGAGCTACAAGAAGCATTATCTGATAGAACAACGGCAGTCCTTAAAAAACACAGGGGAGAGGAGAGGCTGCAGTACTAATGGGGCAGCCCGCTGGGCCCTCCTAGCTGCTGCTGGTGAAGGAATGGAGGGGTCTCTTGATCTCCCCTCCTCTCCTTTGCTAGCACCAGTGTTATCATAACAATGTCAGGAGACACGCCCGCGGAGCTGAGAGGGGTCTCTTGCTCTCTCCTCCGCTCATTCGGCTCCGCGGGCCGGATAGAACAGCCGAACGTGCTGGATCCGGCCCGTGAGCCGTAGTTTGCCCACACCTGGGCTAGGGCTACGCAGGGATTGGGGTGCATAGCACAAGCCTGGCCCTAAAATCAATGTCTCCACAGCCTGTCACAGTCCCTGATCTGTAATTTTTTGCAGGGGCGTAGCTAGAAATCACTGGGCCCCGTAGCAAATTGTTTTTATGCGACCCCCCCCCCCCCCCCCCCCCCCCCCCCCCCCCCCCCCCCCCGACCTACCCCTCCAATCCCTGCCATTCAGTGAAAGACCCTTAATTCTCAAACACTATACTCTTGGTTAAAGCAAAAAAACATAACAAATGCTGGTTCATTTCATCAAAGTTCCAAAACCAAGGGCAATTTAGGAGCAAGTATGAAATGCAGCAATCACCCCATAAATGAAAACCAATTAGCAATTAACCCAGATATCCAAAGCAGAATTACTTCAGATACAAGACAGAGGAACACAGAATAAAAGAATACCCAATATTCACTGCCAGTAGCCCCGACGGTCCTATTATTTCAATAAACTTCTTTCTTAAGTGATATGAAAAATAAACTAATTACCTACACATTCCCAGCTTCATCACTGACACCAGTAATGTAAGGATCCAGGAAGCCTATGCCTATCATATAATACAGGCATATGGGTGGGGGTTCCCTGCTCCTCCCCAGGGTCCAGCATCGAGGCATGGTTGGAGAAGGTTAGAATGTAGCTTGGGCTTACCAATATTGGCAATTGAGGTCTACCCCGAGCCGAGGGGGGGGGGTTTAAAATAAGTATATAAGAGATTTTTTTTTTAAATGGAGTTAAAGAGCACTCAAACATAAAAACATACTTGCTATGGTCTCCTCTGTGTCAGTTGTCCTATTTAATCCTCTAGATGCAAGTATTCCATGGTTTATTAAACACTTAAGGCCCCCATACACATTCCGAATTTACGTTGAATCAACTTAATTCAATCAAATTTTTTTTGTTGATTGAGTGAAAATCTATGGCATCCCACATGGTTAGATCGATCTAAAACAATTGAAATTTGGAAAAATTTCGATTAAAAAATGATCGGACATGCTGGAAAATTTTAATCAGTTGTAGTCCCCAAAAATTTGATAAAAAATCTGTTACTACAGTTGACATAGTAAAGTGCTAGTTGGGGGGAAGGGGTATGCAGAGTCAGTTTTGGTCATATGTACCCTAGCCATAGAATTAACAATTGTAGAATTAACAATTGTAAATAGAGAACCCTAGGGTGAAGAGAACCCTACCCTCGTCCCTGACAAGGGGACTACTAATTTGGCATTGCAGGTACCAGGAAACAGTAAAGAAAGTTTATGTTATAGTAAAATGGTCTTTATTATACACCTATCAAAAGGACCAATATTTAACAATATACAATATACAATAAGCTGAACTATTCCGGTCCAAAAAAATGGCCCATATAGTATTTAAAACATTTTCCACAAAGTGGACACAATTTTATGCAAACAACAATGAAACAAACAAAAAACAAACAGTTGGTCAAAAAAAAAACAAGGGATTGGTCGTAATCGATGGAAATCTTGTTTATTCCCAATGCGTTTCGCCCAAAGGTGCTTCCTCAGGGAGGTAGTCAAAACAAGAATCTAGATTACAAATTTACATAATGTTATTGCTGTTATTGCTTACATATCAAATTACAATTGTTTCAAAGTGCACGTCAAAAAGGTCACGAGAAGTAATAGTGACAAATTTGATATAAACAGTTTCTACATTTGTATCTTTTTCATTTCAGTACATTATGTATCTTTCTTGATTAGGTTCATCATAATAATGATTTCACATAGACACATATAATATTCTGTATAAAATAGGAAACATGTTTCATTCAAGCCATTGTATATCATACTTAGTTGGGTGCACAGTAACAGTGTTTATGCGTTATATATCATACTTGGTTGGGTGCACAGTGACAGTATCTATGCATAAGCATGTAATATAATCATAGTAATGGAGTTATTGTACTTACAATTAAGAACGCTCAGATGCTTGAAAGGATATATATACCATATATAGATGTGTCCAAAACCAATAGATAAATTGAAGTACACAGAAGTCACACAGTCAGATCTATGCAGCGGAACAATCTCCTCCTGGAACCCGCAATCCCCAAAAAACTATGGGGGGCCGGTTTGTGTGGGTCCTGTCTGCTGGAGCATAGAGAGGGCCTAAGGGCGGTCACAACCAGTCATCATAAAAGCATCCTGGGGACGCCGTGAATACCAAGAGAGAGGCGTTCGTGATCACTCACCTGGCAGTAGAGTACCCAGGAGCGTCTATCAAAGAAATTTGACAGAGTGTGAAAATCCAAGGTAAAAAGAGTCCTTCCCATTCAATCGTGCCAGAGAAGGGCAACAAATTGATGGGTGGGGGGCTGAAGGAATACTGAAAAAGATGAGAGGGAGTATATGAACACATGAACCAGGAGGGTAAATTCAGAGAGGTTAGGACACAGGTCCAAGCCAGTGGTATAGTGAGACTCACCGAAGAAGTGTGTATGTATCCCTCTGCACAGTATCTCACAGGAGTGCCAGCACTACCAACCAATCAATAAACATCCACCCCCCATCCCGGCCCTCTATATGTTCCCTTTTGAAAGGGGATTGGCCTCACAATGTCCCTATGTTGTGCCATCATCCCAAAAGCATTATAGAAAGAGGAAGACTAAACTTCAAAAGTTCCTACTCACTATCATGTGTTTGTAGGTAAAGGGATTTTAAGGCATCAAAATGGTTACAGAGTAACAAGAACAAATGTAAAAATAAAAGTCCATATTTAATCAAGTCCTGGTTTGTAAACAAACGTTCACACACGTGAATCCATAGCGTAACAATTGCCCCTCAACGCGTTTCACAATTGACTCGCTTCATCAGGAGAACATAGCAACTGATAGTTAGTACTGAGGGGAGGAGGAGAAGAGAGAGTATTAGTATATAGTGGGTGTCCAAGTAGCGATGCTGGGAACCATGATAGTTCCTAGTAGTCAAGGGAACCTTAATGGTTCCTATGAGATGAGGG
>CM070035.1:114248375-114260821 GCA_036250615.1 Ptychadena robeensis | reverse complement strand
CAAATTTCTTTGATAGACGCTCCTGGGTACTCTACTCCCAGGTGTGTGATCACGAACGCCTCTCTCTTGGTATTCATGGCGTCCCCAGGATGCTTTTATGATGACGGTTGATGATGGTTGTGACCGCCCTCCCTCTGTTCTTAGGCCCTCTCTATGCTCCAACAGACAGGACCCACACAAACCGGCCCCCGTAGTTTTTTGGGGATTGCAGGTTCCAGGAGGAGATTGTTCCACTGCATAGGTCTCACTGTGTGACCTCTGTGTACTTCAATTTATCTATTGGTTTTGGACACATCTATATATGGTATATATATCCTTTCAAGCATCTGAGCGTTCTTAATTGTAAGTACAATAACTCCATTACTATGATTATATGACATGCTTATGCATAGATACTGTCACTGTGCACCCAACCAAGTATGAAATATAATGCATAAACACTGTTACTGTGCACCCAACTAAGTATGATATACAATGTCTTGAATGAAACATGTTTCCTTTTTTATACAGAATATTTTATATGTCTATGTGAAATCATTATTATGATGCACCTAATCAAGAATGATACATAATGTACTGAAATGAAATAAGATACAAATGTAGAAACTGTTTATATCAAATTTGTCACTATTACTACTCGTGACCTTTTTGACGTGCACTGTAATCAACAACTGTAATTTGATATGTAAGCAATAACAGCAATAACATTATGTAAATTTGTCATCTAGATTCTTGTATTGACTACCTCCCTGAGGAAGCCCTTTTGGGCAAAACACATCGGGAAGAAACAAGATTTGCATCGATTACGACCAATCCCTTTTAACTGTTTGTTTTTTGTTTGTTTCATTGTTGTTTGCATATAATCGTGTCCACTTTGTGGAAAATGTTTTAAATACTATATGGGCCATTTTTTTTGGACCCGAATAGATCAGCTTACCATTGTATATTGTTAAATATTGATCCTTTGATAGGTGTATAATAAAGATCATTTACTATAACATAAACTTTTTTTACTGTTTCCTGGTACCCGCAATGCCAAATTAGTATTCCCCTTGTCAGGGACAAGGGTGGGGTTCTCTTCACCCTAGGGTTCTCTATTTACTACAGTTGACATAGATTACAATCAATCACCAATTTCCCTGACCCAAAAAATGATTTCTTTTTAAGTTGATTGAAAGGAAAATCTATACATGTATGGAGGCCTTTATACAGTTGTGTTCCAAATTAGTTGATTCATGGGCCCAAACAGTTCTATTTTTGTTTCATCAGTCCACAGAACACTATCCCAAAATGTTTGTGGTTTGTCCACATGACTTTTGGCATTCTGCAGTTGACTCTTCTTATTCTTTGGAGACAGCTAAATTTGGAGGAGGAAGAACAAGGCCTATGAAGAAAAGAACACCTTGCCTGCTGTGAAGCATGGTGCGGGTTCAGTCATGCTTTGGGGCTGTTTTGCTTCTGCAGGTACAGGGAAGCTTCAGCGTGTGCAAGGTACCAATTCTCTTCAGTACCAGGAGATATTGGAAGGAAATGTGATGCAGTCTGTGACAAACCTGAGGCTTGGGAGATGTTGGACCTTTCGATAGGACAATAATCCCAAGCATACCTCCAAGTCCACTAGAGCAGTGACTGAGGTTATATGTAGGGCCACAAGTGCGGCCCTCCGCATCACTAAAGCGCAGCACATAACCCCGATCCAGCCCCCACTGCCGACAGATCTCAGCAGGCGATGGATCAGATCACGGCAGGCAGTCAAAACCCAACAGCCCCCCCCCCCCCCGGTGCAGACCTGGTTTTCCTGATCAACATGGACGATTGTACTAATGTAGAACCACAAAAGCCAGGTCAGCGTGTGACCACTACACATGGAATGCCCCATATATATCAACAAAGGTTATGTGCCTTAGATATTATCAAATTAGTCTAGTGGAAGCACAGTTTTGGGGGCCACAAGTGGAGGACTAAGACTAACACACAAAGGGCCGCAGGTTGGGCACCTGGGCACTAGAGCTTGATTGCAGATTAAAGGCTGGAATATTTTGGAGTGGCCATCGCAGTCACCAGACTTAAACCTGATTGAGAACCTCTGGTGGGACTTGAAGAAAGCAGTTGAAGCGTGCAAGCCTAAGAATGTGACTGGAACTGGAGGCTTTTGCCCATGAAGAATGGGCTAAGATAGCCGTAGATCGCTGCAAGACACTTGTCTCAAGCTATGCTTCACATTTAAAAGCTGTTATAACTGGAAAAGGATGTTGTACTATGTTCTTAAAATGAATTTCACTTGAGGGTTGAATAAAACTTATAATGATGTGAGCACAGAAAAGACATTTGTGGTTATTTCATTTTTAATGTTATGTTATATTTGTCTGACTTACAAGTGCTTCTTTGTAAACAAGATGACTGAAATGATCAAAATCAATGTCAAAATGGCCAAAAACTCAATTTTAGTGGGGGTTGAATAATTTTAAACACAACTGTAAGTGCAATAGTGTCAATATTGTTGGGATTTTCCTAATGTTTTTGCATATTATCTATTTTCGTGAGGGACTATTGTCATAAACCCTACACTACCCTGAAGTAGCCCTCCCCGTAGGGTGAAATGCATTCCTGTGGCATATCTGTCTACAGCAACCAATGAACGTTCTACTGAAGCCCTTTACTGGAAAAACTTTTTTAGAAATGGTTTCCTTTGTTTCTTTTTTTGTGATTTATATACCGTATATACTCGAGTATAAGCCGACCCGAGTATAAGCCGAGGTACCTAATTTTATCTACAAAAACTGTAAAAACATATTGACTCAAGTATAAGCCGAGGGTGGGAAATGCAGTCAGATAGTGGAGTTTTTTAACCTCCCTAGCGCACCGCCCATATCGCGCCGTTTACAACGGCGCGATATGGGCGATCAAGGCAGTGTACATAGTACACTGCCCGCCGTTTCCGGCATCCCGCCGGAGCTCTACTCGCAGCTGTTGTCATTACTGAGTCAGCTGAGAGAAAGCCGGCGCTGGAGGTCTATGGTGCCGGCCCCCCCGCCCCCTTCCGCGTCACCGTGACGCGATCGGGGCGGAGCCGCCAACCCGGAAATGCTGCGGCGATGTAAACAATCGCCGCAGCTTTCCGGGGAGGCATAAAGTCTCCCCGTCGGCGGCTTCCCGGGCGGTTGAGGCGAGCCTAAAGTTCGGACGAGCTAGGCTCGTCTCAACCGCTAGGGAGGTTAAATGAGAAAATAAAGAGAAAGCACCATTGCCCCTAGAAATTATTCAAACAGGATTAATCTCAGTGCCACATCATCAATACATTTAAGAGAACACAGAATTATTATTATTACAGATGTAAAACACATCCTGTAATAATAATAATCCTGTGTTCTCTTACTAGTACAGATTGCTCTGTACATTTAACTGGCCACTAGATGGCAGTGTGGAGTTTATTATTGTTTAACAGCTGATTTGAGCCGATGGACACAGACAGAGACGAGCTGCTGCAGCTGCCGTCTGAAGCATTAGCGTGGCGATTCAGGTGAGGTGAGTGGACCCCCCCTCAGCTGACTCGAGTATAAGCCGAAGGTAGCACTTTATGCCCATTTTTTTGGGCTGAAAAACTCGGCTTATACACGAGTATATACGGTACATTTGTTTTTAATAAATTATCACTTTTATAGCATGTTTCAGCCTCTGCACCTTTAAAGTACCTGGGGACTGGCCATCCCCTACTTGAGTTGGTTTAGGCAGCTCAAGAATTGTTTTTTTTCTATAAGATTTTGGGATGTGGTGCAGACTATACTAAGGAGTTGATGCCCTTACTAGTGATGGCTGAAAAGTTTGCCTGGCGGACAGTTTGCAGTGAACATAGCATGTTCGCAGTTCGAAAAGGCCAGCAAATATTATGGGTGTTCTTCCTGCAGTTTTCACAGTATAAAAACAACATACTTACCTTACTCACTTCCTCCTTTCCGGAGAAATCATATTTATTCTGGGCAGAGAGAAGCAGTTCAGCCCACACTTCATGAATACTTCATTCTCAATATGGAGCTGTAGTTCTATAAAATGGTCACTAGATTACATCACATTAGATTCTGCAACAAAGAGGCCACTCCCTCAACAAAAACTACTACATATAGTATTTTGTATGACCACCGTGATTTTTAAGGACAGTACCAAGTCTTCAAGACATGGAATGAACACGTTGGCGACATATTGCAACATCTATCTTTTTCCATTCTTCAAGAATCCTCTTTTAGAGCCTAGATGCTGGATGAGAGTGATGCTCAACTTGGCGCTTCAGAATTCCCCACATGTGTTCGATTGGGTTCAGATCAGGAGACATACTTGGCCATTCAATCACCTTCACCCTGTTCTTCTTCAGAAATGCAGCAGTAGCTTTAGATGTGTGTTTTGGATTATTGTGTCAGAAAGGTGCATGACAAACAAGTGCACGGAGTGATGGCAACATCTTCTCCTGCAGTATAGATCAGTACATTGTTGAGTTTATGATACCATCAATGAAATGCAGCTCCCCAACACCAGCAGCATTCATGCAGCGCCACAAAAGGACATTGCCACCACCATGTTTTAGTGTAGGCACCAGTGGCAGTTTAAGGCATGGGCAACCTGGGCGGTTGCGCAGGGCGGCATTATGTCGGGGGCCGCATGTGGGCATCAGAAATGTTTTTGTCCAGATGTCTTCTCCTCTATTCGCACGCTTGTTTGGGGAGAGAGTAGAGGAGACTCGCCCCCTCCCCCTCTCTCCCCAGAAGTGGAGATGTTTGCTTGGGGGAGGTGGGGATCTGGATAGGGGGTGATATAGATCGCACAAGCAACTCCATCTCTGCCCCCCCGGGGAGATGAGACTCAAATATCTAGAAGCAACTCCACATCCCTTCCCCCCGCGCGAGATATAGAGTGTCACAAGTTTCCAAGTCTCACCTCACTCCCATGGGGGGGGGGGGCGTGATGTGAGTCTCTGAGGGGGGAGGGGGGGCGGCCGTCAGAGGGGGTGCCCAGGGCGCCGATCTCCCTAGGACCCATGGCACCCTGCATTTTTCTCACATCCTCACCTTTACGACGCCATACAGTTTCGAAACCATTAGTTCCAAAAACAGTGATCTTTGTCTCATCACTACAGAGTATAGAGTCCCAGTAGTCTTCATATTTTTCAGCATGGGCCCTAGCATATTCTAGGCATGCTTTTTTGTGCTTGGGCTTTAGGAGGCTTCTTTCATGGTTGATAGCCATGCATGCCCTTCCTCTGTAGTGTGCGCTGTTGTCACAGGAAACATTTGGCTTTCTACTGCTTTAGCTAACTGCAGTTAAATGCATGGTTTTTGTCTTTAACCCTTCGAGATGTCGAGATGTTAACTTCCGTGGACGGCCTGGACAACTCTGTAAGATAGTTGCACTCCCATCTTTCTTAAATTTTTGGATCACTTTTGCTACAGTATTTGATATGTAAAGCTTTGCTGATCTTCTTGTAGCCCTCAACTTTTTTTGTGTAAAGTAATGAATTCCTTTCTGGAGCCATGTGGAGCCTTTGTTTATAGCATGAAATGGGAAGGGCTTTGCTAAGTAATGCCCTTTTATAGTCACCTGTCTGCTGGACACCTCTTAAATGCATCATTAGACTCACATGTGGTTAAAAGCCTGTTAATAAGAATTTTGTAGTCTTAGGCTAAGTTTACACTGGCGGTATTTTACTGCCAGGTAAACGACCGTTTAGCGTGGCCAACGGGCGGACGCCACATTTGGCGTCCGCCGGTTGGTTTTCGGGCGGCTGTCCCATAGAAAGTCTATGGGGTCCTAAATTAGACGCCCTGTAATCGCCTGGACTGTTGTGCAGACGACTACAGGGAGTCATTAATCCCGCGGCTGCGGGAGCGCACTGGCGGTTTCCGCGCGGTAAATTTACACTGGCGGTTTTTTAACGTGACCGACTGGCAGATGTCACATTAGGTGTCCGCCAGTCGGTTTTCGGGCTGCCGTGCCATAGGACCTCTATGGGGTCCTTAATTAGATGCCCTGTAATCGCCTGTAGTGTTTTGCAGCCGATCACAGGGAGTCGTTTCTCGAGCTGAAAGCAGATTGAGAACCGACAGTCTAAACTTAGCCTTAAGTGTGGATTTTCTCCTTAGGCTAAAGGTAGCCATAAACAGCTTGATTTTTCTTTCAATTGATTAAAAACTATACATTTTTTATTTGGAGTAAAATCCCTGATCAACTGTATGGTGCCCCATATGTAATAATAGATTTTGATTGTGTTTTTTTTTTTTCAATCGACAAAGTATGTTGATCAAAAATTGACCGATTAAACATACAAGTGATGGGTGTTGATGGGTGTTGGCAAAAGACATGTTGCTGGATTGGCTCTTTTCCAAGAGGGGCAGATACTAATTTTTATTGGTTTATTTCATGAATGGGGTGTAATAATCATCTGAATGTTCTTGTCACTTTTAGTGTATCCTGTCTCCTTATAAGAAGCGTTTAGTTATGGCACTCTGTGAACTGGAATTAGAGGAGAAAAAAAAGAAAAGCCACAAGCGAAGAACTCCTTGGACCAAGTCGTCGACCAAGTAGTGCAGCAACGAGTCTCTCGGCCATGAACTTATTTCAAGAGCTAAGGGAAAACAACCCAGAGGATTTTAGGAATTACTTGAGTATGTCTGATGACAACTTCCAAGGCGACTATGACCAAGACTTACAAGACATGACACAGTTATGAGGTTTATAAGCTGTGAACAACGGTTAATTTCGACACTGCGTTTTCTGGCAATAGAAAGATCCTACGAAGACTTGAAATTCTTGTGTCCAGTTTTGGCACAGGCTCTCGGGAGAAAAATACCTGAAACATATCAGATAATTATCGACCAATTTCTGGACAAGTATATTAAGGTATGTAATTTTTATAAACTGGTATTTTATGTTATTTTTTAAATTGGAAAGTTAACATTTTCTTTTTTTACACACTTTCATAGTTTTATACCAATATTGGAGTGTGTGACCCATATTTTATATACTAGCATCTGATTGACCCCCTGAGTTGCAAATACTTAAACCCATAAAAGGGAGTGCCACACCCCAATTTAATCTAATACAGATACAATCAACGTTGCATATGTGGGGCTTTTTAGGCACAGCAAAAAAAATACCAAAACATATATTAGACTAAAAATGGTCTTTATTGTGCTGACCAATTACACATTAAAGAGACTAAAAAAATGTAACGAGTATTTACATCGATGGGAACCCCAGGTCCATCAATTAAAACAGATCAAATCGCAGAGTTAGATGGAGTCCAAGAGGTCAACTATGATTGAAATCCAGGTCTCTCTACGTGTTTCGCCCCCAGTGCGGGGCTTCTTCAGGGGTGGACCACAATGTATATATAGTCTTGAAAAGGGAATAACCACAGAGAACATTCATTTATAGATATTATAAAGAACATCAAGCATACAGAAATATCAATTACATCATAAACATACATCAAATATACACAAATATTCTATACACATCATATATACATTCTATATGCAACTGGAATAAATCCATCCCCTAGAGTGGTTCAGCGGTCTGTGGCCCACAGTTATACATAAATTATTCCTAAGATACATATCCCTAATAGGAAATAAGAAGATCCCCGCTTACCGCAATAGCGAACAATTCCTCGATACCAAAAGGATCCTCAGGTAAAAATTCTAGTCCCCAATAAGAGTGGACTCAGCCGACCTTAAGGCCTATATGGCCTTTGTGTGGTAGTGGCAATTGCGGTCAGGCCAGTGCCGGGGTACTTCTAATGGCGAGTCCCCCCCTCTCCACATGGACACCGTTGTGAACAAACGGAGAGCAAAGTAGAAGAGCCATAGAAAAAAAAATATATATAAAGGGAGGCAGAGGAAACGGGCTCATCCAACCCCTGGATGTTTTTTATGTACTGTATGTCTGATATGTTTGTGAATCTGAGATTTGGCCGCCTTGTCAGTGAATATATATATCCTATTGCAGGGCTACTCAAATATAAATTTCAAAGGTCCTCTTACCAACTTTCCATTCAGTCTGAGGTCCGGAGTTTGGAATTTTACAGTGTACTGCCGGGGGATCGGCAGTTTTCACAGCGCTGACACGGTCTGCCAGACAGAAGCCTGCCGTAATTGAGTACATATATATAAATATTCTCCCTATAGTCTATACAGGACACAGTCTTAAACATATGTATTTAATTACTAGACAAGGGGCACCTCACAAGTATATATTGAGGGGTCAGTGGAGGGTGAACGGGGTTGGAGGACCTGAGGAGCCCTGGGATGGCCATTTTCTCTGCTCACAAAGCTTTCTTTAGAAAATATTCATATAAATTCAAGCTTTTATTAACCTTCCTGTGCAGGGCCGCCATCAGAGATTTCAGGGCCTCCTAACTAGGTAATTTTTCGGGGCCCCCTACCACACTCCCTTTCCCCCCAGCCTGAGGCCTCCAGAGAATGCCTATCTAGGTGTGCACATAACTTTTTAGTGCACTCCTCAGATGAGTACCAGGAGATGTTTGGTGTTTGGTATGCACACCATATGTAGGGTGGTCTAACCCACTGTCAGCCACCTGCATGGTAGATTCTGCTGCAGATGGGCCTCTCTGTTCCTGATTGAGCCTCCGATTAGCTGTCTCCATCCACAGGTCACCAGCTGGCTTTGGGTCAAATGTAACATCCAGTAATGTTTGAACCCCCAGATCTTATACCTCAGTAGTCAGATTTTACTCTTAGGCCCGTTTAACTCCATATCCACTATTGGATCCGCTGGCTTCCGTCAAGCTTCCACCAGCCCCTGGACCAGGTCTCTGACGGGCTGTGGAGCACATAGACTTTACCTGTTCGGCAGATGCTGTGTTCAGACATCTGCCAATGCAGAGGCTCAACTTACTCCACTATGTTCAGCCCTGCATCAGCAGAATGGCTCAGTGCTGTGAGAACAGCAATACGCTTAGCGGAGGGGGTCCCGATGGAAGTGGAACCCCCCCCCTCCCCCTGGGATTTTAGCAGACATGGAGCTAGGGCTTTACATATGCCTCCTCCCTGATTTTTACCCCCAGATGCTCCAACACCCTTTTTTGGATTAGTAATTTACAATGTGACACCACTATCTGCAACCTTTTATCCCTATGTATGTTTCCCTGCAGTTATCCAAGTGACATAAATTGTATGTGTTTACCAATAAAACTTAAAAAACTTGGCAATCTAAAAAATGAGACAATCCAAGCAATATTTGAGCTTGGGCTTTTTAGTAGGAAGAATTGTGCTCAGGGACCTGAACATTTGCATTAATGTAGTCTCAGGGGTTAACTGGTAACCCCCAAAATGTCAAGGTCCTACCATGCAGAGTTTCAAAGATGTGTTCAAAATAGGATAAGTGAAAGCATGTATGCAGCAGAGTAGTGCTTTATGCTCATAGGGAAGCAATATTTGATAGCTGGACTTTTAGCTGAAATTAACTTATAAGTGTTGTAGCTAGAGGGGTGAAACTTGGGATGCAAGTAGTAGTAGGGGAGCATTAATGACCCTGAATGTTTTAATGATTATACTATCAATGGTTTTTGTGCTATGAATGTACAAAGTCACACAGGTTTATTCAGCTTAGTTTCTACAGTACAGTGGAGAAAGTGAAGGGTGTGTCCTGTCCTGCGTTTTGATTGGCTTGGGAGGACGTATCTGCGGGAGGAGTGACAGAAAACATTATCCGACAGATAGATAGAGAGAACACAGAATCTGCTGCCTGTCACACTCACATCGCTTCTCCTTCGCTTCCTGAGTATAGAGGGGAGGAATGAGCCGCCGGTCCATATGTGACCCTATTTGGGTCCAGATCCGGACCCGGGTCCGTCTATTGAGTACCCCGGTCCTATTGTCTCAATTTTAATACCCATTTCTTTTATAAAATTGGTTGGATCTAATTCGGTTGATGAGGGCAGGATGGAGGAGTTTTCGGGTTCATTCTGGGATGCCATGATGGCACAAGTCTATCAAGATGGTACCGGACCCTAATTCGGGGGTAGGACCCGGAAGGGTGAAGGTATGGACGCAGCGGGGTCATGACGTAACGGCGCGCACGTCGAGCGGAGAGCAAGTGAGGCAAGCCAGAACAAGTCTAGCACCAAAGAGGAGCAGGGGAGGAAGCATGAAGGAGGGGAAGGAAGGAATAGTGCAGAGATTCAGCCGAGCCCGGACTCCCACTATAAAAGGGACTTCCCTCAGCTTCAAAGGACACAATTAACACCACCATCTTTACCTGGCCCTGGGAATAGCTTGAGCCAAGATAAGAGGCTAGAACAGTGGTGGGCAACTGAGTTGATATGTAGGGCCACAAGTGCGGCCCTCAGCATCACTAAAGGGCCGCACATTACATCAATCCAGACCCTCCCCCTGTCGACATATCTTAGCTGGTGGTGGACCAGATCCCGACAGGATGTCAAAACCCAACACCACCCCTCCCTCCTGCCCCTGGGTGCAGCACCTACCCCTCCCTCCTGCCCCTGGGTGCAGCACCCACCCCTCCCTCCTGCCCCTGGGTGCAGCACTCATATGTAGACCTGGTTTCCACAATCAACATTAACAATTTTACTGATGTAATGACCACTTCACAGTTAAATTGCCTTAAGAAAGAACATTTAGGTTTTTGGGGCCGCATGTGGAGGACCAAGGGGGGCCGCCAAACAACGCCCAAAGTACCGCATGCGGCCCCCGGGCCGCGGGTTGGGCACCTAGGGGCTAGAAAGTGAGGCAATGGAGGAAAACAAACAAAGTCAAGCACCAGTAGAACCAGCCTTTGTGGGGCAACTGGATAATACAGTATCCTCAATGGACTCCTCTTCCACCTCGGTAGCAGGTATAGAGGCGATTTGGCAACAATACTCCCAATCAATGATTACAAAGCAATATTTTAAGACTTTGATCCAGGAGGTAAAAGAAGTGTGCAAAACAGAGATTAATGTAATTAGACAGGACATTCACCAGCTATACTCAAGGGTAGACCAGCTTGAAAACGATAACCAAACTCTGTTCTAAGAGGTAAAGTCTTTGCGGAAGGTGGTTACATCTTTGTCACTTTCAGTAAGCGACTTGCAACGCCAAAATGAAGACCTCAAGAATAGAGGGAGGCACAACAACATAAGAATTAGAGGGCTCCCAGAGTCAGTCCAAGAGGAGGGACTACAAAAGGAGGTGATTACTCTGTTTAATAAAATCTTAAAACACTTGGACCCTGTCGAACGAAAGGTGGATAGGGCCCTAAGACTCTAGCCTACATAAGTTCAGTATAAAGGAAGAAATCAGGAGCTGCGTGGGGAAAACCCCAGAGGTGAAATATGAGAATGCTGATATTAACCTCCCTGGCGGTTCACTGAGGTGCAGATTTCTGTACCAAAAGTGATACGCGCCTGATTCCGGCACGGGCGCAGTTTGATTCACGATCAGACTGCGCCAGTACTTGCTCCAGGTGGGCGCGTTCATTTTGCAATTGATCACCAAGCGCTTACCCCGAATGCGCATGGTGATCATTCGCAAAATCGGCCACAGAATATATTTTTTTTTTTTACGTTTACACTTGTTTTCTTTTCTTTTGATTTGGATTGGATAAAACATTTATAAAATATTTATCCAATCCAATCAAAATAAAAACAAATGAAAAAAAAAAAAAATCTGTACCTTTAAATCTTCCGCCCGCCGGATGACGTCATCGGCACACGAGAGCCGATCACGGAGATAGCCGGAGACCTCGGCTATTTCCGGAACGGCTCGTGTGCAGCCATAGATGATCCCACTAGCAGGAACGCTCAGCGCGAGCATTTCTGCTAGCGGGATCCACTTTGAGCTGGATTATAGAAAGACATTTCTATAATCCAGCTCAAAAGTAAAAAAAAAAAGATTTAAAAAAAGACCGGGGACCAGGTCCCGCCTCCGTGACGTCACACGTCACTCCGGGACCCGGAAGAAGACAGAGAAGAAGAGAGAAGATGGCGGCGGTGGAGCAGGTGAGCTCCCACGATGTGCCCGAACCCAGTTCGGGCGTATCGATAGTTGCAGTGTGCCTTTGCCCAAACTGGGTTCGGGCATATCGCTAGGGAGGTTAAATTTTTCCCAAATATTGGGTATGCGACGCTGTAACGTTGTAGGCATTTAGCCCCTTTATTGGTGATTCTTCGAGAGCAGGGCCTGCAGATGGGGTTACTCCTTTTCCCTGATTGTTCGAAGAAATGGGAGGACATTTACAGTTAGATACCCAGAGGACGTTCCTGGTTTCTGTAAAGCACTTGACATTAAGCAACCTAACCTCCCGGAATGGGAACAAGTGATTTCAAGGAAAGTCGCCAAGGAACCAGAGGCCTGGAAAACAATTGATCGCAATACTGGACTAACGATTTGAATGCTCCGCGGGGTTGAGGTGGCACTGGGAGGGGGGCGTGGGGGGGC
>CM070035.1:114139973-114151938 GCA_036250615.1 Ptychadena robeensis | reverse complement strand
TACATCCATCCAAATTTTCAGGTCCCTGAGCACAATCCTTCCTACTAAAAAGCCCCCTATCAAATATTGCTTGGATGTAGTTCCATTTTTTAGATTGCCAATTTTTTTCAGTTTTTTATTGGTAAACGCATACAATTCTGTCACTTGGATAACCGCAGGGAAACATTAATAGCTATGAAAGGTTATATAGTGGTGTCACATTGTAAATTACTAATCCAAAAAAGGGTGTCGGAGCATCTGGGGGTTGAAAGCCGGGAGTAGGTATATGTAAAGCCCTAGCTCCATGTCCATAATTAAATACATATGTTTGAAACTGTGTCTTGTATAGAGTATAGGGAGAATATTTATATGAATGTACTCGACTACGTCATGCTTCTGTCTGGCGGACCGGGTCAGTGCCGTGAAATCTGCCGATCCGCCGGCAGTGCACGGTAAAATTCCAAACTCCGGACCTCAGACTGAATGGAAATTTGGTAAGTGGACCTTTCAAATTCATATTTGAGTAGCCCTGCTCTAGAGCCTAATGGGCTGCATGTTTTACCGATGCCCTCTGGACGTTTTTCCCTCCCTTCATCTAAGGGGATTCTCCTGCCTATGCCCAGCTCGTACCGGGGAATTTTTCTCCCCTGTGATGGCGAGGCGACCTGTCAGGAGTCCGCAATTACTATTGGTGAGCAGTTTCTTGCTCTCCAATTTGCAGGACGTCCCTGTAGGGGCAGAGACTCAAGTGAGGGTGAAAGTGATGTGCTTACCAGCCTCACTGAAACCTGGCAGCAGCCATTTCCCTCTCACACCCAGCTTATGGACCAGATACAAATGCACTGGTTATACCAATCCAAACATTTATCTAAATATAAATCTTCAGATAACCTGCAAAACCGAATTGTAAGGCGTTGTCTATGCACCAGCAAAAACATGCGATCCCTGTGATCTGGGTGATCATGAGGGACCCCCCATTGGAGCATCATTTAAACTTCTATCCCCCATTATGTTGTGAGATCTGGGGTTAAAAAGAGATTTTTTTGCTTCTAACAATGTGAGTATAGCAAACACCCTCCATCCAATGATATTATGCTAAAGTGTACTATGATCCGATCTCAACATATTGTAATTGTTATAATGCAACTGAAAATCGAATATTGTTACTGTTTCTATTTTCTGTAGTGTTGAGTGCAGGATAATATTGCTTACCTGTACACCTTGAAGTCCCGGATGAAGCCCGCACATGGGCAAAACATGTAGGACAACCACATGCTTCCACCTTGTGGATGGTGTTTCTAGAGCAGTATTATCGTTACTCAGGATACATAGCTATGTATATATATAAGTGCTGTGTATATGTTTGTCTTTTTTTTTAATGATATGATATATGTAACTTTTAATGTAACTTAATAAAGATGTCTTATTTAATATATAAGTAATTTTCTCATGCCTTTAAAAACCCTATTTGGGACCGTGGGTTAACCATACTTGTGCTCCTCTCTGTTCTAAACATTTTTTTATACTCAGGAGTATAGACAGTCACGGGGGGACTATGTCTGGCAATATGGTAGTAGAAAAAATAATCATAATCACATTAATTTACAAATACGTTATTACAAAGTCTTTACGGGGGTTTCTTTCCCCAGTTTAGGTTCAGCGAGTAGCGAAAACAAATGCATAGATCCAGGCCAAATTTACGGTCAGAACAAATCCTATATTGTACACTCGACTGCGTTTAGTCGGGGCCTGGGCCACTGTCCTCAGGAGTAGGAGAGTAGGAGGGGGGGGGAATAGGATTTCGCTAGAATGTAAAGAAAGAGATGAAGGGAAAGGCTCAGAACAATTGGTTAAGAGTAATGAACAAAAAAGTATTAAGTCAAAATTAGAGGTATAGAGTACCTGCATTATAAGCCTCTCGGTCATTTCAGGCAATCGTTGGGTCCGGTCATGGATGGGAGTACGCGTTAGGCCACACCAGGTTTGCGGGGGCGCCCCAAACAATCCTTTTCATGGGAGAACCAGGAAGCACATGCAGGGCGAGCGCACTGCACTTAATCCAAGTATGTGCAAGTTCCTAGAGTAAGGAAGCATTAAGGGTCAAGGTTGAGAGACTAATTAGGAATCCGTGATATGAAGAGGCATCAAGGGAAACCATATATACTGGGGAGGACGGTTGATTGAAGGATACCAGGAAAAGAAGATGTATGTGGTTGAATGAAAGTGCTGGGAGGGTGTTGAGAGGGTGTGTATGAGTGTGGGGTGCACGGAAAGAATCGTGGTTGTATTGTGAGTGGTGCGGTTGCATACTTAAAGAGGGTAGGGATAACCAGTGTGGGAAAGTGGAACAGAGGTTGACATACTGTATGTGCACTGTGAGTGAAAAGTGTGTGAAGGATAGTGAGTGATGTCAGGATGGGCGTTGTCACAAAAGCATAGAAGAATGTGAAGTGAAGAAGAATAAATCCAATTATTAAATCCATAAATTAAAAAAATTCCAAAGAGAAAAAATCATACACAAAACAAACTTCCAATAAATAAATAAATAAAGTGCTATATAAAGTGATATAAATATTGTGGATTCTATAGGGTAAGTGTCCCCAATCCATTATGATCTGCCCCTATTGCTGGAGCACCCATATGTATAGGGACACTTATGCACATCGTACCCTAATCACCAAGTGTAGGATATAGTTATAGTACATAACCACTGTCCCACAAAAACAACCCACCAATAACGTTGTAGAGCATATAATACATAAACCATGTCCCACAAAAAAAAAAAAACAAGAAGAAACCAAAACACAACCAACCAATAAGTTGTATATACAGTTGTCTGACCCTCTGGAGCCACAACCCTCCATTCTGCAATCCATGGGGGAAACGTTCGTTCAGGGGTGTGATACAGGACATTAAGGGTAGCCCCAATACTGGAGAAAAAACAACCAGGTTGACCTAGTGTCACAGAAAGAAAGGGGGGGGGGGGAGGGGGAACTCTCCCATAGGTTCCAGATAGTCACTGGTACATTAAACCGAAACTTTATAAGCAATGAATGTTAATTATACGTTTAAGTAGATTTGCAACTCACCGACGGTTAATTAAAGACAGGTAGGATCCCATCAAGCCCTCAAGGTGGCGGATAATGTACCAATGTCCCTGGGTGTGTAAACGGGGGCCAATGAGTAAGTAATATTCACAAGGTAGGGGGTTTTTTGGTTTATAGTTAAGTAGGATAGCGTTCCGGCAAGTGTGCAATACCCTAAGGGCGTAGTACTGGACCTGTTGTCTGCAAGATCGTTACAGGGTGTGTGGGACTCGGCCCTTGCTGCGTTCCTGCCGCCATCCGCCCCGATAATGGACGCGTCGCCGCCACCCCAGGCCGCCTCCCCCCGAGAGAGGGGGAGGGGGGAGGGAGGATGAACCCACCACGTGGTAACGGGGTCAGAGGGGAACCCAAACCACATCCACGTTTTCTTTCCTCGTAGAGACGTGGGGAGTGAGGATGTTCCGACCCCTTCAAGGCGGGGGCACGCCAGACCACCCCCCGTCCAACATCGACATCTCCCCGTTCCCCTGCCGCTACGGGGGCGAGCGCATCAGACGGACGGGCACGCGAATGGAAGGCGCCCAGAGCGGATGAGCGCGCGCGCCACTACCCAGGGACGTGCGGGCTTACCAGTGCAACACGTGCCCCGACACCGCGCCCCCTCCGTGAACCATTAAAACTATACACATCAACCAAGATTAAGGCCCCAGTTGTAATTCTGAGGAGCATAGGGGGGAAGCAAGTGGGCGGGGCCGGAGACACGGGGGATCGGTCAGTCGCCCTTGCAGTCGACGACAGACAAGCTGGGACGACGTCTACATACGGGGGAGAGGCGGGGAGGGGCAGCAAAGGCACCACCAGCTCGTAGACCCTTTTTGTGCCCCGCAAAACACCATGACAAAAAAAATGCCTATGAAAGCGCCCGCGCCAGCCCAACGCGCCACCCCAACTCCCGAGGAGATCCTCCCTCTGGCCTCAGGCTTATGTTTTATCTAAAGTCCAGTTACATATATATTAAATATAGTAATACAATAACTTTCTAATCTAGCGAAATCCTATCATACCTGAGGAAGGCCCAGGCCACGAAACGCGCCGAGTGTACAAGATAGGATTGGATTCTGCCTAAATTGGCCTGGATTCTATGCATGTTTCGCTACGCCTAGAATAAAACTGGGGAAAAGAAACCCCGTAAGACTTTATACGTATTTGTAAATAGTGATTATTTTTTCTACTACCATATTGCCAGACATAGTCCACCGGGATGTCTATACTCCTGGCTATACAGGAGCCAGACAGTTGGGTACACCATTTCTTGTTGTTGTTTATATAGGGATTGATGGCTTAATTAAACTCATTGTTTAACTGTGACCCGCTTGGGTTAACAGATATTTCTTATTTTTTTATACTCGATTTAGTACGTTTTTTGTAGATACAATTAGGTACCTCAGCTTGTACTCGTGTAAGGCTTATATTCCAGTATAGGTTTGTGTGTGTGTGTGTGTAGATGTTTCTGTTTTGTGAACCATGATTTTATCATTCTATCTCACCAGTGTTTATTCATGAAATGTAAGATATAGTCATCAATTGCAGTACTTGTTTAGTAGGTTTTGTGTAAAGCCCAAAAACTACATGAAACATGGACCTTAGTGTATGTGCAAAAGTAAGTGAACCCCCAGCTGCATTGTTAAGTGAGCAGGTAAAAGCGCAGGTGTGAAACACATTAAGGGCTTAATCAATCACTTAAGCAGACCAATGAAATGAGACATCCTTGGAAAATGTTTTGGCCCTGCACTAATTAAAAGAGATAGAGAAACCAAACTGAAACCACTGTGGTCCCATACAAATCAACAATGCCAGAGCAAAGGGATATCCGAGGCATGAAGAGAGGGTACTGACAGCCCATCAGTTGGGAAAGGCTATAAGACCATTCCAAAAGATTCCAGCTCCCATCATATCACTGTACGACAGATAATTTACAAATGGAGGGCCTTCAACATGACACAACTTTGCCTAGAAGTGGACACCCATCAAAAATATCACCCAGAAGCACCAGAAAAATAATAAAACCGGTAAAGGCCAACACCACACACTCACCTCTAGAGAGTTGCAGGCTCCTCTGGCAGCATCTGGGACAATGTTGCATGCGTCTACAATCAGACGAAAATTGATAGCGCCATGACATTCATGGGGGGTTGCTAGAAGGAAGCCTCTGCTCTCAAAAAAGCACAAAAACTGCCTGTTTCAACTTTGCCAAAGAGCACTTGGACAAACCAGAGGCCTTCTGGAAGTCCATTCTCTGGACAGACGAGTCTAAAATAGAATTATTTGGTCACAATCAAAACCGACATGTTTGGGAGAAAAATCAAACCACGGAATATGAAGAAAAAGAACCTCCTCCCAACCGTGAATTATGCGTGGAATGGAAATGTGAAAGCTGGTGGGCTGCTTTTTCTGCTGCTGGGCCTCCGGGCGACTCCATTATTGTCCAAGGAATCATGAATTCTTCGGTTAATCAACAGATTCTCGACCAGAATCTCTGCCATCAGTCAGGGAGTTGAAGCTGGGAGGGACGAACATGGATTATGCAACAAGACAATGACCCAAAGCATTCCAGCAAGAGTACAAAGGAATGGCTTCAGAGAAAAGAGGGATTCGCACTTGGATTGGCCCAGTCAAAGTCCGCGACCTTAACCCCAATTGAAATGTTGTGGAAGAGACCTTGAAAAAGTTAGTACATACCAGATGTCCCTCCAACGTCTCTCAACGTGGCTGAGGTTCTGCAAGGAGGAGTGGGCAAAAAATCCAACCATAAGCAGATGTGGAGAAGACTGGTTAGTGGTTACAGGAGGACGTTTTAGTTGGAGTAATGGCTTGGCAAAGGGAGGAGCCACAAGCTATACTAATACAAGGGTTCACATACTGATGCACATGTTAAGATTTTCAGTTTTTGGGACATAAACCCTCTTGTTACTTAAATAATGAAAATATATCTTCTCTTTTGTGGTTGTGTGTCTTACTATTTGGAAGGTTGTTGCTTTAACAAATTGGGATTTAGACTGTATGTCTAATAAGGTTCCTTTAAATGTTTTTGCACAAACAGTGACCAGTGTCTGGAGGGTTCAACATACTGTTCAGGCCAGCACTGTAATTCTATATATAGATATATATATATATATATACACAAAAAGATTATTAATAGTACAGTCAATGATTTGTGCAGCATGGCATTATCAAACCAGGCTTCAGGATGGAGATTGGAGAACTCACACTAAAGTTCCTTAGCAACTGTACAGTTAGTACCTGTTCATACATACAATGCATAATTATTTGAATACTTACAAAAACATTATTAATACAACAGTTAATGATTTGTGCAATATTGCTTTATAAAAGCAGACTTCAGGATGGAGAATTTAGGGCAGAGAAAGTACCATAGCATTTCCACTGTTAAAGATGTACATTCATAAAACAGGTATCTCTTTAAGGCTTCCTGAACATTTTTAAAGTCCGACAATGATGACCCTCGCAGGGGTTTATAGCAAATAAAAAACAAACTTCAGAAAATGCAAAGCCTCCTGGCTATGAAAGCTCAACATGCATGCTATTCTTTGGCTTCAGGAAAATCATTTCACTGGTATTCCAGGAGCCACAGGCCTGGGCCCCAAATTCCTTGTGATCCCCCTTGTATCCATTTGGAGGTACTCGCATGGGTCATTTCAATATTCCAATGATCCAAAACACAAGGTCAGCCTTTCATTGCCTGCAGCAACATAAAGTGACGGTTCTGGAGTGGCCATCTCAGTCTTCAACCCCTAATATCATCTAGCCACTCTGGGGACACCCCAAATGTGCAGCTCATGCATGAGATCCTAAACATTTACAGGAACTGGTGGCTTTTTTTGCCAGGAAGATTGGGCAGCGTCAGTCTGAGAAGATAAAAATTCTTATTCACAACTACCACAAAAGGCTTCAAGCTGTAATTGATGTTAACATCCTAATATCTTCCATGTATTTGGTCATTGGGCCCAAAATTAACCAAAACAGCTGGGTTATGCCCAGTTGTTGTTGGGGCAGGAAGGACATTTTACTTTTTTTAAGAAGCAGTATACATACTTACAGTGTATTTGGAAAGTATTAACAGCGCATCACTTTTTCCACATTTTGTTATATTGCAGCCTTTCCTCAGAATTCTACACCCTACACCCTAATGGAAACATGAAAAAGTTTACTTGAGGTTTTGGCAAATCCATTAGAAATTAAGAAAGTATGTGTGCATAAGTATTCACAGCCTTTTCCATGAGCTCAGGTGCATCCTGTTCATCCTGATCATGCTTGAGATGTGCAACTTAAGGCTAAGTTTAGACTGTCGGTTCTCGAGCTGCTTTCAGCTCGAGAACGGACAGCGCACTCCTGCAGCCACGGGAGAAACAACTGGAAGCTGGAAAACCGACCAGCGGACGCCTAATGTGGCGTCCGCTGGTCGTCATGTTAAAGGGTCGGTTAAAAACCGCCAGTGTAAGGCTAAGTTTACACTGGCGTTTTTTTACCGCCAGGTAAACGACCGACCGGCGGACACCACATTATGCGTCTGCCGGTCGGTTTTCCAGCTGCAGTCCAATAGGACCTCTATGGGGTCCTTAATTAGACGCCCTGTAATCGCCTGCACTGTTTTGCAGCCGATCACAGGGAGTCGTTTCTTCTGCGGTTGCGGGAGCGCGCTGTCGGTTCTCGAGCTGAAACAGCACGAGGACCGCCAGTGTAAACTTAGCCTAAATGTAGCCTACCTGTGGTAAATTCAGTTGATTAGACATCATTTGGAAAAGCACACATGTGTCTATACAAGGTCCTACAGTTCCTGTCAGAGCTAAAACCAAGCATTTAGTCAAAAAATCTTTCTGTAGACTTCTGAGACAGGGTTGTCTTAAATCTAGGAAAGTCTTCCTAGAGCTGGCATCTAAACTGAGCAATCTGAGAAGGTAAGCAAGAAAAAAGGAGAAACTTCCAGAAGGACAGCTATCTTTGCATCAATCCACCAATTAGGCCTGTATGGTAGAATGGCTGGACAGAGGTCACTCCTTAGTAAAAGGCAGATGACAGCCCACCTGGTGTTTGCAAAAAAGGTACCTGAAGGGAACAAAATTCTTTGGTCGGATGAGGCAAAAATTTAACAATTTGTTAATGCCAGGCTGTGCACAGACTCTTCCCATCCAACCTGATGAAGCCTGAGAGGTGCTGCAAAGAGGAATAGGCAAAACTGGCCAAGGATAGGTGTACCAAGCTTGTGGCATCATATTAAAAAAGATTTGAGGCTGTAATTGCTGCCAAGGGTGCATCGACAAAGTATTAAGCAAAGGCTGTGACAATTTATGTATATGTGATTTTTGTTTTTATTAATAAATTAGCCAAAACCTTAAGTAAATTTTCACATTGTCATTATGGACATTTAAGTGGAATTCGTCATTATGGTGTATTATGTAGAATTCTGATGAAAAAAATGAATTTAATTAATTTTGGAATGTAACATACCAAAATGTGTAAAAAGTGATGCCCTGTTAATACTTTCCGGATTCACTGTAGGTGCTTGATTGTATGCTTGGTTCAGTGGTTCAGTGCCCATGACCTTTTGGCTGTCTTTTGGTGTTACAATTTCCATGATCTCAATATAGACCTTTATTTATTGCCTTAGCCATTTAATGCTCTTTGCTCTCCTAGTAATTTTCTTGACTATTTATTAAAATGAATAAACTAGTTCGCCAGTAATTGTCTCAGATCACCGCAGGGCCTGGGAATCTGGATCTGTTGTGGCTGCTTTCAGCTCTGAAAACTGCTCTTGGCTCTAAAACTAGCCACACATGGTTCGATTTTAGCGTTCAATCTAAGTTTTTTGATGACAAATTCGATCGATTGAAAGAAAATCGCTTTTCTGCCCCCATAGTACAATTGACGATTATTGATAGATTTTTGTCAAAACATCGATTTGAATCGTGATCGGACAGGTTGGAAAATTTTGGTCAATTGTTTAATCGTCGAACTACATTCCTTGCAGTTTTTTTTTTTGGTCGAGTCAATGATACTTGATGTGTGTGGCTACTTCCCTTTAACACATCACTTCTGATTGAAACTAAAATCGTAAGAGGAATTCATTTTTTTTTTCTTTCAGTTGAAATTGAACAGTAATCGTACTCCCCATGTGGTGTACATTAATTAAATTAAAATCGGTTTCCGATTTTTTTCATCAAACTACAAAATCTAATCTAACGTCGATTGAACACTAGAATTTAGGCTAGCTTTAAGGGTTAACTGTTCAGCAGTAAGCGCTACCTCTGAATCATACATGTTCAATTAATAAGGTTTAAGAGACTGTACAATAAAATACAACAATAGTAAATTTGATATGAGATAGAGGATCAACAACAATTTTGATATAGTCCATTTTGTATATGCAGCATTCTCAGGCACGTTTCGTAGGCTTAACCAGCTTCTTCAGGGGGTATTACACTATTAAACAAAAAAAAAAAGATTGTAAAGACAATATATTTGATGCACCTTACCTCTGTAAAATAAATATTTTCATATATAACATAAAGGCCACAGGTATATAGTACCATTGATTTTTGTTGCACACCCCGAAAATTCTATAGAACACCAAAAGCAAAAAGAGATGGGCTTTTAAGGCATTGGACTCGTATATACAGTAAACAATCAAGTGTTTATTAAACAAAAACAAGGCCAACCGATACCAATCAGGTTGGTCTATGAAATGTACATGAATATGTCAGTCATATTATTGGAAAAATACAGCACCATACTCGTCTTGAATTTCTTGTACCAACATGTTTTGCCCGATTTATGGGCTTCTTCAGGATACACAAGTATGTAGGTAGTTCTAAAATAAATTAAATATACAATTATAACGTAATAATTACAAAACATAAGCGTACAATATATGCAATCATTCACTATTTTATCCTCTGTTATTGATACCCACATCGTTACACTTCGGTAGTTTTGCCGTCATATACTGCAGCAATAATAATATATTAAAAAAATCAGTAAAGGTTTGTTGGAGACTTACCCCAACCTTAAATTAGACTTGTAGGCTGAAGGGTTCCTCACGCTCGGGGTGTTCCTAGTTTGAGGGTGTCCACCGGTCATTGGGAGACGCTCCTGTTATATATGTTGTGGGCGAACAGCCAGGAGCATCTCCCAATGACCGGTGGGACACCCTCAAACTAGGAACACTAAATTCTAGTGTTTACTGTATATACGAGTCCAGTGCCTTAAAAGCCCATCTCTTTTTGCTTTTGGTGTTCTGTAAAATAAATATTCTATGTTCAGATTTTTTTTAAATAAAATGCTTTTTGAGGAAAATATATCCAAGGTTAATTCCACTATGAAATAAAGATTCGTTTTTAAATTATGTATAATAAGGCTGTATATGTTTAATTGTTTTGTTAAATAAATTCCATTAATAATGCATGCTCTTCCAGAGGTATTTGTAAGCACAATACAATGCACAATATTGCGGATGTACACATCTGTACACATGCTTATTTAAAATGAAATACAAAGACAAGGGGCGTGGCTTGGCAATGGCCGCATAGAGACGTCTTCCCTGTGAGCTCCCGCCGGCCGCCACTGATCTTACCGTGAAACCCGACTTTTTTCTCTGCCAGCTCCAAACACAAGAAGAAGGGGACCAAAGAAACAGCCCTTCGCCTGTATTTCGGATCCCAGAGCTCTTCTACGGCCCTCCACACGCCATCAAAGATGGCCGACTCCTGCCCTGACAAGACCCCCAGCCAGAAGGGAACCAAGAGGAGGCCTCCCAAAGAGATATTCCCTCCGGTGGACGAGACCTCCATGTCATCTAACCCTCCCTCGGATCTGGAGGAAGATCGGGACTCTAACACCTCGGAACTCCCTCCCACGTTTCAGCTACTGCTCCAAAGCATCCCCTCCAAAGCTGACCTGGATGCGCTTGCCACGCGGATGGTCTCCACATGGCAGAAGGATCTCCAGATTATTCAGGTGGCGGTGACAGAGATGCCTCCGCGTCTGGACACTCTAGATGCAGCGCAAGCTGCCACATCAGGCAAACTGGCGAAACTGGAGCTGAGGCTAAACGAGCATGACAACAGGATGGCAGCCATGCAGCTGAAGCAGGAGGACGGAGAAGACAGAGACTGCCGGAATAACATCAGGATCCGGGGTCTCCCTGAGGCCACTCCGCCAGAACTGCTGAAGGTGACCATCCAGGCTCTCTTTAGTTCCCTCTTAGGGGACACCCCACCAGGGTAGCAGACCCCCCAACACCGACAGACCGCGCGATGTCTTGTGCAGGCTACACTACTACACGATGAAAGACGACATCCTCAGGAGAGCTTGGACGAAGAGACCGTTGGAACTGGACGGAGTTGTTCTGCAAATCATGCCCGACCTCTCGCGTAATACACTCCGTCGCCGAGCAATTCTAAAGCCGTTGCTGCACAGGCTGAATGAAGCTAAGATCATCTACAGGTGGGGATTTCCAGTTCACCTGATTATCCGCAAGGGCCCAACCAACTTCACCCTCCGATCTCCAGCGGATCTCCCGGCCCTCTTCGACCGCTTCCATATTCAACCGGTTCCGATCCCGGATTGGCTATGTTTCCTACCGGACCCCCTGCGACCACCACTACACAACCAGCTGGCTCCTCGTTCCCCGAGGCCTCCACGGGGGGACCTCGCACAACCTCACCCCTCCCGCCCGGAGGGCTGAGTCTTTCACCGAACGGACAACTACAGCTTTGATCGTGTCATCCCGACAAACTGCCATTCGCTGGGACACCCCTCACCGGACCAGATAAGTACTGTTCCCGACAACCCGGTATCCCCCTCCCCCTTATACCTCCTAGTGGCTCCCCTATCTATTGATCGCGGGCAGAATACCCCCCATG
>CM070035.1:114102840-114121702 GCA_036250615.1 Ptychadena robeensis | reverse complement strand
GTTCACCACTGTTCCATGTTTTTGCCATTTGTGGATAATGGCTTTCACTGTGGTTCGCTGTAGTCCAAAAGCTTTAGAAATGGCTTTATAACCTTCACCAGACTGATAGATTTACTACCTGAATTTCATTGGATCTTGGCATGATGTCTAGCTTTTGAGGTGCTTTGGGTCTACTTCTCTGTGGAAGCTCTCTCTGAAAGGAAGCTCTTATTTAAGTGATTTCTTGAGTGAAACAGGTGTGGCAGTAATCAGGCCTGGGGTGACTACAGAAATTGAACTCAGGTGTGATATTTTATTCAGTTATTTTTTCACAAGGGGGGCAATCACTTTTTCACACAGGACCATGTAAATTTGGAGTTTTTTTCCTCCCTTAATAACGTAAACCTTCATTTAAAACTGCATTTTGTGTTCAATTATGTTATCTTTGACTAATAGTTAACGGTTTTTGATGAGCTGAAACATGTAAGTGTGACAAACATGCAAAAGAATAAGAAATTAGTAAGGGGGCAAATAGTTTTGCACACCACTGTACATAGAAATTTTCAACATTTCTTTTTGTATATGACATCCATTCCAGGACAGTGCCTGTTAACATGCCTGATATTTTGCCTGTACTGCATAGTCTCCAACATTGCAGTGTGGGCAACCAAAGCAGAGTACTGAGTTTCTCTGCTCCTCTCCTCTTTACTCATGTGGGGCAGGAAACCAACGCTGTCTCTTTACCATGGAGGTCAATGGAGCCGCCCCCACCTCTCCAGCGTCACCGATGATGCCGAAGAGATGGTGCAGGAAGCAATTGGTTAGTCCTTCAATATTTACCTCCCTAGCGATTGTGACGAGTCCAGCTCGTCCAGTGCTGACTTGCTAAAAGTGTACTTTGGAGCCCTGTGGCGCTCACTCACCTGTCCAAGCGTCTGCAGCAGCTCCGAGTGGCTTTCATGCTTCCTGTGTGGAAGCAGATCCCTCCCCCCCCCCCCCCCCCCCCCCCCCCCCCCCCCCCCCCCCCCCCCCCCACTCGCATCCCCCCCACCAAGGAGGGGGTGCCGATCACCCTGATAGTGCCCGGGAAACCAAAAATCCAGCTGCCTTCCGTCACACCTGGAGGCGGCAGGATTTTTGAATTCAGACCGCAGGGCGGGAATTTCAAATCGTTCTGGATACAGTTGTATCCAGTGCGATTTCAAAATAACCTTGTTTGGTCCTCTCTTTCCCGGTGTGAGGACCTAGTGACTTCACACGGGGGGGCACCAAATTTAAAGGGTAATTGTACTGGGTACAGTGATTGTTGTACCCAGTACAATTTAAAGAAAAAAACACAACACATATTGAGTTTTGATTAAAAAAATTATTATATACAGAAAAAGAAAAATTATACTTAAAATACATTTTTTATGTACATTTTTTTTACAAAAAAAAAAATCCATTACAAGTCTATGGTGCACTTTGGTGCAGAAATCTGTACCTCAGCAGTGCGCTAGGGAGGTTAAGAATGGGTATGGGCTCGCTGAGGATAGGTATGGCCCAGTGTTGCTCAAGATGAGTTTTGTATACCGACCAGGGAGGTTAAATTCTTACTAAAGCACACCTCATTCTTCTTTATGTGGTGCTGATTAGATGAAAATGTCAATCAACTCCAATTTAATGAGAAAAAGTGTAAACCAATATTGCCATAATCAATATTCTTCTCATCCAATGTGGCCAGTTGGATGGAAAAACACTTCTAGAACTATGTCAAAGGTGAAAAAATAACTGCTGACCATGCCAAAACTGGTTAAAAGAAATAATTGAGAAAAGAGAGGCACAATCTTTTCTCTAGCAAGTCTCATCTGAAAGATATATAATATACAAGGACAAAGTAAAGCAACAGGCACTGGAGACAACACAGCTACAACCTGGCAGGGGGTGAAATTGGATGACTGCAAACTCATACTAATGGCACTTAAGAACCTGAAATCTGTTTGCCTTCACATACATTGGTAATCTGAGGCTGGGGAAAGTGTACAGTAGTGTCTTTTGTTAAACAAATGAAAAATGCTATATACAAGCTTTTCAAGTTAAATATATTTTTTCTTCTGCTTCTCAATTAGTGTTCAGCTCAAATATTTGAATTGCGAATATATTCAATGTATATTGGCTATTTGAGAATTCACAAATTTTGTGACTATGGTGGTGGATATTCTCAATTTCGAGTATTATTCACTGTGATTTACTATGCAATTAAAAAATAAATACCATGTGACAATTCATTCTAAAGATAATTGTGAATATGGCAATGCAAACGTGCAAGCCGAGAACATATAAAGGTTTTTTAAAAGGTAAACCAGCCTATGCCGCCCGGTAAATCGGCCGTGATCTTAACAGCCCTGTCCGTCGGGTCCCCCTAGCCACTCGGGCCGTTAGGTGGGCGACAGCTAGCAAGACGTGGCAGACAGCATCTAGGGACGCGGCCGTAAGAACTGCAGTCTGCAAGATCATAGTCAGTCAGCTGACAGGAAGGTACCTGGTAATTAAGAGAAGACTGTGAACAGAGAAGAGGGTCAGTAGCTGATGGCACCTTTGGCACAAGATGGCACCTTTTAATAAGTATAGGGGGCATTTTAACTTGGCCTCATCATTATGCATGTTGATATAGACAGCATATCTGTGGAGATTAACATTCCAGTGCACTTTTCAGTCCACTTTAACATAAAGATTATTAGTTAATAGAATATTGCAGACTTATGACTTATGTTCTCTTTAACCTTCTGAGCGTTCTCCCCGAATTAACTCGGGCTGAGTTTCATGCATCATGCAGGAACGCCCGAGGTCTCGCCGTCTCCTGACGGCGGTCGGGAGCATTGGCATGTATGCCGATGCTTCCGGGTCCGCCCCCGATCGCGTCACCGGTGACGTGAAGGGGGCGGGGGTAGGCGGCGCCATAGACCTCCGTCAAACTGGAGGGGCGTCGCCTTTCTTCAGCAGAAGTCCGGCATCTCCAGCGACGCCGGACTTTTGTTTACATCCCTGAGCTGAGCTGGCAATCACGGCGGAGCACATTGTGCTCCGCCCCGATTGCCCGTGGCACGGTTATAAAAAAACGTGCCACGTGGCAAACGCTCAGAGGGTTAAAGGCAGGCCACTTTACATAAACTACAAGGGTTTCTGTTTAAATAGGCCATGCCTGTAATTTTCCTGGATAAGGAAAATGTACCCCTGGCCTCAGATGAGGTCATAGCTAATGTTGCTTCCTTCTTCAATTTTGGTGGCTAGCATATTATTTCTCCCTGTCAGATGCAAGAGTATTTCTAGTTTTGGAATGGATTCTAAACACCCTAAAGCTAGCCATACATGTGCCGATTCCATGGCCGATCGATCACCCATCCGATCGATTCCGGCGATGCCAGAGGGAATTGGATGTCCGATCGATTGCCCAATTAAGCCTGTCCCTTCCACCTTGGGCCACCGATTCCTGGACGATTCCATGCCCGATCGATCACTTCACAAATGGCAACTCCCCCTGATGTGTGCTGAATCGGATCAGAAAGAGCAGCATGTTGGTTCTCTGGCAGATCCGATTCTGTGCCCCCTATCGATCGGACGTGATCGATCGGTCAAGGTGGGCTTCACGCGATTCCCCGACGATCGATTGGCGTGCACGCGCCCGGAATCGATCGTCCTGGAATCGGTTGGGAATCGGACCCGTGTATGGCGACCTTAAGGCTCTATATCCAAGGCATTCCATACCATGCGCCTTCAGCACATTTTTAAAATGCATCCATTGCTAGTCAATGGATGCATTTAAGTTGCATTAAAATGTCTGTTAGTTGTACTCACAGGTATGCTCCAGTATATAATAATTGTGTGTGGTTGGCCCTCTAGGGGTCACAGTGCCTACAGTTTGCTATTCGGAAGTTAAAAATGAAGTGAAGCCATCCAAACACAAGCCAGAAAGTGCCCAGTTCTGTTTTTCTGGGTATTAGCCCTGGTACCTGGGGCCCGGAATCAGGAGTATCCCTGTGTCATATCCACCAATTCGAAAATCTGAGAAAGACGCATCAGCCAAAGTATCCCTTCTTGTCCCCTAGAGTAATAAATACATGTGTATATATAACCTGATAAATATTGTTCACCACAACATTATCCCATACGTATATATTGTGTCATACAATGATTTACTCATGATTTACAGGTTAAACTCATATTGTGTAGCAAGGTTAGCTGGAGGCATACAGAAAAACAAAATATCTGTGATTTTTTTACCTTACCCCCTCCTTGCTGTACCCTAATGGGGTGAACCCTCATTGCTCTTAAAACAAATACTCCCCCAAAGTGGTATTCTATGTAACCTATTTCTTACCATGTGCAAATGTTAAAACCCTTTATTCATCCTGGTAGGGCTCATTAGCACTCAAATCTAAGCACCCCAGTTCCCCCATGTTGGGTGGATGTCCTGCACCATAAACAAGAGGCGCTCTTCTGCCCCCAGTGGGCTCCCAGGGTCACTTTCAGTGACGCATTTCTGCTCTACGGCACATGCACCACCGGAGCCAAAACCACTTGCTGACCACTTTCCTTTTCTCCCCCTCCCAATCAGGAACAGGTAGGTCCATCTGCAGCAGAATCTACCATGCAGGAGGCTGACACAGAGGACAGTGACGGAGACCACATACATATGGGTTGAGTACCGAACACCATCTCCTGGTACTCATCTGAGAAGCTCAGTTAAAAAGTTATGTGCACCCCTGACCATTTTGTTATATACAAAATATATATGCCTTCTATACAGAACAACCATCATAGTAGCGCTTTAGCACTTCCTGAAGAAGCCCCACATGGAGAGGCAAAACAGGCAGAATGTAAGCGTAACAAGATCTCTTCAGGAGAGAAGAGGGATGTTCATTAATTCAAGAGGAACTCCCATAAAAACTAGGCACATTGCTAAATTTTTCCATTCAATCGACTTAAAAAATTATTGTATTAAGTCAATCATTTGAAAATAGATTCCTTTTTTGAATCAAAATCTAATTGGATCCAAAAATGTTATCTAAATTTAACAGGAAGACGTGTTTTATAGTTATTTTGTGTCCAATCATACTATGGAGCATACGCACAGGGCTAAGGAAAGGACTCGATCTGTTTGGAATCTATCACATTATGTGCTAAAGTTTTTTAAAGTAAGACCATAAAATGGAAAACTGTGGCTCTGAAGTTCCAGACTTGCATCTGCTATTGTGTGACTATAACAATGAATACATCTAGTTTTTTATAATATTTTGTAATGCAGCAAAAAAGAAAAGAAAACAAATACAATTTGATACACCCAAACGCCGCTCTCCTTGTCACATCGGAGCCACGGGACAGCGCAAAACTATAAATGTGTGCTGCTGGGGCTCTGACCTCCGCTAGAGGACCCCATCTTATCCAGTGCAGTACTGACAGGACAACGCTGGGCGAGATGGTGCCGTCGGGAATGGCAGGGGGGTTAAAAGTGGGCTGCATTTGATTCCCCAAACTATCTTGTATGGTCAGCTTAGGACATGCACATTTAACTGCTTTTTCAGTTTATTAGGTTTTAATATTTTAAATCACTACATTTAGGTTAAGTAATTATTTGATTCTTTTCCATTTCAGCACATCTTTGCACAAAATTGGAGATGGCCACTTTCAAGGAGTCATCAGAAAGGATATTACTGGAGCCATATAAGTATTTACTTCAGCTTCCAGGTTCAGTATCATTAAAAAAACATTATTAAACTCTCATAATAAGGTTTATTAAAAAAACTATTAACCTCCAGGGGGTTCTGTCCAAGTTAACTCACTAAAAACTCACCTTTCCGCTGGCGGTTCTGAGCATCGGCATACCAGTTGATGCTTCAGTACCCATCCCGAATGTGTCACCAGTGTTGCCGGAGGGGCGGGTGGCTCCATTGACTTCCATGTAATGGAAGAGGCGTCGCTTTTTTCAAGCTGGCGGGTGTGTTTGGTACCTCCCAAATGCCAGGAAATCGTAGCAGAACATATTGTGCTTCGCCACGATCGCCTGTGACACGCTTTTTAAAAAAATGCACCGCGTGCGAACTGTCCAAGGGGTAACAACAAAAAAAGCCCTTAAATGTTCCCTATAATTATTCAAAACGTCTGTCTTTACTTTAGCTTAACAGATTGCTTACAGCTAAAGCCATTGCCAGATTTTTTATTTCTTCTACAGAGCTTACTATCAATAATAATAGTAAGTATGCCCATCATGTAGCACAGTGGTTCCCAAATTGGGGGGCGCAGCTAGGGGGTTCAGGGAGGGAGAAGCAGGAAGCTAACCATGGAGGAACTAGCTGCAGACATTAAGTAGAGTGCATGTAATATGTGTGTTTGTCTTTATGTGAATGATAAATGTTTCTGTATGTTTGGTGTGAAAATTAAATTCTTATAGAATGAAAACTTTTATGAGTTGTATTTCAAATAAAGCTTGAGGACCATTTCACTCTAGTACTAGTACATGGTACTGCAACGCAAACACGGCTAGTGTACCTATCTAGAAAAGGGGGGCCCTGCAGGCAAAGTTTGGGAACCACTGATGTAGCAGAAAGGGCAACATCGCAGGGAGGAATAAACTGACTGAGGAGCCAGCGATGTGATGTTTTATATAAACCACTATAATCTCCATCTTTTGTTTTTTCATTTTCTTTGATCTAAAGGAGACCCCCTAAGACACTACATGCCAGTGGATAATCATTCTTTATCAATCCCAGGTTTGGGACTATGGATACTAATGACTCAAGATTATTGTGCGCAATACTTTTTCCACTATAGGTGGTTTTCTTGTATTGTTTTAGTATACCCATCCTGTGCTGGTATCCTGGACACTACCAACTTTACATGGTTTAAATCATGAAAACTGTAAATGGAGGGAAGATTAAGGGGAGGTGGTGTGGAGAATCACTTCCTCCACTGTCCAGTTTTCCATGTTCAGCATGCAGAGCATAACTCTTTCGGCAACTCTATTAGAATCTGTACTTGGATAATAATTTGATGACTAGGGATCACATGACACCATGAAGAAAATTATATGCAAGAATAATAAAAACTAAATTATCCTAGAATTATATACTTAGGCATATATTTATTAATGTTTTTTGACAATTATCTGTGGTAACACATTAACCCAAATTAGTATTGCGTTCCTTCACATTGTGCAGGATCTTCTTTTTAAGTATAAAAATGTCTTTACTTAACCATAAGCCTTTTAAAGAAAACCAATTTTTTTGTTTTTTTTTATCAAAATTGTTTTAAATAATTTTGCATACAAAAAGGGTAAAAAACTAAAATGATATTTTGTATTAAAAAACGAGTATCTGTGGGGCGTGGCCAGGCCGGGCATGTGAGTGGACACGCTACACGGAGCTCCCACACCTGATCCTTCCCTGATCCTTCCCCCCCCGGCTAAGCTGCAGTGATATTTGCCCCCCTGCTGCCTTGGGACATACTCCTCCTGCCAGCTTTGCTGCAGCTGCCTTCTCTATGCAGCTTCAGGATGGATCGCCAGAACAAAGCATCTAACGGCCCCAGGAGAAATGGCGGCGGTGTGGGGGCCACCCAGAAGCAGGGACACATGGCTGCAAGTAAGGAAGTGGCTGGCCGCTTGGAACGTTTTGCCCATTCTACTTCAAAGGGCTCTGCACAATCCTCGCCAGTGTCTGTGTCTCTACCTGCCACTCTGGCTGAAACTGCTGCACATGGGGTGAGGCATATGGCTGATATTTCTTCTCCATCCTTCTCCCATCTGAGTGCCTCTCTGTCGCCCCCTGTGGATGGTTCCTCTGCTGCTTTTCAACCTACTCTGATGGAGCTTCTGATGGCCATTAACAAGTATGACACCGCTGTGGAAATTCACAGTACTCATGTTGGGGGCCTGAAAGAGGAATTTTCACTTCTGCAACACGACCTGCAGAAGATCCGTGAATGCACAATTGAACTGGAAGCCAGGGTCTCTGGAGTTGAAGACTCATTGCCATCGCTTACCCGTGACACTCCACAATCTCTACATGTCTCCTCAGTAGCCAATGCCAAGTCGGACGACCTGGAAAACCGTATGAGACGCAACAATGTCCGTATTGTGGATCTCCCTAAACGTGTTGAGGGGACTGATCCGGTGGACTTTATTGAAAAATGGCTGCAGCAGGAATTTGGCCAGGATGCTTTCACCCGGCTCTTTGCTATCAAGCTTTCGCACCGTACCCCTATGTGCCCTCTCCCACCAGGAAGCCCACCACGATCCTTCCTAATCCGGTTCCTGAATTACCGTGACCGCCTCAAGGCCAGGGAGCAGGGTGAAATCCTCTACAATGGAGTTCGGGGTATCCTTCTTTCTGAATTTCTCTGCTGAGGTTCAACGCCAGCGCAGTAAATTCCTGGAGGTTAAACGGTGCCTTCGGTCTCTCCGTGTGCCATATGCCATGCTATATCTGGCCAGGCTAAGCGTTACTGCTGAGGGGTGATCCCACTTTTTCACTTCTCCTGTGGACGTTACCGCCTTGATCGACCAAATTGAAGGAGCTCTCCACCCAAGGGATCAGCGGTAACCTCTCCTGTTTGTGTTTTTTGCTAGTGGCCTTGGACTACAGCTGTGCCTCTCTGCTACCATTGGCCACTTGACTGTATTTGCCCTCTGCTGCTGTGGGGGCTAACTGTTTATATTCTGGGGGATATTGTTTATTGTATTTTCCTGGACTGGGACGTCTGATAGTGACATGGCGTACATTACCTGTGCCAGTTTACTATTCTCAGGACGTTTTGTTGGACGAAAAAAGTTTTTTGTTTTTTGCGAGTAGCCGCAGTATTTGTTTGTATTTGCACTGTCTTGCACTTATGCTCTGCACCATGTGGTTACTTATTCGTTTTTTAGTTTGCTGTTTGCGCATATTTACTTCTGTATATATGTTGTTTGATACTTATCCTGTATTTTATTACTGTAATCTCTCTTTCCCTTTCCACTCCTCCCTTCCTTGGTTCTCCTTGCTTTTCTTACTACACTAAATTTCATGACTAGCCTCTTGCCTATATTTACCTGGAACGATCGGGGTCTAAATAGTCCACCTAAACGTTCCCAAGTACTTCATTACCTTTAACGGCAAAAGAGGCATTGGGTGGGGGCATCATACCATGCTACCTTTCCTGCATACTCCAGGGGTGTCTTGGTATTGGTGCATGGCACTCTGCCATTTTAACAGGTACTCTGGCCTGCGTATAAACTGGGGTAAGTCGGCTTTGCTTCCTTGGATATGGAGGTACTAGACTACCATAATGTTCCGTGTCAGGTGCCTGTGGTTACTGAGTTTAAGTACCTGGGGGTGCATATTTCCAAGGATCTCACTACTTTTGAAATATTAAATTTGGCTCTGTTGCTTGCCAAATTTAGGTCTAAAACCAAGGCTTGGCATAAGTTGCCAATCTTATTAAAATTATCTTAATGCCTCAGCTTCTCTATCCCCTCCATATTTCCCCGGTGATCATCCCTAAGAGGTTTTTTAGGGTAGTTAGTACCATTTTCAGGGAGCTGCTCTGGAATAAGAAGCCCCATAGAATACGCCTGGAACAACTCCAGAAACCTAAAGTCATGGGTGGTTTGGCGTTGCCTAATCCTTGGTTATATTACCTGGCTGCCCAGTTACAACTCCTGACGGGTTGGCAGAAACCCTTTGATGCTCCCTGTCCTCTGGGACAGCATTCACCTGTTCGAGCCCTGTTGGTTGACTTCTTCAGCACTGAGGACCTGTATGAAGCTCTGGAAGCTGGTTCTTTCGTTATCTTTGCTTCCCAATTACCAACCTTCAGCCTGATTGGGTTAAAATAAAGGCCCTTATGGGTATTACAGGTTTCATCCCCTTTACCCCCATCTGGGACAATATATATTATCGCAAATTTTTTTACCTTAATTGTGCGGCCTATTGGAGGTGGCACGGGATTCACCGGTGGATGCAGGTTGTGGAAGACACTCTTAGCCCTCCCATACTCCTTTAGATCACTCCATACAATTTCCTTTAGATCTACCAACAGCTATGTAGTATAGTGTTCAACCTGATAGAATACATAGCGATTGGAAGGTTTAGGTCCCTATATTACATGATTTTGGTAGAAGAGAAGTTGATTGCACAGAAATTGTATGCTAAGATTGTACGGTGTATAGGGGGGGCTTTACTCTCCTTTTCTGACCTTCAATCTCGCTTCTCACTCCCTTCCTCTATGCAATTTTCCTATCTCCAGTTTCAGCATGCCTTTAAGGTGCAAGCCCAGTTTTCCTCCTTTTTCGCTTCTTCTTCTCCTATACTTTCCCTCATTACTTGCACACCTCCTTAGCATCACCAATATCTGCTGAATAGGTTCTTCTTATAAGAATAGGTTCCTATTATTGATCGATTTTTGTCAAATGGTCTATTGAATCGTGATCGGACAGGTTGGAAATTTTTGGTCGATTGTACAATCGTCAAACTACATTCCTTTCAGCTTTTTTTGGGTCGAGTCAATGATACTCTGTGTGTGGCTACTTCCCTTTAAAACATCACTTTTGATTGAAACTAAAATCATAAGAGGAATTCAATCGATGATTTTTGATTACTTCGATGAACTTTTCAGTTGAAATTTTACAATAATTGTACTCCCCATGTGGTGGACATCGATTAAATTAAAATCGATTTTTGATTTTTTTTATCGAACTACAAAAAATAATCTAATGTCGATTGAACACTAAAATTTAACCATGTGTGGCTAGCTTAAGGTGTCCATGAATGTGGCTCATCGCCTCTCTCAACTGTATATAGTTCTTTGTGTTCACTACACGCCCAAACGATTATTTGAGATGTGGTTACTTACCAACTCCCTTTGCCCTAAATGTGCCAGAGACCATGGGGATCTTCTCCGCCTACTGTGGCGATGCCCGAAACTCCATCCCTACTGGACAGCTGTCCTAACGTATGTATCCTCGTTCTCTAGGGTTACAGTTCCCTCTGATCCCTTGGTGTGCATCCTGGGAGTTGTCTCCATGGTGACGGAAGATGTAAACTTACCATTGTCTATTACTAAGGTACTGTTCCAAGCCCCTAAGCTTATATTGATGCATTGGAAGGGACATTAACCTCCCATGGTTAGAGCCTGGCTTGACACTATTACCTCCATGATCAAATTAGAGAAGATTATCTATACACGCAGGAATGCTGCAGCTACTATAAGGTTTGGGGTGACTGGAAGAAAGCATTGAGTCTCCGTTTTAGACCTTGAAACGCTGCCCTTAACTTCTTGTTACTATTGTGTTACTATTGTTTCGCTGTCATTAATTTGTACTCCTCTGGGTATTCCAAGAATGATTGTTTTTCATTTGCCTTTGCTCAAAGAAGTGTATTTTGCTATTTCTCTCTAATTGTTCTATATGTTATGTATGCGCACAATGTTCAATAAAAGTGGATTAAAAAAAAAAAAAGCGTCTAGAGAATTTTCTTCAATACAGGTCTAGCATGTCTATGGTTACTTACCATTTATATTTGAATAGAAGCCAAATTTTTCAGCACATGAAATGTGTTTTAAAAAATATAATTTGGCTTATGAGAAAGAAATTAAAATCACAGCATTTTGCAGGTGGTCTTTGAATGAATTGTAAAGCCCCTTAACATGCTATCATCGCCAAATTTGAGATGTAGAAAAGGGTTGTGGGAACATTTGAAAAAAAATTCTCTAGTATATGTAGTTTTTGCATGAATTAGGTTCAAAGTCAGGTAGAAGTTTTTAAGTTAACTTAGATTGAACTTCTTTTCCAGTTTTTCCAGAATTTTTTCTAAAATTTGGTACCTCTGCTTATATAATTTCAAGAAAAAGAACCCTTTGGGATTACGTGGAGTTTTGCATGAATTGGTCCTAAAATGTGCTCTGATCTTCATCACCAATCAGTCACACCAATAGAAAAACACAGTCTGCTTAAATAATACTACACAAACATTATATGTTTTCATGTTTTTAATGAACATAACATGTAAACATTCACAGTGCAGGGTGGAAATAGTATGTAAACTTTTGGACTTCATAACTGGTTGACCCTCCTTTGGCAGCAATAACCTCAACCAAACATTTGCTGTAGTTGCAGATCTGCACAACGATCTGAAGTAATTTTGGACCACTCCTCTTCACAAAACTGCTTCAGTGTAATATTCTTGGGATGTTTGGTATGAATCGCTATCTTAAGGTCATGTCACAGCATTTCAATTGGGTTCGAAGTCATACCTCTGACTGGGCCCCTCCAGAAGGCATATTTTGTTCTGTTGAAGCCATTTTTTTTTGGTGAATGGCTTGTATGCTTTGGGTCATTGTCCTGTTGCATCACCCATCCTCTGCGGAGCTTCAGTTGGCGGACAGATGGTCTTAGGTTTTCCTGCTAAATGTCTTGATAAACTTTGGAATAAATTTTTTCAGCAACGACAACAACCCATCAAGGCCCTGAGGCAGCAAAGCAGCCCCAAACCTTGATGCTCCCTCCACCATGTTTTACAGTGGGGATGAGATTTTGATGTTGGTGTGCTGTGCCTTTTTTTTTCTCCAAACGTTGTGTGTTTTTTTTTTTTTTTTTTTCAAAACTTAATTTTGGTTTCATCTGTCCACAGAATATTTTATATAATATATATTTCAAATGTACTGTATGTTTTTTTGGATTGCAGCAGGTTACTCCATGGTGTTCTCCCATGTACTCCATTCTTGTTTAATATTTTCTGTAAGTCTTTAGCTGACATTGTAGGATTCATTAAGCATTCTTCGCTGTGCTCTTGCAGTCATCTTTACAGAATGACCATGCCTACGGAGAGTAGCAACAGTGCTAAACTTTCTCCATTTGTAGACAGTCTGTCTTACCTTGGAAACATGAACATCAAGGCTTTTGGAGATACTTTTGTAACCCTTTCCAGCTTCATGCAAGTCAACAATTCTTGATCGTCGTCTTCTGAGAGCTCTTTTCTGCAAGTCATGGTTCACATCAGACAGTGCTTCTTGAAACCAGTAAACCCCAGTGAACTGGTTTGTGTTTTCATAGGACAGCTTTCAGTAACACATCCAATATCATCACACTGATTGGACTCAAGGTTGGCTCACTCCTGGCTCCAATTAGCTATTGGAGAAGTCATTATGCTAGGGGTTCACATTCTTTTTCCACCCCGCACTGTTAATGTTTGCATGTTATGTTGAATAAAAAATATTAATAATATATAATGTTTGTGTAGTATTATTTTAAGCAGACTGTGCTCTTCTTTTAGTGTGACTTAGATGAGGATCAGAGCACATTTTAGAGCATGGTTGCAGATTAAAGGCTGGAACATTTCGGAGTGGCCATCAGTCACCAGACTTAAATCCGATTGAGAACTTCTGGTGGGACTTGAAGAAAGCAGTTGCACCGCGCAAGCCTAAGAATGTGACTGAACTGGAGGCTTTTGCCCATGAAGAATGGGCTAAGATACCCAAAGATTGCTGCAAGACACTTGTGTCAAGCTATGCTTCACATTTAAAAGCTGTTATAACTGGAAAAGGATGGTGTAATAAGTACTAAGAATGAATGTCATTTGGGCGTTGAATAAAACTGATAATGATGTGAGCACAGAAAATACATTTGTGGTTATTTCATTATTAATGTTATGTTATATTTGTCTGATTTACAAGTGCCTCTTTGATTTAATTGTAAACAAGATGACTGAAATGATCAAAATCAATGTCAAAATGGCCAAAACACTCATTTTCAGTGGGGGTTGAATAATTTTAAACACAACTGTAAATGCAGTTTAGATCAAAATAAAGGTCATATGTTATAAACTTGCATTCTTAGCTGGATCTGGTTTTATCTATGAGTGCATAGTGTTCACAAGTGTAGCATTCCCACTTAATATGGTGTGGTTGAAAACCTTTTTCTAATGTGTGAGAGTATACATTTTGTCTGTGCTTGCATTTGAATTTGAATTTACTTTAATTGGAAATTCAAATGCAAATGCAGGGTAAATATATACAAAACACAGAGCACCTCAAACCACATTGCATTTTGCTGTGCATTTGACTGCACTCAAAATGTGAGGAGCCCTGAAAGGCAATGTTTTTATTCTGCCTAGGCAGAGGAAATAATAATTCTGTTTTGTTACATATATTTCAACAAACAAATACATTTTATGTTTATTTTTTCTTTTTATTTGTTGATTATCATAGGTAAACAGATTAGGACAAAGTTATCTCAAGCCTTCAACCATTGGCTGAATGTTCCAGAAGACAAAACACAGGTATTTCCTTTGCTCCAGTTATCGTTATTTCCATCTGTTCTTATTTCTATTCCTTTGTGCGAAACAAAGAAACATAAGTGACCATTAAATAAAATCAATTTGGGTTTTTTTGGCCTTTTTTTAAATCAGGAATTTATATAAATCTTGATAGGAATGTAATGTAACAATATTGTTCTAAATTTACATTTTAGAAAAGAAAATTTTTGTCCAATCTTAAAATATGAATTACAATATTTACAGATGATTTGCACACCACAACCATTTAAAATTATCTAAAAATGCATATCTGTATTAATCGTTTACAATCCAAATTTCTTTAATGCTCTGCCAGGCTTTTACTGCAATAACCTTTAGTTGCTGTTTGTTTGTGGACTTTTGTCTTTGGTTGACCCTCCGAATTAATTTGACAGCATTTAGCTAGAGAGCATGTCTATGAACACATCAGAATTATTTTGCTAGTGTCCCAGTGCAGCAGGTATCCATGCATGTCCAAGCCATCACACTGCTTCTGTCATGTTTTACAGATGATGTTTTGATCATGAGCTGTTTTACACCTTCATACATACCTTATACCTTCCATACATTTTTCTTGCCATCATTTTGATAGAGGTTGATGCTTTCATTGTCTTTTACAGAAATGTGCTGCCTTTTTGGTAATTCCAATCTAGCCTTTCTACATTGCTCAAAAAAATGAAGGGAACACAAAAATAAGATATAATAATAGCGCCCTAACTCCTAGATTAAGGTCCTGGGGAACCGACTAAACAAGGTTTAAAGGCACATGGGAGAGTCAAAATGTTGTTAAAAATGGGTCTTTATTGCAAAAGTGAACCTGCGTCAGTTGTACACGTCAAAGATATAAAACACAATAGTGTATACAGAGATATACAGATTTAAAATCGTCTCAAGGATGGGGCTCATCAGGGAGAGTGGATCATTTAAGAACTAAGCAAACATCAGTCACTTCCATTGTTTAGCATAACTAGGTAACATATTTTGTATCATACTGTATCAGTATCAGGGAATATCAATCAAATATGCATATATGCATTCCATACACAATTATATAGTTATACATGATTACATTTCACGTCTCCCAAATGGTGAGTATGTTAATCACAACAATGTCTAACAGGGACTCTATTTTAGTTATGCTAAACAATTGAAGTGACTGATGTTTGCTTAGTTCTTAGTGATCCACTCTCCCTGATGAGTCCCATCCTTGAGACGAAACGCGTCGGTGTACAAAGTGGAATCACAAAATCTTTCTGATCTTAAGTAACATTATATATGTAACCACTGTATATCAAATTGGTGATGTTATATGTATGTATATATACCGTATTTTCCGGCGTATAAGACGACTGGGTGTATAAGACGACCCCCAACTTTTCCAGTTGAAATATAGAGTTTGGGGTATACTCGCCGTATAAGACTACCCCTTCCAACGCACACCAAATAAAAAAACATCAGATTTGCTTTCAATATGGTTATTTTAATTCTTATGACATGGGAAAACTGCCGGCGCGTGTCATTTTTTTGGCCACCTCCTGGAAACGGCACTGGACCAAGGGCCTTACATATGTCTACTCTTACTTTCAATTCCCAGATCTCCAACAACCTTAAAAGTCCTATTTGTTTTAGTAATTTACATTCTAATTTCACACCCCTAACTGCAACCTTTCATATTAATGTTTACCTGTGGTTATCCAAGTGACATGCATTGTATATCTTTAATTCAAAGAATTTTGGCAATCAAAAATGTAACTGATATCATGTCACATGATACAGTGAAGGTGTTTTAATGTGATTGAGCTGCAATGCCAGTTTCAGCCACTGGATCCACAGCCTTTAGTGAGCATGTCGGCTTTGTCTCACACATCCAGGAGGGAGAGAGGGAGGGGGGATAAGGGGGCACTTCCGATGTATGACAGGAAGAGTTCTCTGGCTCAGACATTTCAGCACTCGGCGTATAAGACGACCCCCGACTTTTGAGAAGATTTTCCTGGGTTCAAAAGTAGTCTTATACACCAGAATATACAGTATGTATATCTCTGGGAGTTAGGGCGCTATTATTTAGTCATATTCTTGAGGGTGGCACATCCTTTTATGAAACTCCTGATACCAATACCATTAGCTTTTATTTTCCAACAAAAATAAGATATCCTAGATATGGTCTCACAAGGGGACTAGGGATCTCATCTTGGTACCTAATGGCAGTCAGGCTACCTCTGGCAAGCACATGGAGGGCTGTGCTGCCCCCCAAAGAAATGCCACCCCACACTATTGCTGACCCACTGCCCAACTGGTCATGTTGGAGGATGTTGCAGGCAGCAGAACGTTCTTCACCGCGTCTCCAGACTCCAGTCTTGTTGTGCTCAGTGTGAACTTGCTTTCATCTGTGAAGAGCCCAGGACACCAGTGGTGAATTAGTCAATCTTGGTGTTCTCTGGCAAATGGCAAACGTTTTGCATGGTGTTGGGCTGTAAGCGCATCCTCCACCTGTTAATGTCAGCGCTCATACCACCCTCATACCACCTGACCATTTGAGCAGACACATGCACATTTGTGGCCCTCTGGATGTAATTTTGCAGGGCTCTGGCAGTGCGTCTCCTCTTCCTCCTCGCACGGGCTCAGCTGTTGCCCTCCTACAGCCTCCTCCACGTCTCCTGATGTACTGGCCTGTCTCCTGGTAGCGCCTCCATGCTTTGGACAGACACAGCAAATCTTCTTGCCACAGCTCACATTGATCTGCAATCCTGGATGAGCTGCACCACCTGAGCCACTTACTGGAGTGAAAGCACCGCCAGAATTCTAAAGTAACCAAAACATCAGCCAGAAAGGAACTGAGAAGTGGTCTGTTTTATTGGGGGATGTCTTGCTAATTGCCCATAATTTCCACCTGTTGTCTATTCCTTTTGCACAAAAGCATGCTGACAATGACTACACATTCTAATCCAGGTTTATTACACTGAAAATATAGAAAAAATATATTGTCAAATTGCATGACAAATATTTCTGAAAATATTTACACATTCATTGTTTTATAAATAAATATTTGTTACCTGGATGACATAATCAAAATACCTAGTGTAGTCTTGATGCATTTTAACAAAACACTAAAGAAATGCGCACACACATGTAAGAAATATGCCTATTATGGAAAATAATAATCACGCCTAATTAGGATATTAATATTAATTCAATAATAACATTCCTTATGTAGGTTCGGAAGGCGGCCGCCAGAAAAAGTTACACAGAATAATTGAGTAAAAAAAACATATATTGTGTACAATATTATAGAATGCTGCAACAATGTATACATAAACATAAAATAATACATGAAAATAATACCATTGGGCACACTATGAATCATACATTATCATGTATACCTGGCTTGGTGGACGGGCTGGGCTTCCGTTCTGTGTGGACACCTATGCTGTGTCCTCCCTTCCTCTGCTGATCCTGCCTGCTGATCTTCTCCTTGGCCTTCCCCCCAAGCTGTCCTTCCTGCTCTGTGGGTCTTCCCTCTTATACCCCAAATCCCTTTGAAGTTCATATCTAGAATCTAGATTCTACTAGCATAAATATGTGAACTCCTAAATTGGATCTTCCCAGGATGTGCAAACGAGTTTTCCTGTCTTACTGGATAACAATGAGTGGTGAACTCCATGCGTACTCAGAGGGGATCTATTGTTCAAAGTACAGCTAATAGATTCGAGTTCCTCCACCCAGTGTAATTTCAAGTATATGCTAAATACATTCCACAAAAGACACAACAGCTGGTCAACACGGACGAGTTTGACAACCCCACAAACAAAGACATTGAATTCATTCTATATTAAACAAATACAATTCTAACTAATACCATTCTAATAACCAACATTTACAATTATAATATTCTCCAAATATAACTATCATATTCAATACACACACATATATATTTTTACATTTCTTTATATAGATATATTGCACTCTAGCCATAACAGATGTTGCCACCTTTATTTGCTGTCGAAAAAAACCTTATATAGGTACTTTAACTTGGCAAGCATAACTGTCACAGGTGAACCACGGGATCAGTGGACCCACTGTGCCACCAGACAAGTATAAACCAGGGCGCAGAGTCTAAGGAGCCCCCCGGTATTCACCAGATCTGGGAAACCCCAGGTTGCAGTCCCTAGTTACACTTACTGGTAGCAGCTGACAGCAGAGTTCCAAGGCAAAGTACAGAGTCGGCAGGCAGAGACGTAGTCAGGCAGGCGATAGTCAGGACAGGCAGCAAATAGGGTGGTCATAGACGGTCCAGGGGTCAGTAACAATAAGGCAGTATGAAGAAGCAGACCCTGGGTAGCAAAGACGGTAAGACCTCTTTGTTTAGGCAAGTTCCTGTTGTCTGAGAATTCCTTAAGTACATAGTCAGGTGGTTTGATTGGACAGGGCTCCACCAGTCTTTACATGGTGATGAGGTCATACATGTTAATAGCTAGAAACTTTTTTACAATATATAATACATATTTTTTTATACATTAAAATGCAGTCGACCTTTCTGCCCTGGATTGCCCACGCTGAAATTCTGGCAATGGTGATTTCTGACCATG
>CM070035.1:114069948-114087425 GCA_036250615.1 Ptychadena robeensis | reverse complement strand
CCTTTCCACTGTACGGTGTTGACTCTATAGCATCAAAGGTAAACACTTCATCTACAAAAGTGTCAACCAGGGGGGCGTGGCCGGCTACGGAGAGGAGAAGCAGCGACATGAGGAGCTTCGCTGCCTCCAGATCTAATTGCTTACGTTACGGACATTGGACCGTGCACTAACAGACAACCAACGACTCCCTAAGATGTACCCACAGAGTGACCCGGGACTCCCCAGCAATCGTCCAGAGTCCAGCGACACACAAACAATTTTGGCCCAGATCGGACCCGGCTCCAGCTCTTAACATCGGTGCATCGGAGGCGATGCATGACAGGCAGAGTCCCTGGAAAGCCCCAACCTGCGAGACAGCCCTCCGGGAGATCAATTGGTGGAGTCCTGGTCCCTCCTGTAGGCAAAATGTTCAATCACATCCACATAGGGAAGAGGGAGGTGTAGAAAATTGAGCCCGAGGCTTAGGCCTACTCGGCTTCCTGCAACCTCCTCCTGCCTCGTGATCTTCTTGGTGGAGACTCTAACCCGGGAATTGACCCAGTGGAGATCACGACCCACACACCACAAACGCTTGTTGCCCGATCAGGGTACTACGCGGCGGAGCCCTCCCACCAGAAGGCCACAATTACCGAGGCGAGGCTGAGCCTAGTGAGAACCCACAAACGCCCACACCTATAGTTGGGACACCCCTGGACAATACAAACACCAGAAGGCCAAATTAGTGGTTGCTTCTGGGTGAGACCACACGGCAGCCCACTGTGACCAAGACTGATGCCAGAAACCCCCCCCCCCCCACCCCACCCTTTAAATGCTCCCGCTGAAGACCTGCAGCCCACTATCTGGGAGAGCTGCCGCTTACTAAACACTTTCGCAGCTGCTGCGCAGAATGATCCACGCTGTTCTCCCATCTTACCATGAGATCAGCGAGAGGGGTATGCGCATGACGTCCTGGAGCACAAGATGGAAGAAGGTCATCACAGTCGTGGAATCCCAAGAGGAAGGGTTGGAGGCTGTACTGCTGAGGGTACAAGTGGCCATGGATTCGATACGAAGGGACTGCAAGAACCATGAGCGAAGGGGCAACATTCGAATCCGGGGGTCCAACGCGCATACTATTGACCTTACCTATACAAATCACGCGTTATCCAGGAGCTGGCCCCATATATCCCGGTGGCATTGCCTGAGTTCGACAGGATCCACAGGCATTGGCACCGGTGAAAACCCCCTCGAGACGTAATCGGTAAAGCCCAACCTATTCAACACCAAGGCGGTCGATCATGTATGCGGCTCGAATGGGGCTTTCCCTTAAGCTAAGCTGTCAGACACCGCGTAAGCAAGCACGCCGCGTCTACTCCGGATATGCTGACCGTTCTTCGCCGACCGAGGGCTGATCACTGAATAACCTTGAGGTCGATACACACCTGCTGAGGCTTCGGCCCCCGCGTCCCCAGCCTTCGTTCTTGGATGGAGAACGGCCCGAAATTCACGACGCCCCGGAGGGATCCAGGCATACCGGCCTCCACGTTGAACCCGCCGGCTCGGACACATGAAGGCACAGAGGCAGGAACTTGATCGTTCCAGGTCGTATGTGGAATACCCGTTTATCATGTTTGATTTCTCAATGTTTGATGGTTGCCGTTATGATGCCAGATGTTGTGCGCGGGCCTGAGGCCCTTTATGTCAGTCAGCCACTATGTTGTTCGCCTGTTTTCCTGATTGACTTGTTCCATGTCTGGATGTCCCTCTGATATCGTCCAACTTCCCCTCCGCCAATTAATTTGTTGTTCGCCGGAATCACTAGGCTCTATGAAGGGGGTAGATGGCTTCCCCCCCACTATGGGCACCAGAGGTCAGCTTGTGGTTGTTGTTCTCTTGTGTCTGCCCTGTCTTAGAACGGATTTCATCTAAGGGGTTTTCCTTAATCTCTCCTCTCTTCTTTTTTCTTTCTGCACCTTCTCTCCCTTTTCACACCTTGGTTGGGTGGGACCCTTGCTGGTGGTGGTCCGGGCACTTCCTCTGGGGGTCCCGGGCTGCTGGCAATATATCTCCATCCCTGATCATCAAGCTGGCTCCTTACCCTGTTGCCATGGCTAGTTCCGTACGCGCTATTCTCTCACACTGTACAGGGCTTTAATGGTCGCTAACAAGCGATGTTAATAGCCTTTAATTACTACTTAACTCCTGTAAGGGTGGATGTCGTCTGACCTGCAGGAGATAGATTTTCATCTTCTTCCTTGCCTTCATGTTTGACAAAAAAAATTATTCCCAGTCTTTTGCGCTAACTGGTTAGGGAAAAAAGAGAAGGGGAGTCATGTTGCGGTTTCGAACTCAGTGCCCTTCGTTCCCCTGCAAAATCTGGTCTAGTTTAACGTATTATCTGGCCTAAGGAGCACCATTAGGCCGGGCCTATAAAAAAGTAAAAAAATAGGCCATGAGTGTATAAGCATAGAAGGATGGTAGGTTGTGGGTATCTAAAATTCCCTCATTATACTCTCCACCAGCTTTACAATTAATACTTCTCCAGCTTCGCACTCCCCCCTTTTTGGACCATGCTGAGGGAATGTTCCCGACACATGCTTGGCCCATCAAACGCATTGGCGGCGATCCCATGGCATGCCCAGAGCCAGAACCCTCCCACTGGGCCTGCACTGAACCCACGCTTGGCCATTGCACTTACTGCCAGCTAAAATACCACCCTGTCTACTGCCCCTAGTATCACCACGAACACGGATTTGACCGGGATTGGAGTCAGCCCAAAGATTTTCACGATTGAAATGGTGGACCTCACTGGTTATTCCTTAGTCCAGGAACCCTGATCACCAGACAGAACTGGCATTGCATTTAAGTGGAGCTATTTGCAAGCCCATAAAAGCTATCCCCCAAAGGCTGAGCGTTCCGGGGGTAACCTCCAGATTCGCCATTGGTTGGCTCACTCCCGGCACTAGCTCCTTCCCCAGCGTCGCCCTTTTGAATTCGTATGCAGCTTCTTCAGACATAGTGCCCTAAGCTGGTCTCTACACTACTCCTTGCTCCATGCCCTCTCAGACCACTGCTACTCTATATCACCCATTGGGAGTGCGAGGGATTGCGCGCCTCCAAAGCGAAGGCGGATGGTCCCACTTATGAGATCCATGGACGCTGTCTCACATGAAGTACATAAACTCCGGAAGCCGGCACACAAGGGCTCCTCATTGGCAACTGGTACCTGGGTGCCCACCAAGACTAGCCCCACACAACTGCTACTGCAGTGAAACTCTGCTTCCATCGGAATGCGCATCCCCTGGTGGACAGGTGCACATCTGGTGGAACCTGTCCCTGTGTTGTCTTCTTGGTCCAAAATTTTCTGCTCGCTCTCTGCCTTGTCCCTATTCAAGAGGCGCATGCCAAATGTCCCATGGCAGGGCCCCTTTTACAAACTAGTATCGCTCTTTGACTCGTAGACAACAGGCAATTGAACTCACCAAATTCTCATCGCAACCAAGCTTTGCATCGGCATTAAACGGAGGGAGCAACAACTACATAACTCAGGAGCCTGACGAAGGTGAACTGCTCAGGTACACTGAGGGCTGCCTCGCATATTTGCCGATTGACATGACAAGTTTCTCTTTGCTTTGGGACCCCTGGACCGCCGCTTTCACCAGGATATGGCCCATTCGAGCCTCCACACTTGTTAGATACCGGACTGAACCGCATTTGGGGCTTCCTCACCTGCACACATGTCTCCCCTCTCTATTCTATTCTTTCCTGACTCACTTCTCCTAAGCTTTTCCCTATTATTGTCATTGCACGTTAAGTGCTTCTTTCCCGTACTCGGGGAGATGATGCAATGGTTTATGTTGTTATTAGTGCTCTGTGACCACCTGCCCACCCCACCTTTGTTTTATGTCTTGCAATGTTATATTGCGTGGACCCTACGGTCCCACCCTTTGACCAGGGTAGTGACAGGGAGTTTGTTCAGACGTTTGGTTGTACTTTTTTTTCTCTTTATTGTGTTAGGCCTCTCGCCGAGGTGCTGCACTGTTGTGTTGCCTTAATGATTTTTATTGCATGTATATATGGCACCGAGAAGTGGTTGATTCGGCTTTTTTGTAAAAAACCTGTCGAAAATTCAATAAAACATTGAAAACAGAGAGTGTGTGCTCGCTGGCAGTTCAATGCCCCAAATGTTTAAGTAGAAAGTTGTTCAATTCACTGGCAAGCCAATGCCACCCTAGGTTGAGAGGGTCAGCTCAGCAGCAAGCCAATGCATCCAAGTTTGGATAGTCGTTACCGCGAAGCCAATGCCACCCAATGTTTGAGAGGGGTCAGTAACCCGGCAGGAACTGCACATCCAATGTTAGATAGCATAAAACTCACCAGCAGCCAATGCCACCCAATTGTTGAGGAGCGTCAAACTCACCAGACAGAATGGTCAACCAATGTTTAGAGTGTAAGATCAACGCAGCCATTGCCTTCCAATGTTGAGATGGTCAGCTCCCCATCAGCAATGCCATCCAATTTGTTTTTTTTTTTTGGGGGGGAAAGATGGTCAGCTCAACGGCAGCCAATGACACCCAATGTTTGAGAGTCAGCTCCACCAGCAGCCAAGCCACCCAATGTGAGAGCGTTGGCCTGAAAGGCAGCCAATGCATTCCAATGATTTTGAGAACGTCAGTCCACCCTCGCCAATGCCATCAAATATTTGAAATGTTCACTAGGGCAGCCAATGCATCCAATGTTGAGATGGTCAGCTCAAGGGCAGCCAATGCAGCCAATGTGTGAGAGCGTTAGCATCATCGGCAAGCCACTGCCATCCAATGGTTTGAGATGGTCCGCGCAATGGCAGCCACTGCCACCCAATGTTTGAGCGCGTCAGCTCATGGGCAAGCGGCTGCCATCCACTGTGAGAGTAAGCACACCTGGCAGGAACTGCTATCCAATGTTTGAGAGTGTCGTATGTGTTTTAGAGCATCCTTTTTCTGTAAATGTATTTTAGTTGGGGCATGTTGTTCAATGGTAGAATAGTGCAGTAAAAGTGGCATTACAAATACGGCGAAAATGGTCATCAGCAGCGAACTTGCAAGTCCACGATGAACAATTAAATTGATCCCCATGCAGTCCAATTTCACTTCATATACTTTCTCCAATGGACCAGAAACCCCCCCCCCCTCCGAGCAAGGGGTGCCTGTGTCTCCAATTGACTTTATTGGGCCGGATGAACACACAAATATCGCGATGTGCTCGGACGAAACACCGAAACTTGGTGCTCAATCATCACTAATAAGGTGCTACTCAGGTATTTGCCAGGAGAGGAAGGCTGGAGACCATCAAGTGCCATCTCTTTCCACCAGCAGAGGGATCTGATCTAATAGGACCCCCCCCCCCCATGGGGGACCTTTCACAGAGGTTTGGGAAGTGACACAGGCAAAACTGACAACGCGATCTGGACATCATAACAGCAACCTCATTTATCCTCACCCTTGTAAATCATACTTCAATAATAGGTGTATGATTTGTTAGTTATAAATATCACCCGGACCATTGGGCTTCACACCTCATTTTAATTTCATCGTAATTACAGGTTGAAAAATGTAAGAAGAGTGACAGGCTTTGTTTCTGTATATTCTGCTCAGCTAAATATTCTATGAGTTGCTATAGATTCTTGCAAAAGTTTGCAACCCTTATCAGTCCCACAGAGTCCACACAGCCGTTGGGATATAGGCGCCAAGGACTCACCAGGGGAGGAGAACCTCAGATGGTTTACCAACGATATGGACTATGGGACCCCAGAGGAGAGAGGAGGGTGTTATTATTACCCATGGAACACCTTTAGATGTGGGAGGTGGGTGGATATAGAGAAAGGGAAAGCCAGGGATTTGACACCTTATTAAATGGCCACCCTCATATGGGGTTCAACATTGAAATCCTCCAATATCTTGTTTCAGACCTTAAGCATTACTCTGCACCACACCCCTACTGAGTTTGTTAAAGCGATACCTAAACTCAAAGTAAAAAAATCACCCAAAAAATTGTATACATTTGTTACTTACCTCTACTGCTCCCAATAGTCAAGTTGCCTGAAACCCAAAAAAATCAAATTTAGCAATCATGCTGATGCCTGTGGTAGCCGCCATTTATATTCAGTGTTTAGATTAGGTTGCATGAGTTGAGGCTGCATAACGCGGAGGGACCACCGGGGGACGCCAGATACAAGTGTGTCATGGATCACAAAGTGAAACCAGGAAAAAGAAATAAATAAAACCAAATGAATAGCTGCTGGAGATGTCGGCAGCACGCCACAGCGATGAGAGATGCTGACACAGAGGAGAGGGGTTTTTATTTACATATTGCCCAATTAATCGGGGGGTGCTAGCTAGGGGGAAAATTAGTCTGGGGGGTTGTAGGTGCGCTTTAAGGCAGCTAAAAATTTTTGGGTGATTTTTCTTTTTTGGACAGTGGCCAGGGTAAGTTGTCTGCGGGAGAGAGGCGGAGGGGCTACACAGTATTTAGTTGTATGAGGGGGGTGGGGCGAGAGGTCGGCTAAAGGGGTCCCGTCAAAAGAGAACCAATATAGAGGTAACGCCCTACCCCTGGTACATAAAACACACAACACCAGTGCGTAAATAAAACACCAGAGAACACCGAAAGCAAAGCAACGAATCCGGACAACACGATGGGATCAGCCTCTGTTAGACATAGAGATGATACGACCAGCGCCAACCGCAAAATATAAGCTAGCGGAGAAATGACAACCACAACCTTGGTCTACACAGATAGAATACTCGAGCACCAAATCGTGACCATTATAGTTGCACCAGCGAAACCGCGTAAGTGTAGGGGGGAAAGAAAGTGAGACGTTAGACGAACGGATGAATAATTGTGTGCTGACGGAGGATAGGAGGCGTGAGCAACACAAGAAGAGAAAGGCGCTGCAAAGAACAAACCCGCAAAGGAACACCGGCATAATCGGGAGATACAACAAAGACACTACGCCGAAAGGCGAGACGAGCCCTCCGGCTACATAGCGACAAAGCAAAATACACCGAACAAACTTAAACTAACAATAGCCTGTACAATCATAAATAACGAAAGTAAGGGGGAGAAAGAGAGGGAATCAGGCAAACAAACAAACATGATTAGGGGGCCGACCCAAGCAGGACGGCACCTAACAGAGAACAAAAACCAAACACTCCTGCAACCACAAGCATACACGCACCAACAAGCGCGAACCTTACAATCAATACAAAACCAGCAAAAACCCCGGACGCACAAACCCCAAGAGAGCGCAGACCAATTTACACTTGACAAAGAAAATCTGGATCAATAGGACCTGCTCACTACCAACGACAACACAAACCTCGCAATAGTAGCCATAAAGATGAGATGAAAGAAAGAGAATGAAGAAGGAGAGAGAGATAGAGGAGAGAAAAAAGACAGGGAAGAGAATCAGTAAAAGACAAAATCAAACGGACCTAACACGCCGCATCGAGTGTACCATTCCGCCTACCGCAGAGACACACCAACCAACAATCAACACCAGTAAAACGAATCACTCATCGCCCGTGAGTAACCGAAATGATACAAACCAAACTACGCCGCCGAGAAAAAAACAGCCCCCCTGCTCACACAATGAAGTCCAGAACAAGCTGGCAACAGGGAGATGAAAAACCGGCACAAAAACAAGAACGAAAACAGCACAAGGACGAAAGCAAAAAAAACGTATGACAAGAAATCCGTCACGAACAAACGCACGACGAATACAGAACACACAAACTATTATGAAATAGAACTAAAACAGAAGATTGAAACAATAACAAATACAAGCCCCGCACCGAACACCAGACTTCGGCTAACTGGAATAAAGAAAGGAAATGAAACCAAACCAACACACTACGGAACAAGAACGAACACTCAAATCCGGCGATACCACACACTATGATAAACTCACCCCCCTGATGAACACGGAGCCCTATCCCTTCCCAACCCTCGACACTTTCGGCATCGACAGTCCAAGCTCACTCTCCGGCACCCCCCCTGACACCGATGCGGTACTGAGCGCCACACAAAAATTCCTAAGAACTGCACCTTATTCCTCGTAACTTCACCAGACCCCCTGCGACTTCCAAACATAGGCGCGACATTTACAACATAATCCCGCGACAAAGACATCAGGACGAAGCAAATCCATTCTGAACTAGCGTCACCAGCCTAAGCCCCAACCAGCCGCCCGCACGCCACGCTCTCCGCTCCACAGCACTCCACCGCACCCCCCCAAGAAAACACCTTTCTGGCACTTAGCCGGCCATCTGACGACCACCGCCCACCAACCTCGCCACCCCTCATTGTCCGTTACACCACTCCCCCACCATTTACTCCTAAGTAACCGACAAAACCCTAATAACGTAGGCCCCAAATCTAACTCACCCCCACGAAAAGCCATATTACCGCCCCCCACCTTCCACAGTTAACCGTATCAGGACTAACCTAAGCGTGCATCTACTACACCAAAGACTCCCTGACGTTCCTCCTTCTTGGAACGGTACAACACATGAAGCTAGCTTATCTCCTCGTGGCAAGGAAAGAATCAATTTACACCAGACTATTCAAGTCACACACCCTACCGGCACAACTCACCACAGCTCTACCCCATGCCTCCTCCCCCCCATCTATCCATTCCTCTCGCTACGATATTCTCCTCTCCTCAGCTAAGCCATCGCTATACAAATCCTCCCCACAGCCACACAACCCTATCCCCCCATCATATACCGCCTCAATGCACCCCCTTAAGCCTCGTAACCACCAAATCGCCTCCTTTTAAATCGATCAACTTACAATCAAAGCCCTGTGTGCCCACAACGCTCATGGTTGGAAAAATATTTAATCCATTTGCGGGAATAAGGCTGTAATGTACAAAAGGTGGAAAAGGAGATGCCTAGAATACCTTCCAAATGCATTCATCTTTTCAGCATATTTTTTTTTTTAGACCCAGGCTAATTGTAAAACACACTTTGTGTGCTAGGCTCTAAGGAGAGATTGTAGCCCTCAACTTTTATTTCGTAAGAAAGTAATCCTTCCTCGCATCTGAGGACATCTCTTACTATGATTTATTTTGGACAGCATGCGAATGGATAGTAATGCCATTTTATAGGTCAAAATTAACAGACTTGCTCAAACTTTCAATGCGGGAGTATTAATTTTTGCAACATGGTATACACCAATGTGTTAGGCCATTCTTTTGGTGTTTGCAATTAACAAATCTTATTTGCTATCACTGGCCCATATTTTATTTGCTAGTTACAGCTACCCATCAGAAAAATAGTGATTTTGAAAGAAACCTTAAAGGTGTAATATGTCGGATTTCTATTATGAATGGTTCAGCAAATTGCTCTCTTGTGATTCCTTATTGACCCACCGATATTGGAAAAACAATGGACCAAGTTCCACTATTCGGTGGTGAAAATATTATAATGCTCTTAAGCATAAAAATGTAGACCACCCAAAGTAGATTCTAATTGGAAAAGAAAATTACAAACATTCACAATTTTATTTTTGAAAAATCTAATGATCCCCAATAAAAAACCCTTCGTAATTATTGACGAATTGGCTATAGCAACAATATTTGATAAAACATTGTCGAGAATCTCTGCAAGCGATCACATTGGACTGCTATCGAAAGGTTTGAGTACTGCCCCAAAAAACTAATTTTGATATTTTCGCACAATAGTGGATGTTAAAAACAACACGAGGAAGAATGGAAACATCGAGGAGGGCCGATTCGACATCTCAAAAAAAATGATAAAGTAAAACAGTCCAAACAGAAAAGATTTGTTTTATCACTAGCGAAGCCGACAAAAAGGACCAATCATTGAGAAAGTGGCGGTAGAGCCCGACTAGGGGGGCAGCCATGGCGAAGAGCGGGAGGCCAAACAAAAATGCCCGGCACGGGCGAGGCCAGGACAGGACCTATATAACAAGGAGTGAATTAGTTAGTGCAGATTGATTTGTCCAAAGAGTTAGATGGAAAACTAGTTGTTGAGGGGGGCCCAAAATTAGGTGCATGGGATAGGCGTTCCAACAAGGATGTGTCCTGTTGGGGGTCTGGAAGTTGAATCATACCTGATAATACAGTGTAATGCTTAGGTAGTGTAGGAAGGTGGGTAGTAAAAATGTGAATGAATCAAAGATTACAAAAGAGTGTGTAAAATAGTAAAAAACATCAAGGTGCAGACTACGTGTTGAGCTCGAATATTCGAATGCCGCCAATTTTTCGCGAATATCGGCCAATCGAGAATTCGCCATATCTCGACTATCTCGGCGGATATTCGCCATTCCGAATATCTCGCAATACGGCCATGTATAGCGAAAATAATATTCGCATGTCGAAAATAAACATAGCAGGGACATTAATTTTAAAGGTTTCGCGATGCGAATATGATTTTCGCAAATCTATGGGATACCGGCGCAATATTCAAAGTTCCGGAAATTGAAGCGAATATTATAGAATTTATTCGCGACAATCCCGAATTCGAATTTGCATATGCTGCCTCATCACAGTGCAGGATAAGGTGAAAGTAGTGTTTAAATGTGAAAATAGGTGAAGCTGTATCCAAAAAGGTGTGGGAGCAAACTAAATCTAGGTATGTGGTGTGTACTTAAATAGTGAGTGGAGTGGTGAGAGGGCCATAAATCCCTGAAATTGGACTAAAGTATGGTGAGTGATTGCTAATTGGTTAATAGTAGATAAGTGATAAAAAGTGAAAAGTATAGAATATGTTAAGGGGAACAGGGTACCGGTAACTTGTAACAAGATCTAAGTGTAGAGTATAAGTAGATCGATAGATAGACTTCCTAGCATGGGAAGGTTAAGCATTAGGAACTGTAAAAAAGAGGTCAAAACAGTCAATAGCTGTAAACTTAAATTCAGCAGTCTGACTTTGGGAGTATTCGAGTAGGCTGATAGATCGTGTCAGAGCGTGTATACACGTAGGGTCCACCCTCCTTGTGACTCATTCCCGGTAAGCCCTGCTGCCGGCGTTTTATGGCCCGCTGCCGTCCGCCGCACCGGCGCAGGGAGCACCCAGACGCAAAGTCCTTAGCGCGCGGCGCCAGCAACCCCTGCCCAGCGTGCGACGTACCGGACCCCAAGGAGCATCCTCGTCGCCACAAGCAACGCGCCGGGGAGCAGGGACACACCCCGGGGCAGGATCCAGACGGGAGAGGAAAAACCCATCCGTCGGTCGGTACATTGGGGGGAAGGTGGCCCAGCCTCCCCGCGCCAACCACTGCCACAGACCGAGGCAGCTCACAAGTTAGTCCTTCACCTGATGGGGGACACACATGCGGGCCACCCACCTCAAATGGAGGATGGACCAATCGCAGCCGTTAGTGTCCGCAACCCACCATGGTACAACCGCCACAACTTAGTCCCAAAAGGACAGCCTAGGTCGGGGCTTCGCGGAGTGGATACACATAACGGAATTAAATAAAATAAGTTGGGTAAATATAAGTAAGTAGAAAATGACATAAATAGGATTGGGTACCTAATGCACAAAAGTCACCATTAAATAGATAAGATAATAAAACAAATGCTAGAGACTTTTGTTCTGTAATATGTTGCGGCTGGAAACATCGGGGATGGAGGATTATCATATAAAATACAAAATTTTCCTAAAAATAAATAGTATTTCTAAATGATAAGACATGATTTGCTTGATTACCTTGAATATACGATTATTACCACCATGATTACCCACTATCGACGTATCTACAGTATACCGGTTGACTCTATATTACAAACAAAAATTCTTGTTTGGGACTGGTTTACTTTATCATTTTTGAGAGATTGCTAATCGGCCATCCTCGATGTTCCATTGTCTGTCCTCTGTTGTTGTTGCCTTTATTATTTTCGTTACGACTCTAACTAAACCCACCCTGAGGAAGTTGACACGAAGAGCGCGGTGGGGTTTACCCTTTATCATAACGTCTTGAATACAAAAAAAATTTGTTTTATATTAATTTTACATGTGTATTTAAGGTTTACCTATACCCACCATATGTGGAAGTCCTAATACTGCAAATAATGTGTAACATCGACGACATTGACATGCCCTATGTTTTAATCATTACCTTCAATAAACTGTATTGATATTCAACTGTTTACTATCTTTCCTATATACTATTGTATAACCGAAAAGTGGCCGTTAAAGGTCCCCTGCCCTGGGATTCTCCTAGGGGCATCTAATTAGATTGGAGGTCTTTTCTCCCCCATCTGGTGCTTAGTCAAGCAATCTATAGCTAACATAATGCAGGACCTAACCACACGGTACCACTGACACTGGTAAGGATGGACCACAGTGGGTTCTAGATTTCAATTAATGCCCCCCACAATCTGTCAAACTTTTTGGGATGCCCCCCTGTTTCATAAGTAAGCTTTATACAATGGTACGCTATGTTGTAACCGCACAAGCCATTCCCCTAGGGGTGGAGGTGCCTGCCTCTCCAGGTAACCAAATTAAATTTTTTACCATAAAAAAACAATGCACAGAAGACCTGTTTCTTCCTGTGAAGAAGATATGGTGATGATGCAAATAAACAAGAGGCATTCTGGCATCAGAAATCTGTGGAAACCCCCATTGAGATGAAATGCTGAAGAATACCAGACCAATAGGCCTCGGATATATGGGCAATTCCAGAAACAATCATGTAATCGCCCACAACGAGTGCAGCGACAACACGCAGAGGAGTTCCAGAAGACCCAAAGGTATGGAGTTTCAAGCGGGGTGTGTAGTAGATGTGATGGAAGACTTTGAGCTGAATCACTCTATCTGAGATATCAGGAGGTCATATAGGACTCCTCCAAATTCTTCCCAATCATTCTGACTTTACCGGTGGAAAGTACCATTAGACAATTTGTCTTGTCAGCGATATATTTTCCAGGGACATGGAGGTCAAATGGGAGTAAATATTCTAGACAGCAGCCCCAAAGCCATCTCCTCCAAAAGTCCTGACTAAAGGGGGCCCTAGTTATAATTTCTCTTTCTAGGGGGGGATTGTAGCAGTTCCTCGCTACCTGCCCCACTAGCATGACCCACAAGGAGCAATGAGGCAAGGCAAATTCTTTTTAGTTGCGCCAAAGATTAAGACTCCTTCAATATAATGACCTATGTTCACTGCCCGAGCAGTTCCAACAACAGTGTGGAGGGATGTCATATCATTCCAGAATATTAGTATTGAAACCATAAGGGACACAGGGAGAGGTCAGCCAATGCTATCTAATACCCCTTTGTTAAAGAACCGTATAAAAAAGAAACAGGATCGGATAAGTATCAATCGGGATGCCGAAGGTGGAATCCCTCGATACTTTAATTAAGGCGGCCAGGTGACCATACAATTGGACCAGGGAGGCCTCCAAGGGCATAACAGGCGTTTGTTCAGAGGGATGTAGCCATCATACAGATGAAAACATCTGGGATGCCAGGTAATAGAAAATAAAAATCAGGGAGAGCCAAACCAGATATCCTTAGGTAGGGTAGGGTCGTTATAGCTATTCCTGGGTGCTTTCCTGCAAAAGGAATGCTAGAAGCACACATCATTCAGCCATCCAAATTGAGCTTTAGGAACCAAGAGGGGGGCGGACATTGACAATTATAAAACAATCTACTATATTGTTCCTCACACAGCGCCGGGGTGAACCCAAAACTGAATCAGCATGTTCACCGTGGGATGCAGGCATTGAGGCGTCTGGCTCAAACATTTGGCTAAAATCTTAACTCTGTATTGATAAGGGGGAAATAGGAACGATTAGGACTCACAGTGGAGTGGATCCTTTCCGCTTTGGGAGTAAAACATTAGCGCCTCCCTAATAGAAGGGGGAGAAGCCTTCCCGAGGCTTCCATGTACGTGTCAAGTAATGGGCAGAGAATTGGCAGGAAACTGAGAGTACCACTTTCCACGGAGAGACCATTCACCCCGGGGTCTTTCCTTAAGGAAAAACAGCAGCTATTAGGCATGCACATTTTATCCACTGACAAGAGTGCCTCCAGAGCAGCTAGAACCTGCGGCGAGAAGTCAGCAACGCAATGCCGTCAGGAAGTGCGAAAGATCGTCTCTGAATTGACACCGAGGGGACTCATATAGAAGAAGGATATATCTAGAGTGGAGGGTGTGTGGATTCACGTCCATCCCTGGATAGCTGTAGAGTAAGAACAAAAGGAATCCCCTTGGGAATTGATTGGAACCATGAAAGCGTAACAAAATTTACAGTCCCAATGCGGTAAAAGGGCGTTTTATTATAAATACCAAAACAATGAGTTGAACTCTTCCACCGGCTGGGTGTAAGGAGCAGATGTTACGGAGCAAATGAACAAATTCACCCATGTGACATAAGATGTTAATAACAGACACAGGTGATTGCACAGTGCCCTGGCATCAATCATACAATGTGGTCAGGTATAAAAACAAACTACAGGCAGAAAACGACCGAGGGAGATAGATGGGTAAAGGGGCATTAGATCGGCCACATGTTTCGCTGCTAGGAGCTCGTCAGGCGATGCACTTGGAATATAAATGTCCGCTGCGGAGAGGGATGTATGACATTAAAAGTATGTGTAAATGTCTTGAGTGATTAAAAGTCAGGAATAAATTGTTTTTTCAGCTGTAAGGGAGGGTCTCCTGTCTTACTATCGATATCAGCCCCTACCCATCACCAGAAAGCACCTTCTTAACCTGATGCCGCACACCCTGAAACGCTCTGTCTCCTGTAGAGGCGACTACCTGCCTCTCAAACCAGGCATTTATTCTCCTTATACATAGGAGAAGGCCTCCGTAACACACACACAAATTGGTACTTACAAAATTTAGTCCTGTACGTTTAATCATCAAGGAGACATTTACCACATACTTATTATCCATAAACAATCCTTCTACGCAGCGGATCCAGTTATATTCCAAGGTGACGCCTGACCAAAGCTCCTACAGCGAACATGTTGCCAATATGACCTTTAAACATTCTACCTCATCGTTCGTTTTCTGCGGTAGTTGTGTTTATCCTTGACCAAATGGTATGAGTGATGCCAAGGGCACTGTGCAATAGACTGTGATAGTGTATACCATTACTTCACATGGTGAATTTTGTCATTTGTTCGTAACATCTGCTCTTCACCCCAGCCGGTGAAGAGTTTCATACATCAGTTTTGGTATTTATAATAAAACGCCCTTTTACCGCATTGGGACCTGTAATGTTTCTTACGCTTTCATTGTTCCAATCAAAGTCCCAAGGGGGATCCTTTTTTCTTATCTCTCCAGAGGACTCATATAGGGAGAAATAGGAGGAGGTAAATGCCTCACAATTGGAGGCGGGGTCAGAAAAACTAACACCCGGGACCACTAGTATGTAGGGGATAGCTAAATGAACATATCTAGGTTTAGCAAAGTATGCCAGGAGCTTGCCCGCCTTATTGCCGAATTCAAAGACTTTTTGGGAAGTGTAGAGGAGTTTCTTTTGGGTCTGTTGGAGTAGGAAAATGGAGTGCTTCCGCAATTTACTCTGCCAATCCCAAAAATTAAAGGGTGAGGGGTCCAAAATGTAGACTTTTTAGGCATCAGCAAGTGCCAACTCAATCTTTACTTCTAGCCACAGTGGACTTTCATGTTAGCATAAACAAAACAAATTTATAATACATTTTTCATGATGAAGTACAGAATTTCTTTTTGAAGTTATGAATTATTCATGATAAACATTGTAAATTTTTTACATAACTGGTAAACAATAATCTGGTCATAATTTTTTGATGCGTTTCTCGACCTTAGTCACTTCTTCAGGAATTAACCAGTGTAAGTGTTCGGCTAAGGGATAATATGAGAAATCGATCAGTATATATAGGCAATATAATGTCTAAGTAATTTAGGTATGTAAAAGATATATTCACCCTTCACTTTAGCTATATGGGGACCATATGGCCACTCCGCTTGGGGGGAGAGGAAGAGAGCCTCCTTCGCCTGGTTCGAAGCCCAGTGCTGTACCTATATATCCAATGCGACACCAGAAGAGGGAGAAAAAGATGAGGTGTGGTTGTAGTGTTGAATGTGTAGGTGTGACTGTGATGTGTGACTATGTGATAGGGATGTGCAGCTACGGTGATAGCAGGGTGTTATTGTGACAAAAGACCTCTTTTGTCACAATCACACCCTGCTATCACCATAGCTGCGCTTTCCTTATTTTTAGCACAAAAAAAACTCTTTAGAGTAGATATTTCTTTTTATGGCAGATATATCGAGGATCTGCTGTTAATTGTGAATCAGGAATTAGAATTAATTGATTTTCTTACATTTCTGAACAACAATAAAGTCAATTGAAGATTCACAGCAGAAGAAAAGCAAGATACAATTAATAACCTTGATTTGACTTTTAGCAGAGAAAATACTACACAAACTATAAAAACTAAATTATATAAAAAAGAGAGATAAAAAAAATACGGTACTCCACGCACATAGCTGCCACCCTAAGCACACGTTGAGAGCAATCCCCAAAGGACAACTTACCAGAATAAAAAGAAATTGTACATGTAAAGGAGACTATAAAACTAGCAGAAGAATCCTTAGTTAAAGACTTGAACATAAGAGGTTACTCTAAAAAAACTATAGTTGATGAAAAAAAACTGGTGAGCCTGAGAAAAAGGGAAAATTAACTACTAAAAAATAGGAATGACAATAAAAAGAAAGATAAATGGGAGGACAAAGTTTCATTTATTACTAACTTCAGCAGAGTTTGGCAAAGTACAGGGGATGATAAAGAAATTTTTGCAGATTCTGTAAAAAAATACTGACTTAAAAGACATTTTTAAACAAGGTACCCCATGTATAGCTAAAAAAGCTCCAACTTTAGGATCACTACTGTCACCTAGCCTGTTCACCACCACAAAAATTTTAACTTGGCTAAGTACAAAAGGCCTTTTATGGTGAAACAGAAACAGTAGATGCACATGCTGTAAATATCTGGGAGATGCACAACCCACAACAAGAAAAACAACCCACATACAATACATTGGCATTATACTCACCTGTCAGCAGTTTACATCTGGAAAACTGCTACACAGAAAAAAAGGTACTTACAATCTTCACTTCCTCATTCCCTAAGACACCATTTAAGTACTGGCGACCTGAAGCCACTTCCGCCCATTCAGTTCACCAGTACTATGGCGCCCCTCCCCTGCAGACATATTTACCAATCCAAAGGGTTTGGTATGGGAGGACAGTTCTGGTCCTTCCAGAGATCCATTTGATGTGTACGCATGCATGTTACAGTTTGCATAAGAGACAGGAGTGAAGCTGAAGGATGGGAATGACACTGTAGGAGACAGGAGACTGAAGTGAAGCAGAAGGATGGGGATGACACTAGGTAACAGGGAGGGATAGAGACTGAATTGAAGCTAAAGGATGGAGATGACACTGTAGGAGACAGGGAGGAATGGAGATTGGTGTGAAGCAGAAGGATGGAGATG
>CM070035.1:114059703-114069848 GCA_036250615.1 Ptychadena robeensis | reverse complement strand
ACATCAGTTTTGGTATTTATAATAAAACGCCCTTTTACCGCATTGGGACCTGTAATGTTTGTTACGCTTTCATTGTTCCAATCAAAGTCCCAAGGGGGATCCTTTTTTCTTATCTCTACAGCTATCCAGGGATGGAAACAGTGAATCCACACACCCTCCAATCTAGATATTCCTTTATTCTATATGAGTCCTCTGTGCAATATTCAGAGACGGATCTTTCGCACTTCCTGGACGGCATTGCGTTGCTGGACTTCTCGCCGCAGGTTCGAGCTGCTCTGGAGGCACTCTTGTCAGTGGAGGAAAATGTGCAGGCTATAGCTGCTGTTTTTCCTTAAGGAAAGACCCCGGGGGTGAATGGTCTCCCAGTGGAGTGGTACTCTCAGTTTCATGGCCAATTCTCTGCCCATTTACTTGACACGTACATGGAAGCCTTTCGGGAGGGCTTTCTCCCCCCTTCTATGAGGGAGGCGCTAATAGTTTTACTCCCAAAGCCGGGAAAGGATCCACTCCACTGTGAGTCCTATCGTCCTATTTCCCTTATCAATACAGATGTTAAGATTTTAGCCAAAATGTTAGCCAGACGCCTCAATGACTGCATCCACACGGTGATACATGCTGATCAGTTTGGGTTCATCCCCCGTCGCTGTGTGAGGAACAATATATGTAGATTGTTTTATAATTTGCAATGTCCGCCCCCCTCTTGGTTCCTAAAGCTAAATTTAGGATGCTGAATGATGTGTGCTCTACATTCCTTTGGCAGGGAAAGCACCCAGGAATAGCTAGAACGACCCTGACCCTACCTAAGGAGTATGCTGGTTTGGCTCTCCCTGATTTTTATTTCTATTACCTGGCATCCCAGATGGTTTCTCTGTATGATTGGCTACATCCCTCTGAACAGAACGCCTGTTATGCCTTGGAGGCCTCCCTGGTCCAATTGTATGGCTCACCTGGCCGCCTTTTGTATCGAGGGATTCCACCTTCGGCATCTGATGTGATACTTATCCGATCCATGCTTTCTATTTTTAGACGTCTTAACAAAGTGTGTAGTAATGAGCATTGGCTGACCTCTCCCTGGTGTCCCTTATGGTTCAATACTAATATTCTGGAATGATATGATCATCCCTCCACACTGTTTTGGACTGCTCGGGGCATTGAGACAGTAGGTCATTATATTGAAGGAGTCTTTAAATCTTTTGCGCAACTACAGGAAGAATTTGCCTTGCCTCAGTGCTCCTTGTGGTTCATGCTAGGTGGGGCAGGTGCGAGGAACTGCTACAATCCCCCAAACTGGAGTCAGTGCTGTGGGAGGAGGATGGCTTTGGGCTGGTGTCTAGATATTACTCCCATTTGACCTCCATGTCCCTGGATAAATATGTCGCTGACAAGACTAAATGGTCTAATGTACTTTCCACCGTAAAGTCAGATGATTGGGAAGAATTTGAGGAGTCCTATATGACCTCCTTGATATCCTCAGGGATAGAGTGATTCAGCTCAAATTCTTCCATCAAATCTACTACACCCCGCTGAAACTCCATACCTTGGGTCTTCTGGACTCCTCTGCGTGTTGTCGCTGCACTCTTGTGGGCGATTACATGAATTGTTTCTGGAATTGCCATTATATCCAGGACTATTGGTCTGGTATTCTTCAGCATTTGCATACTCATATGGGGTTTCCACATATTTCTGATGCCAAGATATGCCTGCTTGGTTTATTTGCAGAATCACCATTATCTTCTTCACGGAAACAGTTTCTGTGCATTGTTTTTTTATGGTAAAAAATTTATTTTGGTTACCTGGAAGAGGCAGGCTCCTCCAACCCTAGGGGAATGGCTTGTGCTGGTTAACAATAGCGTACCATTGTATAAACTTACTTATGAACAGCGGGGGCATCCCAAAAAGTTTGACAGATTGTGGGGGGCATGGATGAAGTCTAAACAAACTGTGCCATCCTTACCAGTGTCAGTGGGGTAACCGTGGTGGGTAGGTCTGCATTATGTTAGCTATAGATTGCTTGACTAAGCAACCAGATGGGGGAGAAAAGACCTCCACATCTAATTAGATTCCCCCTAGGAGAATCCCAAGGGCAAGGGGACTTTAACGGCCACTTTAGGTGTAATACAATAGTATATAGTAGAATATAGTAAACAGTTGAAATCAATAACAGTTTATTGAAGGTAATGATTAAAAACATAGGGCATGTCAATGTCGGTCGATGTTACAACATTATTTTTCAAGTATTAGGGACTTCCACATATGGTGGGTATAGGTAAACATTTAAATACACATGTAAAATTATATAAAAAAAATATGTTTTTTGGTATTCAAGACGTTAGGATAAAGGGTTAAACCCCAACGCGCATTTCGTGTCAAACTTCCTCAGGGGGTGTGTCTTAGGTAGAGTCTGTAACGAAAATAATAAAGGCAACAACAACAGAGGACAGACATGGAACATCGAGGAGGGCCGATTAGCATCTCAAAAAATGATAAAGTAAACCAGTCCAAACAGAAATTTTTGTTTGTAATATAGAGTAAACCGTATACTGTATATAGTCATATGGGTAATCATGGTGGTAATAATCGTATTAATTCAGAGGTAATCAAGCAAATAATGTCTTATCATTTAGAAATAATAATTATTTTAGGAAAATTTGTATTTAGATGATAATCCTCCATCCCCGAGGTTCCAGCCCAAACATATTACAAGAACAAAGTATCTAGCATTTGTTTTATTATCTATCTATTTATGTACTTTGATCATTAGGTACCCAATCCTATTTATTCATTTATTATTACTTATATTTACCCAACTTATTATTATTTATTCCTTTATTGTATCCACTCGGCGAAGCCCCACCTAGGCTGTCATTTTGGGACTGTGTGGCGGTTTAACATGGGTGGGTTGCGGACACTAACGGCTGCGATTGCGGCCAGTCCTCCATTTGAGGTGGGGTGGCCCATGTGTGTCCCCCCATCAGGTGAAGGACTACTTGGGAGCTGCTCGTCTGTGGCAGTGGTGGCGCGGGGATGCTGGGCACCTTCCCCCCAATGGTAAGACCGACAAGTATGGGGTTTTCCTCTGCCCGTCTGGCTCCTCCCCGGGGGGTGGTGTCCTGCTCCCCGGCTGTTGCTGTGGCGACGAGGATGCTCTTGGTGTCCGGACGTCGCCACGCTGGGCAGGGGTTGCTGGCGCACGCGCGCTAAGGATTTGCGTCTGGGTGCTCCTGCGCCGGTGCGGCGACGGCAGCGGGCCATAAAACGCCGGCAGCAGGGCTGACCGGGAATGGAGCACAAGGAGGTTGGACCCTACTTGTATACACGATCTGACACGATCTATCAGCCTACTCGAATACTCCCAAAGTAAGACTGCTGAATTTAATGTTACGCTATTGACTGTTTTGACCCTTTTACAGTATACTAATGCTTAAGCCTTCCCATGCTAGGAAGTCTATTCTATCGGATCTACTTATACTACTACACTTATGATCTGTTACAAGTTACAGGTACCCTGTTCTGAACATATTCTATACTTTTCACTTTTTATCACTTATCTACTATTAACCAATTATCAATCACTCACCATACTTTATCCAATTTCAGGGGATTTATGGCCCTCTCACCACTCACACTCACTATTTAAGTACACTACACATACCTAATTATTTTCTCCAACCACCTTTGTACATCTTCACCTATTTCACATTAAACACTACTTTTCACCTTAGTCTGCACTAGTGATGAGCAGCATAGGCAATATTCGAATTCGGGATATTTCGCGAATAATTCTACTAATATTCGATTCAATATTCGGAAATTTGAATATTCGCGGTAATACCATAGATTGCGAAAATCATATTCGCATCGCGAAACTCTTTAAAATGAATGGTCACATGCTATGTTTATTTTCGCAATGCGAATATTATTTTCGCAATACATGGCCGTATTGCGAATATTCGGAATTGCGAATATCCGCCGAGATAGTCGAGATATTGGCGAATTCTCGAATTGCCGATATTCGCGAAAAATATTCGGCATTCGAATATTCGAGCTCAACACTAGTCTGCACACCTTGATGTTTTTTACTATTTTACACACTCTTTTGTATTTTATTCATTCACATTTTTTACTAACCACCTTCCTACACTACCTAAGCATTACACTGTATTATCAGGTATGATCATTTCCAGACACAGGACACATCCTGTTGGAACGCATATCCCATGCACTTAATTTTGGTGGGCCCCCCTCAACACTAGTTTCAATCTAACTCTTTGGACAAATCGAATCCTCACTAACTAAGTTCCACTCCTTGTATATAGGTCTGTCCTGGCCTCGCCCGATGCCGGGCAGTTTGTTTTGGCCTCCCGCTCTTCGCCCATGGCTGCCCCCCTAGTAGGGGCTCTGACCGCCACTTTTCTCAATGATTGGTCTTTTGGTGCTTCGCTGTGAGTAAAAACAAATATTTCTGTTTGGACTGGTTTACTTTATCATTTTTTGAGATGCTAATCGGCCCTCCTCGATGTTCCATGTCTGTCCTCTGTTGTTGTTGTTAACATCCACTATTGTGGAAAATAAATCAAAATTAGTTTTTGGGGGCATTACTCAAACCTTTCGATAGCAGTCTAATGTGATCGCTTGACAGAGATATCTCTGACAAATTTATCAAATTTTTTGCTATATCCAATTCGTCATAATTACAGAAGGGTTGGGGATCATTAGATTTTTCAAAAAAAGAAAAATGTGTGAATTTTTTAATTTTCTTTTCCAAATTAGAATATACTTTGTGTGTCTTACATTTTTATGCTTAAGAGCATTATAATATTTTAACCACTGAAATAGTGGAATATGGTCATTTGTTTTCCAATATCGGTGTCAAATAGGAATCAAAGAGAGCAATTTCTGAACCATTAATATAGAAAATACACAGATTACACCTTTTAAGGTTTCTTTCAAAATCAATATTTTTGATGGTAGCTGTACTACCAAATAAAAATATGGGCCAGTGATAGCAAATAAGATTTGTTAATTTGCAAACACTAAAAAGTAAATGTACTAACACATTTGTTTATGACCATGTTTGCAAAAATTAATACTCCCCATTGAAAGTTGAGCAAGTCTGTTAATTTTGACTATAAAATGGCATTACTTCCATTCCATGCTGTCAAAAATAAATCATAGAAGAGAAATGTCTCAAGATGCGAGGAAGGGATTACTTTCTTTACGAAAGAAAAGTGAGGGCTACAATCTCTCCTTAAGCCTATGCACAAAAAGTGTGTTTACAATTAGCCTGGGTCTATGCTGAAAAAGATGAAATGCATTTGGAAGGTATTCTAGGCACATCTCATTTTCCACATTTTGTTACATTACAGCCTTATTCCAAAATGGATTAAATATTTTTCCCCTCAGAATTCTACAGAAGACACTTAATAATGGCAATGTAAAAAAAGAAAACACACAAAAATTTGAGCTGCCTTAAAGCGCACCTAAACCCACCAGACTAATTTTTCCCCCTAGCTAGCCAACCCCCGATTATTGGGGCAATATGTAAATAAAAACCCCTCCTCCTCTGTGTAAGCATCTCCTCATCGCTGTGGCGTGCTGCCGACATCTCCAGCAGCTATTCATGTTGGTTTATTTATTTATTTTTCCTGGTTTCACTTTGTGTCCATTGACACACATTGTATCTGGCGTCCCCCGGTGGCCACCGGCGTTATTGCAGCCTCAACTCATGCAAGCCTGGAAGCTAACACTGAATATAAAATGGCGGCTACCACAGGCATCAGCAGGATTGCTAAATTTATATTTTTTGGGTTTTCAGCAACTTTGAGCTATTGGGACAGTTTAGAGGTAAGTAAAAAATGTATACAATTTTTTGGGTGATTTTTTACTTTTGAGTTTAGGTGCGCTTTAACAGACTCAAGTAGGGGGTGTGGTGCAGAGTAAATGCTTAAGGCTGAAACAAGATATTGAGGATTCAATGTTGACCCATATGAGGGTGGCAATTTAATAAGGTGTCAAATCATGGCTTCCCTTTCTCTATATCCACCCACCTCCCACATCTAAAGGTGTCCATGGGTAGTAATAAACCCTCCTATCTCCTCTGGGGTCCCCCATAGTCAATCGGTTAGGTAACAATGTCTGAGGTCTCCTCTCCTGGTGAGTCCTTGGCGCCTTAATCCCAACAGGGCTGTGTGGACGCTGTGGGACTTGAATAAGGGTTTGCACTTTTGCAAGAATCTATTAGCATACTCAATAGAATAGTTAGGATGAGCAGCATATACAGAAACTAAAGCGTGTCAACTTTAATTTTTAAGTAATTACAAAAATTAAAATGAGGTGTGAAGCAAGGTCATGGGTGATATTTATAAATAACAAAATCAATACACCTATTATTTGAAGTATGATTTAACAAGGGTGAGGAAGTAATGATGTTTGCTGTTATGATGTCAGAGATCGCGTTGTCAGTTTTGCTGTGTCACTTCCCAAACCTCTGTGAAAGGTCCTGGTCCTTTAGATCAGATCCCTCTGCTGGTGGAAGAGATGATGGCACTTGATGGTCTCCAGCTTCCTCTCCTGGGCAATACCTGATTAGCACCTTATTAGTGATGAGTGAGCACCAAAGTGTTCGGGTGTTCGGTCCGAGCACATCGCGATATTTGTGTGTTCTACCGAGCCCAATATAAGTCAATGGGAGACAACCAGGCACCCCTTGCTCGGATGGGGGGGGGGGGGTTTCTGGTCCATTGGAAAAGTATAGAAAGTGAAAGGGAACTGCATGGGGACAATGTATGGGATGCATCTTGGACTTGCAAGTCGCTGCTGAGGACCATTTTCTCGTAGTTGTATGCCACTTTTACTGCCACTTCTACACATTGACAAAAACATGCCCCACTAAAAATACATTTTACAGGAAAAAGGATGCTCTAAAACATCATACGACACTCTCAAACATTGGATAGCAGTTCCTGCCGGTGTGCTGACGTCTAAAACATTGGATGGCAGCCGCTGCCCATGAGCTGACGCTCTCAAACATTGGGTGGCATTGGCTGCCAGTGAGCTGACCATCTCAAACATTGGATGGCAGTGGCTGCCGATGAGCTGACGCTCTCAAACATTGGGTGGCATTGGCTGCCGGTGAGCTGACCATCTCAAACATTGGATGGCATTGGCTGATGGTGAGCTGACCATCTCAAACATTGGAAGGCATTGGCTGCCGTTGAGCTTACACTCTGAAACATTGGGTGACCATTCCTGCTGGTGAGTTGACGCTCTCAAACATTGGGTGGCATTGGCTGCTGGTGAGTTGATGCTATCTAACATTGGATGTCAGTTCCTGCCGGTGAGCTGACCCTCTCAAACATTGGGTGGCATTGGCTGCTGGTAAGCTGACTATCTCAAACTTTGGATGGCATTGGCTGCTGCTGAGCTGACCCTCTCAAACATTGGGTGGCATTGGCTGCCAGTGAATTGACACTCTTAAACATTGGGTGGCATTGACTGCCAGCGAGCTCACACTCTCTGTTTCAATGTTTTTATTGAATTTTCGACAGTTTTTACAAAAAAGCATAATCAACGCACTTCGTCGGTGCCATATATACATAGCAATAAAAATAAAGGCAACACAACAGTGCAAGCACCTCGCGAGAGGCACTAACACAAATAAAAGAGAAAACAAAAGAAAACCAAAACGTCTTGAACAAACTCCCTGTCACTACCCTGGTCAAATGGGACCGTAGGGTCACGCAATATAACATTGCAGACATAAAAAAAAGGTGGGGTGGGCAGGGTGGTCACAGAGAACTAATAACAAAATAAACCATTGCATAATCCCCGAGTACGGGGAAAGAAGCACTTAACGTGCAATGACAATAATAGGGGAAAAGGCTTAGAGAAGAGTGAGTCAGGAAGAGATAGAAGAGAGAGGGAGAGACATGGTCAGGTGAGGAAGCCCCAAAATGGGCGGTTCAGTCCGGTATCTACAAAGTGTGGAGGCTCGAATGGGCCATATCCGGGTGAAAGCGGCGGATCCAGGGGTCCCAAATAAAGAGAAACTTGTCATGTCAATCGTCCAATATGCTAGTCAGCCTCTCATTTACCATGATCAGGTTCACCTTCGTCAGGACTCCTGAGTATGGTAGTTGTTGCTTCCTCCAGTTACTGCCTATGCAAAGCTTGGTTGCGATGAGAATGTGGTGAGTCAATGCCTGTTGTCTACGAGTCAAAGAGCAGATACTAGTTTGTAAAAGGGCTGACCATGGACATTTGGCAATGCGCCTCTTGAATAGGGAAGGCAGAGGAGAGGAGGCAGAAAATTTTGGACCAAAGAATAGCAACAAAGGGACATGTCCACCAGATGTGCAACATGTCCCCAGGGGATGCGCAGCCGAGGAAGCAGAGTTCACTGCAGGTAGCAGTTGTGTGGGCTAGTCTGGTGGGCACCATGTACCATTGCATGAGGACCTTGTGTGCCGCTTCCGAGTTAGTGACATTCATGGAGCAGCGTGCCATGGACTCGCATAAGTGGGACCAGTCCGCCTTCGGCTTGGAGGCGCGCAAATCCCTCTCCCAATGGGTGATATAGGAGTGAGCAGTGTGGTCTGAGAGGGCATTGAGCAAGGAGTACGTGTAGGAGACAAGCTTTGGGCCTAGTGGTGAAGAACTGCATACGAATTCAAAAGGGGACGGGCTGGGGAAGGAGCTAGTGCCGGGAGCTGAGCCAACCAATGGCGAATCTGGAGGTACCGAAACAGCTCAGCCTGGGGGATAGCTTTATGGGCTTGCAAATAGCTCCACTTAACAATGCCAGTCCTGGTGAGAAGGTTTTGGACTAAGGAATAACCATTTGAGGTCCACCAGTGAAAAGCTTTGGGCGACTCCAAGCCCGGGTCAAATAGTGGCTGGGATACTAGGGGCAGGAGAGGGGTATGAGCTGACATAAGCCAAATGGCCAATGCGTGGGTCAGTGCAGGCCCCAGTGGGGAGGGTCTGGCCTGTCTGGGCAGCCATGGGAGCGCCGCCAAAGGGATGGGAAAGCAGTTCGGGAAATCCAGCATGGTCCAAAAAGGGGGGAGTGGAAAGCATGGAGAGTATAAATTGGTAGAAGCTGGGGAGAGTAATAATAGAGGAGAAGTTTAGAGACCCACAAACCACCATCCTTCTTATGCTTATACATCATGGGCCTATTTATGCGCGGCCTAATGGTGCCCCAGATAAACTTAAAAACCAAATTTTGCATGGAACGAAGGGCACTGAGTTACGAAACGCAACAAGAACTCCCCTTTTCTTTTCCCTAAAAGTAGCGCAAAAGAACTGGGAGTAATTTTTGTGCAAACATGAAGGGCAGGAAGAGGATGAAAATCTAGTCTCCTGCAGGCAGACGACATCCACCTTACAGGAGTTATAGTAAGTGAAGGCTTTACGACGCTTGTTAGGCGAATTAAAGCCCTGTACATTGTGAGAGATGAGGCGAAGGAACTAGCCATGGCAACAGGGTAGGAGCCAGCTGATGATCAGGGATGGAGGAGATATGCAAGCGAGCCCGGGACCCACAGGGAGGAAGTGCCCGGACCACACCAGCAAGGGTTCCCACCCAACCAAGGGGGAAAAGGGAGAGAAAGTGCAGAAGAAAAAAGAAGAGAGGAGAAGAGTGAAGGGAAAACCCTTAGATGAAATCCGTCTAAGACAGGAGCAGGCACACAAGAGAACAACAACAACAATGCTGACCTCTGGTGCCATAGTGGGGGGGAGCCATCTACCGGCCCCATAGAGCCTAGTGATTCCGGCGAAACAACAAATAGGTGGGGGGAGGGGAGGTGGAGGATCAGAGGGACACCAGGACAGGGAACAAGTCAATCAGGGGAACAAGGCGAACAACATAGTGGGCTGACTGACATAAAGGGCATCAGGCCCGCGCACAAACATTGGCAGCATAACGGCAACAAATCAAACATGAGAAATCAAACATGAGAAAACGGGTATTCCAACATACGACCTGGAACGAGTCAAGTTCAGGCCTCTGGGCCTTCAGGTGTCCGGAGCCGGCGGGTCCGTGGAGGCCGAGTGCTGGGATCTCCTGGGGCGTCGTGAATGTCGGGCCGTCTCCCATCCAAGACGAAGCTGGGGACGCGGGGCCGAAGCCTCAGCAGGTT
>CM070035.1:114036963-114054342 GCA_036250615.1 Ptychadena robeensis | reverse complement strand
ACCCTTCATAAGGGTTACTAAAAAGTTCACCGCTTTCCATCCATTTCAGCCTTGTACACTGTGTTTGCCCGTGGCCCAGCCACAGTTTATCTGGTGGGAAGGGTAGACCAGCAATTGTTTTTGCACCCTATGCAGAAGGGTATGACTACAATTTCACGGCTTTCATCCATTACCACAGCCCTTTGCCAACTGTGTTTGCCCATCCCATTATCTGGTGGAAGGGTTCAGCTTTTTTTCCACCCTATTCCATAAAGGGTATTACTTAAAAGTGCAGACGGCTTTCCATCCCTTCAGCCTTGTGCCAACGGTGTTGCCCAGTGCCCAGTGCCCAGCCACAGTTATCTGGTGACATGGTAATACGACGCGATTTTTTTCAACCCTGTTCATAAGGTTATTACTAAAAGTGCAAACCGCTTTCCATCCATTACACCCTTGTGCCAACGTGTGTGCCCAGTGCCCAGCCACAGTTATCTGGTGTGGACGGGTATACCAGCAATTTTTTTTCACCCTATTCATAATGGTATTACTAAAAAGTGCGCCCGGCTTTTTCCATCCATTACGCCTTGTGCCAACTGTGTGTTTCCCATCCACATTTTTCTATCTGGGTGGAAGGTTAATACCAGCAATTTGTTTTTCAACCCTATTCAGAAGGGTAATTACTAAAAAAGTGCACGGCTTTCCATCCATTCAGCCTTTGTGTCCAACTGTCCCAGTGCCCCCGCAGATATCTGCTGCCACATGGGCCTTGTAACACAAACGCATAAAAATGACAGGCATAGGCAGAGCAGACTCCCTCGGGGTCGTGTTGGTCCCGTGGTCGTGGTGGTTAAATTTCCCTTTGGCCCTATATAAGGGCATGGTTTGCCGAGGCCACTTACCGTCACACAAGAAATTACTGGTGGACTTAGTTGAACTGGTTTAACTTACACAGTAGACACCAAGTCTCAATTCTTCCCACATCCCACTCTGACAGGTAGCATTAGACCATGTGAGGTGCGGTGTGATGATGGTGATGTTGGTACCCGCTGCTGCTTCCTATTGCTGAGGAGTCAGATATAATTGAAGCATTGATATTATGTACTATGTGTCCGTGGATGTCACGTTGGTTCCCACCAGAAGGAGAACAGGGGAAAGTTCAGCATTGGAGATACAGAGAGGAGACGGAGTTGTAACTCAGGGCAAGGTCATCGCAAGGACACATGATCTCGCATCACAAACGCCTATGGGATCAACAATGGCTACAAGTCAGGACACCCACTCAAGCCACCCTCCTCTCCTGTCCCAGCCTTAGAGCCACTCTGCCACCACTGCTGTCCTCCTTGCCCCCCCTCAACCCCACCCTTCGCCTCTCGCTTTGAGCAGTCCCGCTCATCTGGCCCGTCCAGGTGTCCGTGAAGGACATGTTTGACGAAAAAAACAAGTGCAACAGGTCCACCACCGTTGCCCGGCTTCTGACAGCTGTCTTGACGGAGCTCTTAGCCCTCAGCTTTTAACGCATACCACTGGTGGAGTCTGATGCTTCAAAAAATTTTGTGGGCTATTGGGAACACCGCAGTGGAGGGTACCTCGGTCGAAAAAACATTTCCCAAGCTGCAATCCCCAATCTTTATTTCCCCTGTGGAAAGGAGTCATGGCATCTCTGGCATCCAGTGTTGGGGCAAGGGTCCATCTGACCACTGATACCTGTGTCTGCAAAGCACGGTCAGGGAGGTACAATCACTTACCCTGCGCATATGGGGTAAACCTGTTGACCGCTGCCCAGCCTGAATGCGTGGCTCTGCGCCGAGTTGGTGACACCCGCCAGACTTGCAGGCAGGCCCGCTGCCACCCCTTCTACTCCTCCCTCCATCCTCCTCGTCTGAGTCTTCCTCTCTTGAGTCTCTGGCTCCACATCATCTGCTCCTCCTGCAGCTCCCCCCGGTCTATCCAACATCCGGATTACGGTGGTCACTCTGTCTGGGGCTGACTTGCCTTAAGCGATATCCACAACCGGACCAGCACACCTCCTGTCCCCCTTAATGCACATGTGGCTCAGTGGCTGACCCGACAACTGTGGATTGGCAAGTGGTGTGTGACATAAACGAAGCAATATGTTGGCGGCAGTGAATTTGGGCAATTGTCACATGTGCCCGTGCATGGCACTTTCTTAATCTGATTGTCACCGCTTTGTTGCACAGTACCCAGGCTTACATAACAGGACTCCATCCCTCCTCAAGCAGGCTAGGAAGGTTTGTGCCATTTCAAGGCGTTCCTACACGGCTATGGCGAGTTTTCAAAATTCAGCGGCGAAGAACATGCCAGTGAGGCGCTTGATTTTGCGACGTCCCGAACGCGTTTGGAATTTCAACACTCCACATGTTTGACCGACTGCTCCAAACAGAGAAATGCTGCTAATAGTATTTGTATCAGTATCACCCATGGTGCTAGGACGCCTTGCGGAGCTGGGTAATTTTTTTTGCCATCTTACTGGACCGCATCATGCGCAATGCTGTAGGCTCGTGCGTCCTTTTGAAGAGGTGACAAACCTTTGTCAGTCGCAGCGAAGTGCACAATCAGCCCTTCATCCCTTGGGCTTCTTCCTGGAGCGGTGCCCTGCGAAAGGCTGGATCAGGCTGTGGATGAGCGTGAAGAGGAGATATGGTCACCCCACCACCAGAACCAGCCTTACGTCCTTAGCAGCCTCTCTTGCCCGACCTGCGGCGACTCGGAAGAGGAGTCTGAGTTCGAGGAGGAATTTGGTTTGAGAGGAGTATAAGCCAACCTCAGCATGCATCCCATGTGCTCCTTGTGGTCTCACCTATCTGGACCCGTGGGTTGTCACGTGGCTGTGGAGGACAACAGACCTCAAAGCATCAGTGAGGAGAGGACTCTGATTTGAGTAGCTCGGCATTTCCTTGTGCAATGGGGTCCTTTTTTTTTTTTTTTGGTACTTCTTCTTCTTTTTTTTTTTTATCTTAGTTTTCGACTTGGTCTTGTCTTTTACAAATCTTGTTTTTTTTTTGCATGTTCTTTCATGCTGTTTAGAGAGTTGTTACCCCCCTCGTATCAAAAGGTATGACTATGAACGATCTTTACTGGGTGGGCCACACTACAACCCCCGCTACCAGCATAAGTATTGTAAATTTTACCACCCGGCACCGCTTCCCGGAGGGTGGTCTGAGAGGAGCAGCATTGAAGCTAGGTTACAACATCTCGCTCTAACGCCGCTTTTAAGGGTGATGTCACAGCACACGGACTCTACTAAGTAAGAGATTTACACTAATCCTCCTGCTACCACTACCCGCTCCTGCAGGACAGGGAGCTTCACGACGTTCTGTTGAATGAGGAACATGCTGAGCTTTTTAAGTCCTACTGCATCAGCCACAGCCCTTTGGGATCCACCCTTAGAGAACGACTCGAAAACCCGACAGATCGCAGACTACCCCCTCGCCTAACTGCAGATTTGACACCTGGAAGCGTGAACCCCTTGACTACCTGGTTGCAGACATTGACCTGTGGCCAGAGCTTCCCAGTTGGGCTCTTTTGAACTTTTGTCCTGTCCTGCTTCTAGTGTCCTGTCAGAAAGACCTTCAGGTGCTGCAGGCTGCATAGTGACATAGAGCCGAAGTCGCCTCTGTCACAAAAGTGTGGACACCTCACCTTCCCTGGATGAACGAGGCTGGATTCCGCCAGGACTACAGTGGGGATCCTTTTTGCCTAGCAAGGCCTGATTCACATTCTTGGCCTAAAAATGGTCCCCCACGCTTGGCTGTTAGGTTCCTGCTGGGATTCGAACCCCGACCTTGGTCTGGGTTTCCTCAGAAAAAGTGGGATCTGGCTTTGCCACTTGCCATTCTGGTTTGATTTATATTCCTGATGGGATTACGAGGACGTGGACACAGATCCACTTTGTTGAACCTTGTCGTGATTTCCTTCACCCTCATCAGCAATCTCTGACATGACCTCAGTTGATTGGTCCAGGTTTTCTTCAACTTCCTATTTACGATGCCATTGAATAGGAATTGCTGGTCTTTGGTTTACCTGCCCTATCCCAATTCCTGTGCCTCATCATACCTATCCTGACCTCATATCTGTTCGTGTTCCTGTGGTTCTGACCCTTGCTTTGTCCCCCTTGTTCCAACCTGCCTCTGCCCTGACTTGTGCTTGACCTTACTCCTACCCCCTTGACTGTATTCTCTTCCTGATCCTGGTTTCTGTTCTCCTTATAACTGACCTTACTTGTCTATGACCGTACCTTCTACCCTTTTTGTATTCCTGTTGCTGAACCATTTTGCCCTTCTGGATCCTCGACCTGCTTCCCCTCTGACCCGTGTTACCTATCTTTTTGGATTCTCGTAACCTCCGTCATTTTTCTGTCTGGCCACCCACACACCCTTTTGGGGGGATTGTCTGGGAAGCGGGATCCTTGCCTTGTTTGGGGAAAATCTACTGGTCCCCCTCATGGGATTGGTTCCCAACCCCCCTCTTTGGGGGGCTTTGTGGTGAAAACCAGAGGCAGCTTAGACTCTCCTCGTCTTCCCAGTCATCCGCACATTTTATCTTGGTTGGTGTATCCTCCTTGCTGCTTACCCCTGCCTGGTGATTCTCCTGGAACTGGTGGCTACAGCAACGCCCAGGCTCTCGTAGCTGTCTCTCCTGTGGGCATTCTCCTGCCTCGCGCCACACCAGTGATAACTGAGGTTCCGCGTTCCCTAGTACCTCCTGTTTCCTATACAAACCTGATTCTGATTCCGAACCCCATCCACTTGCCCTATCTCAGCAAATGGTCTTAGCCTGTTCGTTCCCCACAGCCCGGCGTAAAGCTGCTACCTGCATATTTCCGACTTTCATGAATCCTCCGCTCTCCAACTATGGGTTCGCCGCAATTTTTTCTTATTCCATTCTGCTGGTAACAACATCATTTTTCTGCCGCTGCTTACATAAGCGGTGCTACCATACCTAATTTTTCTGCCAAATTTAGATGACAATTTTTTATGCAATGTACTTGCCTAATTTTTCCTGCCTCTGCTGTGGCTGCATTATAAGTCACATACATGTTGCCACTTCCCTTTCCGTATCGCTACTTTCGTGTTGAGACTTGGCTTGCGTATCACAATTTAATTGCGATTCACCTCAATGAGTGTGTTGGCCATGTTGGCCCCAGTTGAGAAGCGATTTGCCTTCCATAGTGATCAGACCCAAAGCGTATCGGTTTTAATTTGTCTATGAAAACTTTATTTTTTTTTGGTACCCAATACGGTTGCCCCCAGTCAATTACGCATTAAGGTACCTCATCCTGAGAATGAGACTCCGTTGTTTGAATCCTCAAGACCCCTCTAGTGAGTAGTTCAGAATCATGACAGATCAAAAAAGAAGTTCCATGTTTGTGGTCAGGGGTCATCAAAGGAGATAGTCCAATCAAACACGGTCTAGTCTAAGGGTAATCACTCATTGCACTTTATTTTCCCATTGACTGTCATTGCAGAAATCCTGGGTGCGGATTTATAGTGTCAAAAAAAATTTCTTGGGAGTTTTGCCATGGCTTCCCCTTTGTCATGTCATTGTCCTGGTGTTTGACCCCTTGAAACAACTTTCCCAACACTATTGTGGCCAGAAAGGGGTCCCTTTGTTTTTTAAAATTCGCCTCCCATTGAAGTCAATGGCGGGTTCGCGTGTTCACCGGGTTCGCGAACGTTTGCGTTAGTTCGCGTTCGCCAACGGCAAAATCCGGGTTCGCGCCATCACTACACCTAAACCCACATCCAAAGGCATTGGTCTGTACCACAAATTGTTTGGAGAAGTCTGATGAGTACAGGACCGTCTGCTCGCACAAAGCACGTTTCAGGGCTTCAAAAGCGGCTTCCGCCTTAGAGGACCATTTTATCATGACTGACTCTTTCCCTTTTGTCAACTTCGTCAAAAGATTGGCCAGGGATGCAAATTGGGGAATTAATCGCCGGTAATATCCAGCAATGCCTAAAAAGGCCTGAACTTGTTTTTTGTTCACAGGGCAGGGCCAGTTTTGGATCGCCTCAACTTTGTTTACCTGGGGCTTTATCACACCCCTCCCAATGGTGTACCCCAAATATTTTGCTTCCTCCAGCCCAATTGCACATTTCTTCGGATTTGCTGTAAATCCGGCTTCCCGAAGTGAATCCAGTACAGCTTGAACCCTCAACAAATGAGAATCCCATTCTGTACTATGGATGACCACATCATCCAGATAAGCAGCTGCATACTTCTGATGCGGCCGCCATATCTTATCCATGGCCCGCTGGAATTTAGCGGGAGCATTCTGTAATCCGAACGGCATTTTCCTGTACTGAAAAGCTCCCTCTGGAGTAACAAAAGCAGTTTTCTCCTTGGCCGACTTGGACAGGGGGATCTGCCAATACCCTTTGGTCAAATCCAGGGTAGTCATATATCTGGCTGTTCCCAGGCGATCAGCTCATCTATACGGGGCATAGGGTAGGTGTCAAACTTTGTGATTTGGTTTTACTTACGAAAGTCATTGCAAAATCGCCAACTCCCATCAGGTTTGGGCACTAATACAATGGGACTGGACCAATCACTACTGGACTCCTCAATTACCCCTAATTCAAGCATTTTTTTACTTCCTGGGAATGCAATTACCCCTAATTCAAGCATTTTTTTTACTTCCTGGGAATGCGATATGGTTTTAGTGATGATGTCATGCTCGGTAATGGCTGTCTGACCAGGCAATTCTGAAAAAATTTCCTGATTTCTGAGCAATAAATCTTTAACTTTCTGTTGTGTGACCTTGGATAAAATGTCAGCTATCTTGACCTCATGAATTAAAGACTCAGACCGAGATAGTGACCGAGTAGTCTCCGCCACTAAGGATTCTCTATCCTTTCATGGTTTTAGCAAATTCACATGATACATTTGCTGGGGTTTACGTCTTCCTGGTTGACTGATCCTGTAATTTACTTCACCTATTTTCTCCAAGACTTCATAGGGGCCCTGCCACTTAGCAAAGAACTTACTCTTAACTGTAGGAACCAGTACCAACACCCTATCCCCAGGAGAAAAATAACGGATATGGGCCGCTCGGTTGTAAATTCTCTGTTGAGTCAACTGGGACTGGGCCATATGTTCCTTATCCATGGGCATGACCTGTGCAATTCTGTCTTGCATTTGGGCCACATGCTCAATAACGCTTCTGTGAGGGGAACTCTCACTTTCCCACATTTCTCTAGCAATGTCCAACAACCCTCTTGGGTGCCTCCCATATAGCAACTCAAACGGAGAGAACCCAGTGGAAGACTGTGGGACTTATCTGATGGCAAACATTAAATACGGTATCAGGCAGTCCCAATTCTTCCCATTTTTATCCACCACCTTCCGCAACATCTGTTTTAACGTTCTATTAAACCTTTCGACTAACCCATCGGTTTGGGGATAGCACACGGAAGTGGGTAAATTGGTTACGCTAAACAACTTGCACAACTCTTTAGTTACCGAGACATAAAGGGAGTATCTTGATCTGTTAGGATCTCTTTAGAGAGGCCCACCCGACTGAACACCTGAAAAAGCTCCTTAGCTACGGTTTTGGAGGAGGTGTTTTGTAGAGGAATTGCTTCTGGATAGCGGGTTGTGTAATCCATTATCACTAGGATATGTTGATGTCCCCTAGCTGACTTTAACAAAGGGCCAACAAAATCCATAGCATACCTCTCAAAGGGGACCCCCATGATGGGCAGGGAAACCAAAGGGCTTTCGGAAATGTGGCATGGGTGCTGAGATCTGACACACTTGGCAGGAAGCACAATACATCTCCACTTCCTTAGCCACACCAGGCCAATAGAACCGCTGAACTATTCTCTCCAGAGTTTTCTCTGCCCCCAAATGCTCTCCTAGAGTGTGACCATGGGCTAGTTCCAACATGGTTTTCTGGTATGGCTTTGGCACCAACAGCTGATCAACCGTTTTCCCTGCCTTCTCTGACACCCTGTACAACAGATCACCTTCTGTGATAAAATAAGGGAAGGCAAGCCGGTCATCTGGATTAACTAGTCTCCCATCTGTTTTGACCACGTTCTCCCAGGCCCTTAGCAGTGTGGAATCTCTTAGTTGTTCAGTGACAAAATTTTCGGTGACAAAAAAGTCAGAGAATTCTAGGGGTACTTGGTTCTCTTCTACAGAGGCAGGCTCCTCTGGAGGCCCCAGTGCTTCCCCTGCTAATACCGACAAAGGAAACTCAGGCGGGGTATTACCAGCATCAGAGTTCAACCTTTACCTAAGTCACCATACTACCAGAATCCAATAATACAACACCATTCTGCCCATTAATACCTATTTCACACAGATATTTCTCATTTTCCAAAGTTGCAGTACATGTAACCATTGCAAATAATGATTGCCATCTATCTCTTAAAAAGTCACATTTCATTGGCTCATCAACAACAGGACAATTAGCAGCAACATGTCCTGTTTCTCTACAGCAGTAGAAAATGATCCTCTTAGCCTTCTCTTGAGAAATAGGACTTGTAAGCCTCTCCTGCCAGGTACAAGAATCAGTTCCTTTTGCTCCCCCTTTTACACTCTCTCCACCCCCATCCCTAGGTACGATCTTACCAGCAGCTGGGGACGATCCGGTCTTGGGGTGTAAAGTCTGTGAGTCTCTGAAAAAGGAGGTGAGGTTTTCTGTAGCCAGGTACCTTTCAACCAGATCAACAAGTCTGTCTGCAGTTTATGGATCTCCATGGCTCACCCACTTTTGCACAGTAGTAGGGAGGGAATGAAGGTATCGGTCCATGACCACACGTTCCACCATCTGGGCTCCTGACAATGTTTCTGGCTGTAGCCACTTCCTGGTCAGGTGGATGAGATTATACATGTGAGATCTGGGTGGTTTTCCCCCCTGGTAAGTCCAGTTATGGACACGCTGAGCCCGGACAGCCAGGGTTACTCCAAGTTGTGCCAGTATCTGTATCTCTAAGTGAATATAGTCCATTGTCTGAGCAGGCTCCAGGTCATAGTAGGCTTTTTGGGACTTCACATAACAAAGGTGCCACCAGTCCAGCCCATTGCTCCTAAGGCCATTTTTCCCTTTCTGCATTTCTTTCAAAAGTAGTCAAAAACACCTCAGGGTCATCATCCACAGTCATCTTTGGCAATAAGTAGCTTACCCGGAAAGATGGTGTAGTGCTGGATCCTCACTTTGAGGCAGGTTGCTGTGTTTGTTGAAGCTGCTGCCTTAACATGTCCAACTGTTGCTGCATGGCTTGCTGGCGAACCTCTGCTTGCTGCAAAGCCTTCAACAGTTTACATTTATAATACCAACAGGGATATACTGTAACTAAATTGTTTAATTTGCATATATCCTAGAGAATCCACACCCTAAATTATCAATTATAAATAAAGTGAATCCCTGATCAGTCCTAAACAGCCAATAGGCTGGTATGGCGGAACAGGGAAGACAGGTGGGTACCCTCAACCCAAAGAGTGTTTTGGATCTCTAGATTAGTAAAGCTTTACATTAGTACTACTCAATCAAAGGAGTGTTAAAGATTAAAATAACATGATTTTATTCAGCATAATAAAAAAAAATATATATATGTGTAGTAAATAACAAACAGTATAATGTATAGAAAAAACACATGCACACTTTAGACGACTGACATATTTGTGACCACAAGGGCTTGATGCATATATACATTTAAGACAGTAAAAATTATGATGTACAACGCGTTTCGTACATCATAATTTTTACTGTCTTAAATGTATATATGCATCAAGCCCTTGTGGTCACAAATATGTCAGTCGTCTAAAGTGTACATGTGTTTTTTCTATACATTATACTGTTTGTTATTTACTACACATATTTTTATTTTTTTTTAATTATGCTGAATAAAATCATGTTATTTTTATCTTTCACACTCCTTTGATTGAGTAGTACTAATGTAAAGCTTTACTAATCTAGAGATCCAAAACACTCTTTGGGTTGAGGGTACCCACCTGTCTTCCCTGTTCCGCCATACCAGCCTATTGGCTGTTTAGGACTGATCAGGGATTCACTTTATTTATAATTGCTGCAAAGCCTGTTGCACTTGATCATTTGCACGTTTCTGCTCCGCATTTGCTTGTTGCCTGTTGCGGATTAGCATTTGCCAACACCAACTGTCTCAGAAGCTCTTCCATGCCGGCCTCTGTAACACCCGCTAAAAGTTGCCTGGATTCGCCACCATATGTGAGGGATTAGCTGTAGAGGGGCAAGGTACGGGACCCCCTGGATGGGTCCACAGCAGGTGAAGGAGGCACAGCAACAAGATTTGAAGGTGAAAAACACATGGGTGATTAATTGTGCAAGTCCATATACAATATGTACATCAAGTAAGGCAGTAAAATCCAAAGTAAACAAAAGTCCACAAAAGTCTTTGGTTGCCACACAGGTACACGCTGCTCCCCAGTCACACACAGTACTGGTTCCAGGGTGGAGCATCTGACTGAGCAGGTTAGGAGATTATATAGAGCTGTAACAAGCTCTAATGAGCTAACAGGACACAACTAGTCTTACCCTGTACCAGGCCCAGCAATTCCAGCTCCCTCTGCTGGTCAGATAGAAAAGTACTCGGCATTCTGCCGGTATCTGGGACACACATACCTCCCATACTGTATACAACCAGATGACTTAACAGGCTTCCTGTCACAGCACAATATATATATATACACACACACACATATATACAAAGACAGATATATTCATAGACAGATATATTCATGGGTCAAAGGGACAAAAGTTTACATTCTTTCAAAAGCCATAAACCATCCTTTAATTTACGTTAGATAGGTGGGCTTTGTTTTTACACTTTTCAGATTTATATCTTGAAAAGACCAGGAATATCCTTTGAAATTTAGATTTCAGGATAACAGGGGGGTTACAGCAAAGGGACGGGATGTTTACGGTCAAAAAGACCTACAACCTTAAGGGTTGTAGTTTTAGAGATATCTTTAGAAAGAACCTACAAAGAGAAGAGGGAGATATCTCTGGAAGAGAAGGGAGAGATATTATTGGAAGAGAACAAGGGACAGATCTTTGTAGGAGAGCTGAGAGGGAGAGATCTTTTGGAAATTGAAGGATTTATGCAGCAATAACCTGTGATTGTCACCTTTGCATATGATCTGTAAATTTTCCAATAAATCAGGCCACTGTCTCTGAGAACTCAAGTTGCTGTGGAGGTTTGTCTATACGGTCAAGTTTGGTCTATTATAAGAATAAAAAGAAAAACTACAACAGTATTTACCCCAGTTTAGACTAAAGAATGCAACCTCAAAATATGTATATTTGTATTTATATAAATCTTCTTTATTATTAACACAAAGCATACAATGTATACATGTTACATAGTCAGTAATAAATGTGCCAAGGTATAGAGGGTGTTCTCCCTTTTTTTCAGTTTAACAAAATTTTTTACAGTAATTCAGAGCATTACTCAACAAAAACCAACCAACATCCAGTCAACCTTTCGCCCTTCCTCTCCCACCGCCACCAACTTTAGCAAACGTTTCGCAACACTAGAAAATGTGCCACCTCCTATGTCCCCCTCCCCTCCCCCCGCCTTCATTAAGGTATGAATACAGAAAGATCCTCTATATCAGCTATTTCCTGACCGTGTCACCTGCGTGTATAAGCTCCTCATCCTGTACCCCCCACCATATCCGGCACCGCCAGGGGCGCCAGAGATCCTAGAACTTGTTCTTCACGGTACCATTTTGTGTTACAAAATGCCCGCATGAACTCAATGAACTCCCCCGGATTGTATTCCTCCAGGAGAAAGGCCTTCCCAACCGAAAAAGACTTAGCTATCACTTTTGGGGACGAATTCAGTACATGTACCTTCTCCAAGGTGAGTATCTGGCGGAGGTACCCCGTATGGTCTAGCAGTGTGGGAGGCGCTGGGTAAATCCATTGCCTCCAAATGGACTTTTTGGCCACTAAAAAACAGATGTGGGCAAAGCGGGGGATCGACATCGGCCCAGTCATCGCAGCCGCTCCGGGAGGTGAGTCATCCACCTGGTGGGGGACATGAGGGAGCATTACAGAAGGCTGCAGCTCGAAACTACGCTTGGTCACCGTGCTAACATACCGGGCAACTTGCTGCCAGAATGGCTGAATCCGGTCGCAGGACCACAGAAGGTGGTCGAAGTCCACATCTGGCAAAGAGCATTTGGGACAAGCTTGCAGTAGCGTGAGTGGACGTCTCCACTTGTTCGCCGTGTTGTGAGCCCCATAGGCTCTATGCACAATTTTGAAAAACATTTCGCGCCAGAGTTCACTAATGATGAGCTGCCATACTTTGAGCCAACCTCTTTCCAGAAGTTCGCCCACCTCCTCCTGTGGGATGCCTAAAAACCTGGCCCAGGCCTTGACGTTTGACCACGTGTCGAGGTCGTGGGTCTTGTGCCGCCGGAGATACTGGCTGATTTCCGAGAGGGATTTTCTATTAGGGAACGGGAGCAGGAGGTTGCGCAGCGCCCTTGCCAGGTTTAGGCCCCCTGCCTCTACTCCCTGAGTCCGCAGCAAAGCCTTTAATTGGAAATAGCAGATGGTATGAGAGGCCCCACCCCTCCCAGCTCCTAAGAAGCCTATTAGTGTGACCTTCCTGGAATACTGGAGAGGAATGGAGGGGCATGAGAGGGCTCAGATACCCAGGGCTGTCCAGCCATTTATGTGCCTCTCGCCAGGCGATCACGGTGTCCCTCACAAACACATGCTGTCTAATCAGGGGGGGGGGGGCAACTGCGGTATCGGGGAGTGAAGGACGCCCATAAGTGACCATGGCTTAACTAATTGAGCTTTCAGCTCACTATTTGTGTAAAAAGAAGTGGACCCCATCCAATCTCTGACATGCCGCAAAAGACACGCCAGATTGTAACTTCTGATACTAGGTAAATTGAGCCCCATCTCCGATACCGGCATTTGTAGCTTCCACATCGCTATGCGCAGTCTCTTACCCCGCCAAATTAATTTGGTAATGGCTGTGTAAAATTGCCAAACATCTCTATGTTTCACTAGGACAGGCAACGTATGGAGAGGGTACAATAGGCGGGGGAAGCTAATCATCTTAATCAGATGACAACGTCCCACCACCGATAGTGGTAAATCGTGCCACCGCTTAAGTTCTGCAAAAATCTTTTTTAAAAGTGGGGCGTAATTCAGGGAATACGTTTCTGGGACACAAGGCGAGAAATACAGGCCGAAATATTTGATGTTATGTTTGGCTACTCTAACTCCGCTAGCTTCAATAACTCCCTTCATTGCCCCTGAGGAATGCTGGCCCAGCAGAAGAAGCTCGCTTTTATGTTTATTGATGGTGAAACCTGTGATCGTCCTATAGCTGTCAATCAGATCAAACACTCTTTGCAGGTGCAACTGTGGCTGCCTGAGCAAAATCAAGAGGTCATCGGCGAATAACGCCGTTTTCAACACCTGATCCCCAATGCGAATGCCCTCAAAGCAACCAGATTTTTTGAGTGCCTGAGCCAACGGTTCCAGGGCCAGGTTAAAGAGCAGGGGCGATAATGGGCAACCCTGACAAGTCCCTTTCTCCAGAGGGAAGGGCTGAGAAATAACCCTATTAAGGGATATGCTCGCCTGGGCATGTCATACAGTGTATCAATAAACTACAAGAACATTCCCTGAAACCCCATACCTCTTAAAACAAGTTTTAACCACCTTTAGTCCACATTATCAAAAGCCTTTTCGGCATCCAATGTGAGCACAGCGCCAGAGTGTTGGTGAGGGCCCAGTAGGCGCTAGTGTTTTAACACTACCAAAAGCTTATGAACATTGGTGACAGCCGCTCTCCCCTTCACAAACCCCATCTGTGCTGGGCCAATCAAGGAAGGCAGAAGATCCGCCAGCCTATCCGCCAAAATTTTTGATAAGTACTTCATGTCCTGATTAATGAGGGAGATGGGGCGGTACGACCCCGGATCTAAAGGATCCTTACCCAGTTTGGGGAGCAATTTTATGTATGCTTGTTTACCAGTCTCGGGGTACACCCCTGTCTGCAGAATATGGTTATAGAGGGCGGTCAAGGTGGGTGCTAGCTGTGGGCATAGGTGCTTAAAAAATTTGTTAGTAAAATCATCAGGCCCGGGCGCTTTATGGGTGGCAGAATTCTTAATGACCCTGATGACCTCCACTTCAGTCACTGTACCATTTAACTGGTCCAGCTGTTCAGGGGACAAGGAAGGGAGTCGAGTTGTAGATAAGAGGGAGGCTCCGTCCCAGTCTGAGTCCGCAGGCCGGGCGTACAGACGTGTATAGAACCGCTCAAAGATACTAGCTATTTCTGAGGAACTTGTGGCTACCCTACCCGTATGATCTCTTAGGGCTTTGATCCGGCAGGCCGGCCGAACCCCCCCGTGCAAAATTTGCCAACAAGCGCCCCGACTTTCCCCCGAACCTGAAGAAATGAGCATCCCTCCCCACCCTATCCCTTTTGCCAACATATTCTAACCAGGCATCACATTCAGCTTTTGCCGTGACCCAGCTATCCCGGTTCTGGTCAGACATGTCCCCACAGTTGACCAAGTAAGCCAGTCTAGCCTTCTGGCATGTCTCCAAATACTGTGATAGAAGGCACTTTTTGGAAGTGGATGAAAAGGCCAGGATTTTACCCCGGAGCACCGCTTTAACAGTTTCCCAATACAGAGGGGCATTGTGCATGTGTTGGCTATTATATAGGCGTACTCGAGCCACCAGCCCTGAAGCTGAGTCTGTAAAGAGGCATCAGCCCCCAAATAGGAGGGAAAACGCCACACAAATGACTTTGTCTGGGTGGGGCCTAGTCGGACCTGTGGAGTCCCTGGTGCATCTGTAACCCGGGGCTGCCTCCTGTCCTCAGCAGGGGACTGGACAGCATTGAAGTCACCCCCGACCACCAGCACAGCATTGGGGTGGGAGCTGGCTATCTGTCGCGTCATGTCAGCATAGGATGGGGTATTATCGTTATTGGGGATCGGCTGGGGCGAGGCATCAAGAGTTACAAAAGCCCATCTACCACCTGAATCATCGCAACCTTGATCCAATATGCGGTGGGTAATGGACTTATGGATAAGCAAAAGTACTCCTGCCTTGCAAATGCCCGCCGAGGCACCGATGACATGACCCTCCCAGAATTTGTGCATAAGCCAGTATTCCTCCGGTCGGAGATGTGTCTCCTGCAATAAAGCCACCATGGTGCGCATTTTCTTGAGGTGCCGCAGAACTTTGGTGCGCTTGTTAGGGGACCGGAGGCCCCTGACGTTCCAGGTTGTTATGGTGACACAAGCATCCCGTGCAGTATTACTCAGGCATTAAAGTATATAGAGGTGTAAGAGTGATAACATCCATACAGGAGGAGGGCTCGTGTCCCATCTGAGCTCCGTCTCCATCCTGTAGCGGCAAGGGGGGGTCTGGGGGGCCGGGAAGTGGCACTATGACAGTTCACGTCAGTGGTGACAGTGTGGGGCGAGACTGGAGTAACTTGAAAACGGGAACATAAGAAAAAGCAAAAAAAAGAAAAGAAAAAAGAAACCAAACAAAATAACAAAACGCCAGTCCTCGCCTACCCCTCCAAACGTGCAAGTCCAAAGCAATTGGTAAGGGGGTGTAGTGACCCACAGCTGAAAGGAAAATTAGGCTCTTGTAGAGGCGCCCATTCTTGAGAATTAAAAATATTTTTATTTTTGTAGTTATAATCCAAGTATCATCAATGCTTTGTACACAGCGTTTCAATCTATACAGTCCCAAAGACCTGTGGGATATAACAATGGGATACCATATATGATTATTGTTGTGATTTTTTACAATGCATTAAAAAACAATAAAATACAATAAAATATATCAACCTGTTTAGGTTGGTCAAAAGCATTTAAATATGTATGCATAAATGTATATCATAGCTATTAAACAGTGATTTGACATTTGTGTTGTTATAATCTGTACAATTATTTTTGATTATATTAGTGATTTCATCACTAACTGTTTGATCACTGTTTGATCATTGTTTGGTTGTTTTTAGTAGTGATGATCGCGAATATTCGGATTCCGAATATTAATCGCGAATATCGTCAATTCGGAAATTCGCGAAGATGGTGAATATATTGCCGAATATTCGCAATTCCGGATATTCGGTATTTTTTATCCATTACACTTCCCTCTCAATGTGAGTGGACGAATGGGAAGGCTGCAACAAGAGCTTAGCAACACCATCAACAGATTTTTTAATGAATATTGGGGTGATGCGAATATTGCGAAAATCGTCACTTTTAAAATTCGCATAAAAATTCGCACCATGTTAAACATATATTGCGCGCGCGAAATTCGCAATAAACTGCCGATATTCGCAATAACAAAAAAAACCCCGAATATTGCCGAATGTGAATATTTTCCGAATGTTTTCCATAAAATTCGCGGCATGCCGCGAATACGAATGTTGCCTATGCCGCTCATCACTAGTTTTTAGTCTATGATTTCTGTCATCTTGTTTAGTTCTTCCGGTTGTAAGGTTTTCATTTTGTAGATCCAATAGGCCTCCCTGGTTTTTAGTTTTCTGAAAGGGTGGTTTATTTCTTTATGTAGTATTTGCTCCAGGGGGGTTACTCGAAGTTCTGTATCGTTTTTTTGATGTGTAGTGAGGAAATGGCGGGAGACCCCATGTTGAAGGAAACCTTTTTTAATATTCCTTCTGTGCTGTCCTATTCAGACTCGTAGGTTCTGTGTGGGTTGTCCGATATATTGTAATCCGCATGGGCATTCTAGCATGTAGATCACGTATCGGGATTCACAGGTTATGAGGGATTTGATGGTATGTTCCTCTCCTGTGGCTGTTGATGTGAAACTTTTTGTCTTGTTGGTGATAACTGGACATGTTAGACATCTTTTTTTGGCACATTTATTGCTTCCCACTAAGGTTTCTTTTTGTATGTTTTGTTGGTTTTTCAGTTTCTTTTGAGGTCCACATAATTTGCTGGGTGCCAGTACATTTTTTAAAGTTTGGCTTCGTCTGAATATACATCTTCCTGATTCTGGTAGGACTGCTTTAAGGTGTGGATCCTGTTGTAGTACCTTCCAGTGTTTGGCGATGATTTTCTTGATGTGATTTGTGCAAGAATTGTATCTGGTTATAAACATACATGTGTTTTGATTATTTTGTTGGTTTAGTGCTGTCTTTTGTTTGGGGAGAAGGAGGTCCGCCCTATTACTAGTTCTTGCTCTTTCTTTGGATGCTTCAATGAGTTTTGTTGGATAGTTTTTTTCCTTGAATTATTTTGTAAGAATAGTTGTCTGATTTTCAAATTGATCTGATTTTTGTGCAGTTTCTTTGAAGTCTTTGAAATTGTCCGAAAGGTATATTTGTTTTCCATTTTTTAGCGTGATTGCTATGG
>CM070035.1:113971632-113988653 GCA_036250615.1 Ptychadena robeensis | reverse complement strand
CCCCCCCCCTGTACCAGCATTTATTCACTTAAAGCGGGACAACTACCACAGGAATCTATGTTTTCATTGAATGGCACTAGGAAGTGCCAATAATAGGAGGAAGCAGTGAAAAACCCCAAAAACTTACCGTAGAGCAATTTCGGAATAAATCCGGCCATTCTCTTCATTTCCGGTTCACTGGTGTCAGCAGAAGCCGGCAGCACGTCACACAACACGTGATTTTTCAGTGAGCTGCTTGCCATAGAAGATCAATGCAACGCCCCCAGTGGCCACCACACATATTGCACCACCATGTGTGGATTCACGAAAAATCATGTGCCTTCGTGCGGTGGCTGGCCCGGTTTGCTGAGCCCAATTAACCAGGCCAGTGAACGGACTGCCTGATTATATTACTAAATTGCCATACAGGTACGTTTTTGGTTTTTTTCACTGCATTCCCCCTAATTATTGGCCACTTCTAGTGCCATTATGAACACATAGATTCCTGGGTAGGTCCGCTTTATTTCACATTGGGACATAGAAAAACTTTAATAGAATTATATAACTTAAACTATAAACTTAAATTAATTTACCCCAACTATTGGCATGCTTCCTGGCCGTTTGCCCTCTCATGTATATGTGGTGTCACCCCTCACAATGCAGATCAACCTGTCACCCCTCATCATGGTTAGGTTAGCGGTGAAAAAGATTTCCTGGGATAGGCGGTTCACTGTGGAGGAGCGGTCTTTAGTTTTGGTGTGGGGGTGCTCCTGAGGGGGGGATGTTCTCGTGTGTCTATCTTTACGTTATGCCTTTGGCGCTCCCTGGAGCCTGTGGGGAACAGGGTAGTGATGGCGGGGAAACCTCACTGCGGGTGTCCGCCGAACAGGCGGGTCGAACCTTCCAAGAGTGTTCGCCGTCCGCTTGTTCGCGGGACATTTCAAATTCCCCGCCTCTAGGCGGGGGGGAATTTGACACGGAGAAACCGCGAGTGAAGGTCTCAGTGATGTCACATCCGAGTCAGGTGGACAGCAACCTGGAACGCATAGTTCTGGTGACGGCCGCGGGGATGTGACGTCACTGACGTCACATCCGGTTTTCAGACGGTTTTCATCTCCAAGACCGGCTTCTGTAGTGAAAAGTTCTTCCTCCGGCCGGTACACAGGTTGGGGATCCTGCCCGGAGTAAGGAAGAAATTTAGACCTTCTTTGGCCGGAGCGACCAGTACGGGTCGAACCACCCGTACTGTCCGCCGGCGAGGCGAACGGCGAAACATGCGTGTTCGCGGGCCGAAAGGTTCTCCGGCGAACAGTTCGGCCATCTCTAGAAACGGGTTGTTTATTGGATGCTTGGTCTACTCGTTCCGGTGGAAGTATTGGTAAGGGGGGGGGGGGTAGGACCCACAGCTACCCAAAATGAAAACTAAGCTCTTGTAGAGGCGCCGTCTGAAAATTAAAAATATTTTTATTTTGTAGTATAATCCAAGTAACATCAACGCTTTGTACACAGCGTTTCGGGCTCACTGCGGCCACTTCTTCAGGATGCGGATTAAAATCTATACAATCACAACAGACAATGAGCTGTGGATATAACAATGGATACCAATATGTTATGTTGTGATTCTTTACAATCATAAAATACGATAACATACATCAACCGTTTAGGCTGCGTCAAAGGCATTTAAATATGTCAGCATAAAAAACAAATATATAATTATATATATATGTGCGCTAAAAGACTTTGTATTCTTTCAAGTTAAAAGACGATATTGAATAGACCTGTATGTCACCTTTTCGTAGATTATACCTGCATTAGAACACATTCATACCAAAGCTTTAAGTATACTAGCTATTAAACAAGTGATTTAGCATTGGTGTTTATAATCGTACACTTATTTTGATTATATTAGTGTTCAGGTTGGAAACAGCATTTGATGATGAAAGCATAGAATTTATAATATAATAATGTACAGTGCACTTAAAGCATGACAAAGTATACTCTTCGGTTTGTACCCACAATATATTTAGTTTTAAGTGAACTGTATTGTTAACTGCTAAATGCTACTAGTTTGCAGTCGGTGGTGGGCCGACCATATAAAGTTTTTTAAAATACCTTTGTGGGTCGTAGATCGTGTGGAGCGGTTTATCCTAGCTGGTTTTGGTGGTGGTGCCACTTAAAAGCATCTATATGCTTGACGCTCCCGGTGCTGCACGGCATGTGTGGGGCGTGCCGTGGGCGCGTATTTTCTGTGTCTTGTGCCGCCATTTATCACTAGTTTAATCACGTTTGCTCACGTGCATCACTGTTTGCCCGCGGTTTGATCACGTTTGCTCACTGTTTCGCCACTGTTTGACACTGTTGCTCGCGGCTTTGATCACTGTTGATCGCGTGATCGGTTTGCTCACGGTTTGATCTGTTTGCTCATTGTTTGATCGCGCTCTGATCAAGTTGCTCGCGGTTGACACTGTCCCACTCCCCGTTTGATCCGAGCTGATCATGTTGCTCACAGTGGTCACTGTTGATCATGTTGACATTTTGGTTGTTTTTAGTCTATGATTCTGTCATCTCGTTAGCCCATCCGTCGTAAGGTTTTCATTTTGGTCCAAATAGGCCCCCTGGTTTTTAGTTTCTGAAAGGGTCGTTTATTCTTATGTGGTATTGTTCCAGGGGGGTTACTCGAAGTCTGTATCGTTTTTTGATGTGTAGTGAGGAAATGGCGGAGACCCATGTTGAAGGAAACCTTTTTAATCTCCTTCTGACTCGTGGTCGTTTGGTTGGTCCGCATGGGCATTCTGCATGTAGATCAGTATCGTGATTCACAGGATGAGGGATTGAGGGTATGTTCCTCTCCGTGCTGTGATGTGACACTTTGTCTTGTTGGTGTAAACTGACATGTTAGACATCTTTTGGCACATTTAAGCTTCGCACTAGGGGTTCTTTTGTATGTTTGTTGGTTTTTCTGGTTTTGTTGACGGTCCACGTAATTTGCTGGGTGCCAGATATTTTTTTAAGTTGGCTTCTCTAATATACATCTCTGATTCTGGTAGAACTGCTTTAAGGTGGGGTCCTGTGTAGTACCTTCCCAGTGTTTGGTGAGATATTCTGATGTGATTGTGCAAGAATGTATCTGGTTATAAACATACATGTGTTTTGATATTTGTGGTTGAGTGCTGTCTTTTGTTGGGGAGAAGGAGTCCGCCCATTACTATTCTTGCTCTTCTTGGATGCTTCAATGAGTTTGTTGGATAGTTTTTTCCTGAATTATTTTGTAGAAGTTGTCTGATTTTCAAATGATCTGATTTTGTGCCAGTTTCTTCTGAGTCTTGAAATGTCCGAAATGATTTGTTTCCATTTTTTAGCTGTTGCTATGGAAGTCAAGGTATCCATTTGCGTCACTTTTTGAAAAGGTTTTTGTTGTGATTTCGTTTTTGGTGTGATGGATAGTTTCAAGTCTAGGTAATCAAAACTGTTGAGTGGGGTACTTGTAATTGTAGTCCTCCCTCGGTTTTTGTCAGGTGGTCATGAATGTAGGAATGGTTTCTGGTTTTCCATCCCCTATGAATAGGCGGTCTCAATATACTTCTGTAGTATATTATATTTTTACGAAAGGGTTTGTTTTAGGGTCCAGGATCATTTGTCTTCCAAAGTAGGCCCTTGTGAGATTCGCGTACGGGTCGCGAACTGGTGCCCAGCTGTGCCTCTTGTTTGTAGGTAGAAGTGCTTCAAAGCGAGAAACATGTGGTTTAGAATGAAGTCTAGCTCTAGGCGAAATAGACTGTCTTTTGGTAAAACGGGGTCATTGAGAAGGTACTTTCAACTGCTTGAGTCCTATTGGGATCAATGTTGAAAACAGAACGTGACGTCTATGGTAGCCAAGTATAACTGGTTTCCATTGTATATCGTAGTTCTGCAGGGTGCAGGAATCTCTCAAGTGGAGCGGGTTCCGGCGTATTTTTGTAAGTGTGATCTACAAACTCAGAGAGGTTTGATGTTAGGAGCACCCTGAGATGATCGGTCTTCCGGGTGGATCTTGAGAGATTTGGATTTAGGTGTGGTAGAATAGTGCTGTAGTGGGAATGGTACTACTAGGAAGTCTTTCTTTTCGTTATGATTTATTCCCATGCTTTGTTGATAAGTTGTCACGTTAAACATCTATTACCTTACATCGTAAATCTGTCCTGACTAATTGTACAACCTACTTGATAATAGTTCCTATATGCCTCACACGTCTGCTAACCTCTACACCATCCCTGGACCCACCCTAAAGTGTCTAACTATCATGTGAAATTGGGTTTAACATTGTTGGAATTATCAATTTTATCACTAATTAGATCCATTCACTATTATATTATTACTAATTCACAATACTCCCTAACAAGTGATCACAAATACTATTAACACCGCTAACTAGTCCTTGACCGAATATGAGCTGAATACCATAACCAAACAATGACGATACACAGATTTCCCTTTTTTCTTGATATATACAGATTGTGCCCTAACTACACTTATGCGCCTCCTATATACTCTCGCAACTATCAGTAACCTCTATACTGCTTTGACACTGTTCAAATACTACTGTAAAATTGGTTCACTACTGCTGAATTGCACTGATTATTATTTTAATCTACCCATCATGTGGTTATACTGTCCTTATCGTGTATACTCTGTATTGCTAAATGCTAGAGTTTCAACCAAAGTGTCGTTGCACGATTCTATCACAACCCTTATAAAACGTTAATTAGTGACAACAATTAACAAACATCCGCTTTGCCTGGCTCAATATACCCGCCATATAGATTGGTAGATTAACCCACATACGTGGGCCGAAAAGACGGATTCCTGGATGACGATAAGAGAATTGTGCCTGACCACCAGACCCGCTTGCCAGCCATCCACTGGCAGGTCCTCTCCCCCCCCTCCCTGTTGCCCAGTCAGCAACACAGCTGATCGGTGAACCTAGGGTAATGGCAGCCCCACAGTGTTGTTGGCTGGAGTATCCGGGGGGCGCGGCTAGGTCTAATTAAAACATCACACCACACGCCAAGGACGTGGATGTCTCACTGCCGCACATGCCGGCTAACCTCCACACGCCATGTAGGTTATCGGGATGCCGTGTGTGGTGGTCCTGCCACTGTGAGCACAAACTTCTCAAGTTACTATCTGATCTGAGCTAGCGCTCCACGCACACCCACCACTACCTGCCGTACCCTGACATCAGATCCCTGGAGACGCTCCCCTCCACCCTTCGCCTCCAACGGGTCGTCGGCTTCAATTCCAAACTACCCAGGTAGGCGTCCCCCACAGCATGGAAAAACAATCCGCTATGGGGCAATAATCACAACTCATCCCAAACACCTTATAATGCGTGACACCCTGATAAACTATTAATCTGCCGAAATGGGATCCCCTTGGGATAAATGACATAAGCATCCTTGCGCCGCATATATAAATACCTGCCCCATATACGGAAGATATCATAAATGTCCCCCCCTCCAAAATCCAAGATGAGATGTGTCACCTTTATATATATGAATTCACAACACTATATATATCCATTTAGTGGGCTCTTCAAAGGTGGAGACCCCTTTTGTCTCTGGTGTGGACATCTACACTAAGGGTCTAGGCGAACATTGTCCTGGGGGTGAGTAACCCCACTTTACGATTATTTATTTGAATTGCGTATCCGATCTCTAGCAACCTTGGCACTTTGGTAGGACCTAATATAGTAATACTGTTATCATTTATGATCTAACCTGTCAGCCTGAAGAAGCCCATTCTCGGGGGCGAAACATGCGCATACAAACAGGGAATCACCGAATCAATAGAACTATTAATCAATTCTTTTCAATAAACACAAAAAAAATTATGTGTTGTGTAAAGCAGTTTTTTGATAGAGAATGGTCTCCCATTCTCCAATAAAGTCCCAGGGAGGGGGCTTCCAAAATCGGTTCACGTAATTGGATGGAGCTAGACCAGTGGCCTAGCCTGTTGGGTTACCTTGGGGGATTACAATGATAGATAAGTTTTCAATGATTTGTGTTCCTTCTTGGGGTTACGTTACAATCTTGTAGTAATTTTATATTTAGGTCTTTTCCGCCTCTTTTAGGTATCCGTCCTGTTGATGACAATTCCCCCGCCTTTGTCGGCATCGTCTAATGATAATTCTGTATTTCTCTTCAGTGTTTTAGGGCTGTTTTTCTTTTTCGGGGGTCTGAGTGGTGGCGATGTCTATACTGGTTTCTTTTTCTTTGTTGTTTGTATTGAGAAATGTCTTTGGAGTTAATTTCTTCTTAGGGGTTAGGCGATCTTTACAAAGCGAACATATCTGGTTTGGATGTGGACCGTATGATCCCCCTTTGAAGGCAGGATCTTCCGATTGTTTAAGGTGTGGTTGGATAGGTTGCAAATCCCTTTTATTCGTTGCGGTTTTGAGCTGTTTGGCTTATTTTATTATTTTTTTTCTATTCTTGAGGTTGTTCCCCTTTCCTCGTCCGTCCTTTTTTTCTAGTGTCGTTTTCTCATTGTTGTTTGTATGGGAGTTGTGATAATTTAGCGTCTGCCTTGTGGCTCCCCGTCGTTTGTGATGTACCGTGGAGGCCCTCTTCTTTGCCCCTCATGATTTTGTCATGTTTTTCCCTGCCACAGTGTCACCCTTCATCAATGCAGATTAACCCACTGTCACCTCTCATGAAGCTTGTGGAAAGAAGTAAGTCTGGCAAGGCTCGGTCACATGACGGCGGGCAAGGCATCTTGGGACATGCAGTCCTATTGTGCAACCAATAGAAAAGTGAGAGACAGGAGGGTCATGCTGTGTTGTGACAGTGCAGTGAAAGTTGTCCCGTAATTGGCTGGAGGGGAGGTGGGCGGCATCCTGTTGGTAAGGAGTTGGTAAGGAGTTTCTGAGCGTCCTTAACAACCACATGTGTGAGACCAGGGCTGTTTCTAGCCATTTTGGTGCACTAAGAAAAAAAATGAAAAACTCAAATAGTGCCCCCTTTAATGTGGCGCCCTAAGCAGTCGCTTCAACTGCTTATCAGTAAAAACGGCCCTGATGTCATCGGTGACACCAAAGGGGGGGGGGGGCAGCACCATAGACCTCCATGTGGAGGGGGCATTGCTTTTCTTTGACTCCCAATCACCTAAATCTTCTTGGTCTATGTCAATCGAGGCTGTTTTTAAGTTCAGATTGGCTTTGGTTTCTCCCTCTTCTATGGGCAGTTGTCCCATTTTGATTGAGTCTCTGTAATTTTACCATGCAGCTTCCAGAATGAATAGCAGAACAACCATCCATATACTCCAATCCATTGTATAGGAGCACAACCAGTTTTGCACACGTCTCTCACAGCAGTTGGGGTCAACTGATTTCCACCCGGGACCTTCTTTATTTAGCAGTTTGCCAACATTTTGTAGACTGGCTTTGGTAAAGTTGTACATATTGGGATGTTAACGGTCAAAGGAATTACTTGCTTTCCCAATTCATCTTTATTGTAAAGGGACTTAAGGCTTATGATTTTAGCCAGCCCAAAATTTTTGCATTCAAATGAGACTTCACCAGATTGTATTTCAAACTTGACTCAATGATTCTTGGCCATTCTCCTCTTTAAAGTTCCTGCAGTCCTCCTCCTTTGAGTTCCTGCTCAACAGGTATCCGACCACACCACACGCCAATGCTTTGGACACATCATTATGAATAAGTGACTCATTCAGTTCATTCACAGATATTTTCATACTCTGAAATCTGCAGCAATCGTATGAATATCAAGTTTCGCTTCGGCCAATTCACTCTTCCCCCTTTAAGCAGTACTTGCTTTAATCCACCCACAAGAGATTGTTCTCTAGAACAGAGACTTTCTACATCTGCCCTATTCCTGACTGAAGAAGAAACTGAGCCCTTGCATTGCATCCCAAAACAAATTTAAAGATACGCTAGTGTTTCAGTATTTTTCAATCAACAGTCCATTAAAGTTTTAACTAGCCCCCAAACCCCCCCCCCCCCCCCCAAAAAAAAATATCCAAAAAATACAATGTTGTCCACAGATGATCTTTTATGTTTGTAGTTGTTACAGGGCCAGATTATTAGTATAACCACATGGCCATAACAGGAAGTGAAGGCAAGCCAGCACATGGAAAATACATCACTTCCTGTGGTGGAGACCCCACCCCTTCCTGTTCAGGTCAACAATGGAATGAGCGAGGGTGGAGGGAAAGGTCAGTTCTAATCTTGCAACCGAGCTGAGCGGAGATGGGAGCTGAGGACCTGGGAACATGATCTAACAATCTTGGCTAAGTACCCCTTTGTTCTATATTATTATATCTATAGGCCAGTTACATTGTGTGTGTACTTACATGACCATGAGATAAATGTAATGTGTTATTGTTAATTGTAACATAGTAAAGGTGTCTTGTATGTTATATCTGCAAAGTTTCAAGTAATTCCTGGTAATAGTGCTTACATATTGTAGTGGGAGACATAGCTGAGTTTTATATTACCACCACCTAGGATAATAAGGCTGAATATCGACCACCATCTTATGATGCGTGGCGATATCCGGCCTTGATACTAAGAGGGAAAGATATTGCTTGGGAAACAGTAATAAGCAATAATCTCTCCTTTATCAGTAGTTCAGGCCTTCTTCTGCTGGGAAAGGCAAATTTTATTTATTTACAGAACTTCATAAGATCTGTAATTTAAATACTGCTGAAGAAACATAGGTCTGTCTGTCTCTTGGGCTGTGATAACATTGGAACATGAAAGTAATGTATCCTAATATCCACTACAAGTTGGGCTTTCTCCAGGGTCCAAACTATTTTGTTTAATTATGGATCTTGGAAATGAAGAACAAAGAGCAGCATCAGACTCTTAGCAGTTAATATCTCTCCCGCACATATTATCTAAATCTTATCCAATTGCTCATCCTACAACAGCAGATTTGCTGTATAGGCCTGTTGTATCAAATTTATCTAAGCAACAGGTTTTACTTCTGTATTTACCAACTGTCCTTTCCTGACACAAACACCAGCATATGTCCTGATCCTGACATACAATATCCCACTTCCATTTCCCTCCTCTACTTTGCATTTGCACACCATGCACAATAGGAACCTAAATGGACTGTCCAGTGACACCTGAAACTCTAAACATTTCACTTCCAGGAATGATATTCTAGCTGAAACGAATTACCTGAAACTAACTTAGTGCCCCCTAATGTTTAATTAACAGTATTATCACTTAAGTAAAGGCAATCCAGGGCATGGGGGGCTTAAGGACCCTAACAATCATTCAATTCAACCATAGAAACAGCTTTGTCCTTTCCAGATTTACGTCTATTCAGTTCCTGTGTAACGTTCGCAAGTTCCTCTTTAAGCCAATCTCTCTCATTCTTTATTTCATGAAATGGCACCCAAGGCCTCTCCTTCCTATGCTGTTCATATTTTCCTCTACTCTTTGGACTGGCATCATTGTAATGCATTTTATACTGCAGAGGCCTGTTATTTTCATAATCTCTTCTCTGCTGTTCTTCTACTCTAAATACTCTTGCTGCATCTACTGCAAAACTATTATCTCTATTTTTTCTCCTCCATAGATTGTCTGCTCTCAACAAAATTATCACTAAATCAGGAGGATTGGGTTTGTCACTGCCAAATATCACTTGCATCTACCAAAGCCTCTAAGCATGGGGCACGCCGGAGGGGGGGGGGGGGGTTGGGTTCATGCAGGAGAACGTGCGCCATGTTCTAAAGAATTTGGGGATGCCTGTTTGTGGGGCTTGGAGCACATTTATCTTTTCCTGTAGCATAATCTGATGAAGATACGATTGTACTGCGGCTACCTCAGGGGCGGGCGGGTGTATCCACTGTCTCAATATACATCTTTTACCGGCCAGCAAACACAAGTGGGTCAGCCTTGTCACCGCAGGTACCTCCCCAGCGGGTGAGGCAGACTGGGGGACATGCAATAGTAATAGCGAAGGCTGAAGGGCATGCGTGTGATGTGTAACCAAACAGATATAGTCAACTACCTGTCTCCAGAAACGCTGGATCGCATCACATTCCCAAAAGAGGTGGTTGAGGTCCGCATCCAGTAAGTGACATTTGGGACAGCACTGAAGTAAATGTGACGGCCGCCCCCACCTTCGGGCAGTGTTATGTGGAGTATTAGCCATGTGAACAATCTTAAAGAACATTTCCCTCCATGACTCCCCCAATATAATCTGCCTCACCTTTGCCCAGCCCCTCTCCAGCAACTCTTCCACATCCTCAGTCGGTAATGTTAAAAAAGATGCCCACGCTTTGACATTGGATAATGTACCAGCGCCTCGTGGCCTATGTCTCCTCAGATAGGAGTACAAGGTTCTATCTGAAATGGGTAACAGGAGGGTCTTAAGGACAGGTGGGATCACTATCGAGCCATCCCGCATCCCGTTTGCCTGCAAAAAACCTCAGAGCTGGGCGTAACAAAGAAAATGAGAGGACGGTATGCGAAACTTTGCCACCAGGGCCGGAAAGGTGAGTAGCTTTCCCTCGGAATCCACCGCGTCTACCCCTGGTGTACAACGCCCCTACTCTCCCAGCTTCTGATCAATTTATTGTACTGGCCTTCCGGGAAATGCGGAGAGGAATGTATCGGTAGCAAAGGAGAGATGGTGCCCACACAGTTCAGTATCTTTCTTGCTTCCCTCCACCCAATGATGGTATCCCTGAGAATGACATGCTGCTTAATGAGAGAGGGCAGGAGACAAAAAGGGGAGTGCAACACCCCACGCAAAGACCACGGCCTCACCAACTGAGCCTCAAGCAGTAATAAGTGGGAGGTGGACCCCATCCAATCCCTCACATGTCGTACCAGACACGCAAGGTTGTACAACCTTAGATCGGGAAGTCAATCCCCGTATTGACTACTGGCATTTGGAGCTTGCGCATGGCTACTCTAGGGCATCTCCCGTGCCATATAAACCTACTAAAGGCAGAATACAGTAGTTTGGCATCCTTATGATGGAGCAACAAAGGGAGAGTCTGTAGGGGATACAGCAGACGAGGGAAACTAACCATTTTGAGTAGATGGCATCTACCTAAAGTCGACAGGGGCAGATCATGCCACCTCTTAAGCTCCTGCATGATTTTTTGAAAAAGGGGGGGAGAAGTTCAAGGTATAGGTGTCAGGGGCTGATGATGAAAAACGCAGTCCCAGGTATTTGATATTATGGCTAGCTACACTGATTCCGCTGGCCTCTATAGATTGCAACATTTCAGCCGAAGGCCTCGGGCCCAAGAGCAAAATCTCACTTATATGCCTGTTAATCTTAAAACCAGTAGTAGCTTGCAAGGAGTCCAGAAAAGACAATATAACATGGAGGTGGAGGTGAGGCCGCTTCCAAAAGAGAAGCATGTCATTCGCAAATAAGGCCATGCGGAGTTCCTGCTCTCCTACGCCGATGCCCTCAAACAGGTCCGATGCTAACAAGAGCCTCACTATGGGCTCCAAGGCCAGGTTAAATAGCAGCGGAGACAGCGGACAACCTTGTCTCGTCCCTTTCTCCAACGGGAAAGGGCCCGACACCACTCCATTGACACAAATACTAGCCTGGGGGGATACATTCATGGTGTCAACAAGAACCCGCCCCGGAAGCCCATGCGACCCATGACCAGACGCAACCACATCCAATCAACATTATCAAAAGCTTTCTCGGCATCCAGGGTCAAAACTGCCCCGGACACCGATGTGGCCCTAGCAACCTATAATGCTCTAAAACCAAGAGAAGTTTACGAGTATTATACACCGACGCTTGACCTTGCACAAACCCCAACTGTGCAGGGGAAATCAATTTAGGCATGAGGGTGGCCAAACGATCCGCTAGGACTTTCGACAAAAATTTGACGTCTTGATTAATAAGTGATATGGGCCTATACGCTCCCGGATCTAGCGCCTCCTTACCTGGCTTTAACAGTAATTTGATGTACGCCAGCTTGCCCGTGTCGGGGTAGTAACGCGTGTTGAGAATGTGACCACATAGGGCGTGAGGGCAGGCACAACCTGGGATTGAAGCATCTTAAAAAACTCAGTGGTAAGGCCGTCCAGCATGGGGGCTTTATAATAGGACGCATGCTTGATGACTCGCATCACCTCAGCCTCCTGAATGGGGCTATTTAAGAAATCTAGATCTTCCCCGGTGATAACTGAGGGACAGTGGCATTCTCCAAAATAGGCTCACCATGCCACCCCCCATCACTTCCCCTGGCATAGACCTGCCTATAGTAATCTGCGAAGACATTAGCAATATCCAGAGCAGTGGTAGCTTGGCGCCTGGAGTGGGCCCGTAGTGCCTTGCATGGTCCAAGATTACTAGGGGCATAATAGTGGCCTTCAGTATTTTATGCAATAGATTAGGACCGACCAGGACCGTGTTGTCATGGGTTTTCATAGGGGTATAAAATCTTTTATATATAACCAATTAAATGTATTAATATTATATATATCTTGTGATGTATAGCAATTAGCTATGTTACAATGGTACAATATACACTCCATTTTGTATTCCTATTTCAAGAAGTCTGTATAAAGTTCATCCCTGAACGAAAGCAGAAGTAATCTAAAGAGGCTCCTCTATGTCTGCACATCTGCATGGACAACCATATACGTCTTATCTATACTGTCACATAAATTTTGGATTCTAAAGGGTATCCATTGTTGTACTATGGGATCTGAAGTTATCTTTGAGTGACTTATCTGGTGCGCTCATTGTAGGGTCTAGCCTTTGGTCGTAAATCTGCCAAGTGTCTCCTGATTTATGACATAATAGATCAGGAGTCATTTTATTATTATTTTATTTTTTTAGATATTCATAAATTGAGCAACACTGCCATCCAGTGACGAAAACGCCACATAACACTCGATGTATCCTAAGTTGCCATTAAGGGTTAATGATGACATATATTTGAAAGCCTGCCCATCCCTTATCTAAACACGCCTTCATGACTGAAGGTGATTGGAAATCTCGGTGTGGGGAAGGGATGTGTTTTTAGATAAGGAATGTTACTTAAAGTCATGCAGGAGGCAAGAGAGGAGAGGAGAGGAGAAAGAGAGAAGAAAAAAAAAGGGAACAAAGGAAAAGTAAGAGCAAAGGAGATCGGTTTACCAAGTTAGCGGCATACTTCTCCAGAAACAACCCAAGTCTTGGTAAGGAAATTTTATCTTAATCTCCAAAACAAACTTTGAAGTGATACCTAGTGACATCTGCTTCTTTGCAGAACCTTAGAGCTAGTTAACTCATGGTGGAGAATCATTTGATGAAAGTGCACCTTGTCAATTGATTCTGTCATATATGAGTTAAGAGTCCAGTCTCTGCGGGCATTTTTTCCTTATCGGTATCCCATCACTTTGTGTTTTGGAGGGATTTATCTCCTATCTAGGTCTTGGCATAGTCTGGAAGAAGTTTTAGCTGTATTAATTCTGTTGTGTAGACCTGTCTCGCCCGACATATTTGTTTCACACATGTTATTACTGGTATTTTATTCTGTTTCATTGATTTTTAAGTGTTTTTTTAATAAATGTATATTTTTGCATTGTCCTGTTTTAGTGTATGCACAATAATAACTTCTATACCGATCAAATTGCTCGCGAGGTGTTATTTGTCTCATCTCAGGAACATCCAAATCTTTTGAGCTTAACCGTTTAATTCCGTTTAAGATAGTTCCTAAAGACTCATTTACTGTTGTTTGTGAGTCACTGACAGTGTCTAACCTGGACAAAGGACCGTGCGCTGCAGAGCAATGGGTAAAGTTCCGGTCAAAAGGGTGCGGGTACCTTCAAAAGTCCACAAGGTCACATGACGTGACAAAAGTCTGACGGGCCTGATCACTAGATGATCGGGGATAGTCAATTTTACTCACAGTCTGACGGTCCTCAGCAGGTGACATCACCGCATTAAAGTCGCCGCCGATCACCAATGTAGATGCAGCGAGGTGTTGATTGACAGGCAAAGTCAGGCGGGAATAGAAAGCCGTGGCATCCAGGTTAGGGCCATAAACCGAGAAAAAGGTCAGTGGGAGTAGAGATGGTCGAATTCTTCGAATTTACGTTAAATTTGTGAGCTGATTGCAAAGCCCCTGAAAATGGTATCATCACCATGTAGATGTAGAGAAGGGTTGGAGAAATATTTGAAAAAAAAGTTTTGCTCTAGCACATGTAGTATTTGCATAAATTAAGTTCAAAGTTAATGTCGAAATTACGATTTTCAAAATGTTTACTTGACTTTGAACTTAATTTGTGAAAAAAACTATTTATGTTAGAGACATACTTTCTTTTTTCTAGTATTACCCCCAACCCTTCTCTACATCTCCAGCAAGTTTGATGTTGATACCTTGCTCAGGAGCTTTGCAATTAACTCGAAACCGTCAAAATGGTTGAATTTTTGAAAAAGTGGGTTGGCCTCGATAGTGACATAGGCCCAGTGGCCCATATGCTCATCCGCCCCCTGGGCAATGACTCGGCCCCCGAGCTGCTTATGGATCAAAATCAGGACTCCAGCTTTCCTCCCTCCAGCCAATGCCCCCACCACCAGTCCCACCCAAAATTTTAGAATAAGTCGGAATTCCTGTGGTCGCAGATGTGTTTCTTGTAGTAGCGCAATTTTGATGCGCAACTTTTGGAGATGACGTAACACCTGTGTCCGTTTGCCAGGGGTTCACAAGCCTTTGACATTCACGGTAGTTACAGTTAGCTTAGTAGCAGAAAGATCATTCATGGTACTTTACGGGAGCAATCATAGTTATCCGATGACTGTATACACACAGGAGGGGGGCTCGTGTCCCAAATAAGCTCCACCCCGACTCCCAGGTAGGTAAGGAGGAACCGGGATATAGGTACAGTTCCAAACAGTGGCAACAATTCAGTATAATACTCAAAAAGAAAAAACGAAAGAAAAACTGGTATACACACTAAACACATCATGGAGGGTGGGTGAGACCCTCCACAAGAAACAAATCAGTTCAATTCCAGGACTCCCTTTTTTCCTGATGTGGATCTCTGTTCACATGGGGGAATTATTTATCATTCCATATCGGGACAACAGAGCCAGGATGCTCCATACACTTGTGGTAATCATTTTGGAATGCTCGCGGTCGCCCCTCAACCTCCTTCCTCTATCCCATTGCTGGGTGGCGAGAATGCGGGTGGTTCAGCAGGTGTCGTTGCAGGAGATGGGGAACATGCCTGCTCGGCGTGTCCCGGCGAGCCCGCCTTGGGTACATACTTCATCGCCTCCTCAGGTGTAGTGCAGGTGACAATCTTGCCATCTGGGAAGGTGATGCGCAGGACTGCAGGGTATTGGAGAGTGAAGCAAATGCGTCGGTGTACTAACTGGCTACAGACTTCAGCATACGCCCGTCGGTTCTTGCTGACCTCCGCGGAGTAATCCGCAAAAAGAATGACAAACAGAAAATAAAGCTAAGGTGGGATAGAGTCATATGTTGAAGGTGTGTGCCCTAGCCGAGAAATTGGTATATGAATAGGACACCTAATAGGCAAGCAGATGGACCTATGCCTATTTCGAATTCTAAATAGACGGCATTGCGGGCACAAGGATCAGACAAGAAGTCATTTGTTTTAATAAAGACAAAAAGTCTTTATTGTGTCGGACTAGTGTACAATCATTTCATGGGTGATGAATATATCCATGGGTGAGCACGATGCGTTTCGCCCACTCGGGCTTCCTCAGGGAGATGTACCAAGAAGAGGCAATCTAAACACATATATATTATACATTAGAGATCAAACAATTTGGGTGTAATGACACATATCTATGAACACAGGAGATCATACATTCAAAGTTCGATTAGTGATTTAGGCATAGCAATATATATCTACATCAGTGGGTATCTATATATGATATGGTCAACCAACACTTGATATATATGGGAACCTAGATATGATAATGCTCCCATTGGTAACTAACACACCTATTATGCATACATATATAAGATACATCGGTAATTTACATATTTCCAAGCATGTATTGAACTACAAGAGGGGAAGAAAGAAGGTATCTTACTTGAATCTGTCAGAGCATCTGAAAGCTGTCCGGGTATATATCGATCCAGATCTGCCGGTCAGTCCAAGGAGGGCATGGACCCAAGTATGGTCCCCGCTTCGGGAGAGGTATCTCACCCAGCTGTACCTCGCCCCTGTAAGAGATCTTCTGTTTCCCTATATCGCTTATGCAATATGACTTCTCCCGCGTGAGCCGAAAGCTGGTCCCAGGAGAGCCCGTCCCAATCACACACAATATGTGTTCAAGACAGACTCTAAATCTTTATTAAAATAGCTAGTCTATTTATACAGAAATACTGTGATGTCATTGCATACATTAGTCCAAGCTATAACCATATTAGGAATTCACCATATACATTACATTGTATCTAAAGAATTTACGCTTCCATCCATCTGGTTCTAATTTGACAATAGCAGGAAGGGAGTAACATTCCATTACATAAGCATACATATATATATATGCAGAGAACTTCCAGCTAGTTTAACCCCTTCAACAATCCCCTCTTTAAGTCATGAACATGACTTATTTTCTTCCAACATAGAGAGGTAAATAGCATATTTTAGGCCAGGATCTATGGACTTTGGACACATAGTGCGGAATGTTTGTTTGTAAAGGGAAGGAATACATTGGAATATGTTGTTGTACATTGGATACAACAACATAAGATAATCAAGGAAGCAATAATGATTACAATACTGATAAATAATGTTCTTAGCCAATTCAAATCTGGCAGCCAGCTCAAAAACCAGTCCAACCAAGAGGATGAACCAATATCTTCTTTGATATTATTGGCAATGTCATGTAATGATTGAATATGGGATTGGATTGATTTGGAGTGGTCAGATAAATTAAAACAACACATTCCTTTAAAATCCTGACACCCTACGCTATGTTTAAGTAGCAAATAATCTACAGCAAATCTAGTTTCTAGCGCTGCTCCTCTTAACCCTTGTAGATCTAAAAGCATGTCTGTTAAAGCGATAGAAGTATGAT
>CM070035.1:113938661-113950183 GCA_036250615.1 Ptychadena robeensis | reverse complement strand
AAAAAAAAAAAAGGGGTGAAGAAGAAATGAACATGTATACAAGGGAAAGAAAAGAGATTTGTGTAAAGAAAAAATTATAAATGATTCTATTCTCCATATAAACTATGTGTCAACTGTTACAGTTGTGACATAAAAAGAATATATAACAATGAGTGACATGATTATGGATACCCCATACCAAGTGGTAATTGACCGAAGTTAGTGCACATGAGTAATTAGAATATAGTGGGCCCAATGTGGCCCCTAAAGATATCCACATATCACCCATGTTAGATGCGGTTGACCAGGGCTGTGGAGTCGGTTGATAAATTCCCCGACTCCGACTCCTCTGTATTTAATATGCTAATGTATTTTATACTTCCATTGAAGGAAAGGAAGGCAACATACATTAACCACATTCCTACTGGCCAGGAAACCAACACTGTACTGTGATGGCCAATTAAAGCAGAGAAAGGAACCACGCTGTGATTGATTGGGGATCAATTGAACGGAAATCAATGTGTACCACATGGGCACATCGATTCCCATTTAATGGGGACCTGTTCTCCCCAGCTTGCACTGTGTGAAGCAGCCTGTCTCATACAGCTACCTCACTCACACAGCTTCCAAGTGAGGTGAGGGGTGCTAGCTCCGACCCTGCACACTGACAGCAGCTGCAGCTGTTTCAATACTTTTCCAATGGTATTGCAGATTGAACAGGGTTTTCCAACATGTTGGAACCCCGTTCAAATCAAGTTCCTTTAAGCCGGCTCTATTGATCCTGCCCGAAGGAAAGCACACACAAGTAGGTTTGTAAACAGATTAGAGTACAATCAAGCACCTTGAGTGCGCAAGTTGATTGTACTCAAATCTTTTTACAGATCTACCCGTGTGCCCGGCTTTAGTGTTCTGATCTTCTGCTGAAGATAGGGCAGTGGAAGGCTCCAAGAAGAGGCAGGGCGAAGGGGCACTTCAAACATGATTCATGATTTCCCTGGAATCCCATAGTCATGTGTAAAGTTAAAGCGAAAAATGTAAGTATTTGTCGCCTCAGCTGAATCACAGCGGTTTTTCAAATGTTTTACAGTTTCAGTCTTGAACTATTGGCGATCCATTCCCTTCACGTATACAAGTGTCTAGTCTGGCAACAAACATTTACTTCATTATCAGCAAGAGTTAAGGCTGCCATACATGCACCGAGCAGTGGCCAATTTTGCCGCCGATGGGTGTGTGCGCTTGTCGATCTGGGGTGCCCACATGGGGCGACAGATTGTTGTCTCTTTAACTTTACACATGACTATGGGATTCAAGGGAAATCATAAACCATGTTTGCGGTCAGCCAGGGTGGATTTGATTTAAATCAAACCGATTTAAATCACTAGTCAGTAAGGCTCGATTTAAATCAAACTGATTTAAATCAATCATTCTTGCCGGTATAACTTTAAAGTAGATGAAGATTTTTTGAATAACAACTTTTCATATTAGTTTTTTATCCCCAGTTTAGGTTAAGAATTCATATTTGGACAACTTTTCTGTTGTACTTAATTTTGAGAACTGCAAAAGTAAACCAAGCATGTGTGATAATATCTTGTAGAAGAGAAACTTCCCAATCATCTTACACAGACAGAAGTTGATGATGGAATAGGCACATCACCCAAATTTCCCCTGGAATAGACAAGGGTGAGGGGACACAAAAGCAATACAATTATTATACACAGTGCCAATAATGACATCATATCAATCAAAAACAATCTGCAATGTTGCGGATCTACACGTGCTTAGACAATTAAAAACGCGCATTTCGCTGACAGGGGGTATGATATGTAATTTCATCGGCCAAATCTTAAATAACACAAACAGCCAGCACAAGGGGATCTGATGATCTGTGTAACAAGACCGACCCGAACCATCAACTGATCATGTTTACCAAAGTAAATGTAATAAAAATCGTTCTTGTTGTACGCAGATCGCCACGGCATTTATGTGGTTATAGTCTGTCTGTCTCTCTGTTCCTCACTGGTGTCGGTGCAGTGGGGACGCCATCTTCAGAAATCATGTCTTTCCACTCTATATTGATCTATGGACGTGAGTAACACCTGAGGGTCCAAGTCCACTTTTATGTCGATTTGGTTAATCAATATGACTGATCCCCTTGTGCTGGCTGTTTGTGTTATGTAGATTTGGCCAATGAAATGACATATCGTACCCCCTGAAAAAGTCTTCAATGAAATGCGCGTTGGGGTGAAATTTGCACCATTTGGACTATTTTAATTGTCTTAGCACGTGTACAGATGTGTACATCCGCAGCATTGTGCATTGTTTCTGATTGATATGAGGTCATTACTTCATCTTTGCACTGTGTACAATAAATGTATTGCTTATACATATGGAGTCTATTCCAGGGGAAATTTGGGGTGATGTGTTTATGCCATTATCAACTTCTGTCTATTGTTTTGGGATGTTGGCCACTATACATCTGAGAGTGGATTTTTTTTGATGATAAAATCTTTTTTTTTTTTAAATCATTGATTTTTATCCACCCTGCTGTCAGCTCTGGAGAGCAGCGTGATGACGTCATCATGCTGCAGTCTGGAGCTCATCTGAGCTGATCTGTCGGCCCCCATTCGGTACGTGTGTGGGGGCCTTTAGGCTAGGTTCACAGTGGGCGCTGTAATGTTATGCACTGCACGCATTTATTCTTATAGCAGAGAAGCCGTTCATTATGACTGTGAATTGAAACATTTGAAGTTAATTATTTTTTTTTGTAAATTCCCATTAAAATTTAGTAGGAGTCGGAGTCGGTACATTTTTTGCCGACTCCGACTCCAGGTACCCTGCTGTTGAGACCCTGGTAGGGGAGCGTAAAAGTGTAGAAGTGTGATTGTGGTGTGCATGGGTTATGCATGTAAATGAGGTAAAAGAAAATCACAATCAAACAAGAGAACACAATAAAAAAGGGTCTGCGGCACATTCCCTTCCAGCCGGGGGCCCAGCCATGTGGTGTGTTGCTGTCCCCCTGCAGGGCTGGAGCGCAAGGCGGGTGACTATAAGAAGTGACAGCTTTACCATGCACAGCCGACCTGCAGGATCTCTGCATATCAAGCCCACTGACTTTGGCTACGTATCTACTTCAAGCTTCAGCGTTATTACCAGGTGACACTGCCTTAGTACATCTGGAGTTACAGACAGTTATACCTATCTGTTTGTATTTTCGATGTTACTTATTCAATGTTGACACAGATGTATAGATGTATGCCCAATATCTTGGTTTTATCTTTGGGTGTCAAATGTATCATATGTATGTTGCTGGTTTTGTTTATAGGCACCAGGTCTTGCTCAGGCATGAACGCTTGAGAATAACCTTGGTTAGGGCGTATGCTATCTTCTTGGCACATTATAATAAGATTTGACTCTTAAGGCCCCCATACACGGGTCGGATTCCGGCCGGATTCCGGGCGCGTGCACGTGAATCGATCGTGCCGGAATCGTGTGCAGCCCACCTTGTCCGTCCGATCACGTCCGATCGTTCGGGGGCCCAGAATCGGATCCGTCAGAGAACCAACATGTTGGTCTTTTTGATCCGATTCTGCACAGATCAGGGGGAGTTGCCATTTGTGAGGTGGAATCGGACACGGAATCGTCCCGGAATCGTGCCGGAATCCGTTGGACAAGGTGGTATGCAGCGATGGATACTCTTAATTGGCCGATTGATCACACCTGCGATTCCCGGCAGAATCGCCGGAATCGATCGGATGATGAATCGATTGGACATGGAATCCGACACGTGTATGGCTAGCTTTAATTCCAGTTATTTATATACATATAACTGATGTTACTTCATCATTCATACACATTCAGATCCCCTCTACCTCACCAGAACTGTCAATTATCACACCATCCCCTTCACATGTCCACTTCTCATACACCTACTATCCCCTTCTCTTTCATACACTTGCATAAAGTCACAATTGAGTCTTTTTTTGGTTTCCCTTTTTCCTGTATTACTTCCTTTTTGATCGCGTTTTCTCATTTAATTGTGATTTTCTTTTACCTCATTCACATACATAACACATGCACACCACAATCACACTTCTACACTCCCCTACCAGGGTCTCAACAGCATCTAACATGGGTGATCTGTGGATATCTTTAGGGGCCACATTGGGCCCACTATATTCTAATTACTCATGCTGCACTAACTTCGGTCAATTACCACGGGGTATCCATAATCATGTAACTCATTGTTATATATTCTATTTATTTCACAACTGTAGACAGTCATAGTTTATATAGACACATAGTTTATATGGAGAATAAAATTATTTATAAATTTTTCTTTACACAAAACTCTTTTCTTTCCCTAGTATACATGTTAATTTCTTCACCCTTTTTTTTTGGGTTTTGTATGTATTGTTCTTGGGCACATCTGTTTCATCATCATGTTTATGATCATCATTTGGTCTTATTATGCACATATACTGGCTGAAAAAGCCCCCTGTTTCCCAAACCAGGCTGTGACCCCCTCAGTGGGGGCTGTGTGGTCCTCCTACATGATAACTTTTGGGTAAATATAGTTACCTATTATTAAATTATAGAGGTAATACACTGGATAAAAATACTGATTGTTATCTTGTCCTAAAGCTGAACAAAAATTCACTGGTGATCTCCTGAAGAAGCGACTAGTGTTGCGAAACGCGTTGAGAATCTTATGACCAGAGAGCCTTATGGCCAACTAACTTTATGACTTGACCTAATTTATATGTACTACTTTGAGAGTCTTGGGACCAACTTTACTTTATTACGTGATGAGATATATGGATTACTATTAATTATGTAAACATATGAAATGTTTAATGTAATGCTACCCTGAAAATTCATTGTAGCTAAGATTAAAGACTGATCTTTAATTTAGCAGGGTGCCACATCAGTTTGTTTATTTGTTTGAAATTTGAATAAGGGTACCGCTAAATTGACCTTGGTAGTTAGGTGTAACTTTTTTTTCTGTATAATAAAATTATAACTTTAAACTTGTCAGATGTAAAGTTGCATTGTTTGAAGCCGAGTCAAAATCGCTCAGCAATCAGGTGCCCTGCTTCTAAAAAAATCACAACCAAACACATCATAGAAATAATTACATTTAAAGTCCATGGGTGTGTTTGTAGTGTGTTAAACACACTGAAAATGCATCTATTTTGACATTGTGAAAACATTGCTTGCATAATTTGCCTGGTTTAGGGTAAGTTAATCGTGATGTTACAATATGGCACCCATTTAATACTTATGGACATGATGTGTACAAAACACACCCAAAAACAATGTGTATTGACCCATAACTAAACAGGTCCACATGCAGGGACAGGAATGTTTAAACCTGTAGGAAACGACAGAATAGACGGACAGGGATAAGGGCTTTTCCCACTATAGGATCCCCCTCGATTATAATCGCAGCCATGTATGGGAATGGGCTCATCCCCATTGCTGCAATCGGTTTACCAGGAGGATCAGGGGAGATAAGTTTGGAACTTGAATTGGATATTAAAACAATAATAAGAGAATAGACTGTTGACTAATGCCGGCCATACACATGCCGAGCTGGAGCGATATCGCCCTCCGATATCACTCTGGGAGGCTAACGTGATGACGTCATCACGTTAGCCTCCCATTGCATTCTGGGGCCCCACAATCGTCCACCCTTTGTGTGCCGGCCATAAGCAGCAATGGAGACGCTGTCTTCATTGCTGCTTATGGCATCGGCTCCCATCGGCCAGAGATTTTCCGACATGTCGGATCTCTGGCCGGCCGAGAAGTGGGGCGACAGGGATCTGTCGCCCCATGTGGGCACATGCCGATAAACGGCCGGATTTTAACCTGACCGACGGCGAGAGCGCGCACGCCAGTCGGTCAGATTAAAATCCGGCCGTTTATCGGCATGTGTATGGCCAGCATTAAAGAAAAGCAGTGATCACATGTATGAGAATAAATTGAGTGAAATGACAGATGCAAGGCACTACTGCCAGTGGTGAGCTCAGAAAGGTGGCTAAACAAATTGAACATCCAGACAATCAATGTCGCAAAGAATAAAGAAGAACATGGTTACTAGGAAGGAAAAAGAGGGAGAACTCTAGGTGGGTGGGCTTAGCACAAAAAGGGCACTGAAGACCTTCTACAGAGATGCTCTTCATAGATAGCAGTGGTTCCTAAACTGGGGTGGTGGGCCCCCTAGCAAATGGTGCAATGGTATTCTAGAAGGGGTGCAGCTAGGGGGATGATGGAGGGACAAGCAGGAAGTCAACCATGGAGAAACTAGCTGAAGAAAGTAAGTAGAGTGCACATAATGTGTACATCTCTGCATGAGTGTAGTGTGTGTCTATGTGAATGATGAATGTTTCTGACTGGTGTGTGTGTATATATATATATATATACACACACACTGTAGGATACATGTCTTTGCATGAAGGTGTGAAAAAACAAATAAAGTTGGCCATTTCACACTAGTACTCGTACACAGTTACAAACGTGGCTATTGTAAAATGCAGGGCTGTGGAGTCGGAGACATTTTTGGGTACCTGGAGTCAGAGTCGGCAAAAAAAATGGACCGACTCCGACTCCTACTAAATTTAAATGGGAATTAAAAAAAAAAAAATAACTTTAAATATCGCAATTAACAAACAGTCATAATGAACGACTTCTCTGGTATAAGAATAAATGCATGCCGTGCATAACATTACAGCGCCCACTGTGACCCTATCCTAAAGTGAACCTAGCCTAGCCTAAAGGCCCTCACACACATACCGAGTGGGGGCCGACAGATCAGCTCAGATGAGCTCTAGAGTGCAGCGTGATGACGTCATCACTCTGCCCATTGTGTGCCGGCTGTTAGCTTCAATGGGGACGCCGGTCTTCATTGAAACTAACAGCATCGGCCAGAGATTATTGGACATGTCTGTTCTCTGGCCGGCCGAGCTGTGGGGCATCTACGATCAGTCGCCCCATGTGGTGACCCCCGATCGGCGACCACGCACGCTGATCGGTCGGCTGCAAAATCGGCCGCCGTTCGGTGCAGGTATGGCAGCCTGGTAACTCTCGCTGATAATGAAGTTACAAATACTTCGATTGTTAGCTTCAACTTTACACATGACTCTGGGATTCAAGTGAAATCATGAATCATGTTTGAAGTGCCCCTTCGCCCTGCCTCTTCTTGGAGCTTTCCACTGCCCTATCTTCAGCAGAAGATCAGAACACTAAAGCCGGGCACACGGGTAGATCTGTAAAAAGATTTGAGTACAATCAATCGACTTGCGCACTCACGGTGATTGATTGTACTCTAATCTGCTTACAATCCTACCTGTGTGTGGTTTCCTTCTAGCAAGATCAATAGAGCCCATTTAAAAAAACTCGATTGAACGGAGTTCCAACATGTTGGAAAACCCCCTTCAATCTCCAATACTTTACATATAAAAGAATCTTCATGCAAAGTATAGGAACAGCTTCGGCTCTGCCTTCTCCCCCCACACTGAGCCTGACAGTGTGAAGGGGGCAGAGCCAGCACTCTTCACTGAAGCCGACGCTGCTGTGAGGAGAGAAGCAGGCTGAATGGATTTCTTTCCAGCTTCTATGTGTTCTGATTCACACGGGCTAGAGGCTGGGGAGAACGGGTCCCGGGGGTCCCCATTGAACGGGAATCGATGTGCCCATGTGGTGCACATTGATTTGGGTTGAATTGATCCCCGATCAAACACAGCGTGTGACGTCACCATGCTGTGATTGATTGGAGGTCGATTACATGGGAATTTACCCGTGTGTGGCTATCATAACTTTGTACTTGCTGTATATTCAGCGTATTGCCCAAATATGAGTTCCTACTCAACAGCCGTTAACCGATTTGGATGCGGGCCACTATACGGAGCATTTCAAGACCAAGCATAGTATACCTGCCCAGTAGGGAAGTCTAGAAACAATAATGTATGGTTTCTAGTGAACTATACGTTAGAGCCATATACCGCTTGGACTCTATGGATATTTTACAGTGATCAATAATCTGGGGAACAGGTGGTTTTTTAAAATGTATACTTGCACAATTATGAAATAATGATGCAAACACAGGAGCAATTTTGAAAAATTCTACCACAGTCATCATTCCTGCAAAGCCTGCCCCCCAACCCTGCTATCATTGGACAAGGTCTGATAGTCCTACCTCTGTTACTGACATAGAAAGAGCCATGTTGGTAAGCAGATAGAGTTCTCACTTGATACCATCTTGGAGGAAAATGCATGGAGCGCTGCAAGAGAGCCCAGTGACTCTTAACAAACAATTTGGACTTTACCAACAATATGGACCAAGGCAATCTGATTGACTTTAAGCGGACCTACCACCTGGGAGGACACTCAGCATTATCATCTGCAGCTCAGCCGATTTTTCTGACATCCTTGATTGTAGCTGGAGAAGCTTGTTAGGAGTGCTCCCCTCCCACTGCATTACGTCCTGCCTAGGCAGCAGAAGTGGTGTGTGGGATATCTCTCCCAGAAGGGAAATAGTCAGCAGCTTATCCCCCTCTTCACACCCCCCCCCCTCCCCTACGAGTCTCTGCAGCTCAGATAGAGAAGAGACAGGAGGAGGAGGTGGAGTAGAGAGGAAAGGAGAGGGGGGGGGGTGAGTGTGGGTGGAAGTCTGCTTGAGATGCCAGGAGCCAAGATGCTAGCATGAGAACTTCAAGCAAGTGATGTGAGTATAGTGTGTGTTTTTTTTTGTGTAGCAGTTTCCCAGCATCTGAACTGCTGACAGGCAAATATTGGTTCTGTTAAAATGTATGTGTGTTTTTTTATTTTGAGTGTAAAACTGCTTCAAGTATAGTTATATTGAACTATTGTTCTATAGTCCGTTATTGTTCGGTTGTAGTTTGAAGCTTTTTCCGTATTTTTGTTATTTTCTTATCAAACACAAGAAAAGAATCTCCGATGCTCTAAAGTAGAAATAGTGTAATTCGCTTACCCGAAGTACTACTGTAGCTCTTTGATTTCTGAGATATCCCTGTCTGGAAGTGGCAGCGTGTGACTAAAAAAAAGCAGAAATACAACTGCGGCTGTCAAGGGTAATGGTGGGTGCTTCCATTTAAGCGCATGGTGGCAGTCTACCTGTGAAGGTGTGTGTGGCAGGGCAGACAGTGTATCTCCTTGCCCCTTGCTGTACATCCCTTTCATTTTGTATCTTGCTAAAACATAGTGATGAAAAATAATAATAATAATAATAATAATAATAATGAAAACCAAAATGTAAATGACAATGAAAAAGGGAAAAGAGCTAACAGGCAATGCAACTCATTGGAACAGTAAACTTTTGCTTTCAAGAGCAGGTCCAAATGTGAAACATTTTTCCTGGGCTGCTGTCAGTCAGCAGCAGCCTGGTAAACGACCTGTCTCAGCAGGTCATTTTGATAACAACCCTATGACAGGTCTTTTGGGCGAAAGCCTGAAAACCGTCTGGCGGACACCTATTGTTGTTCGCCAGGCGGTCTCGCTAATTGGTCCTTAATAACTTATTCTGTTAACGACCATGTAAATGGAGCTTTACATTACTTTTTCTTAAGGCTCCATGTCAGAATACAGTTGTGCTTGCCTCTTACCTACTACTCCTATAGGACCATGCATCTATAAGTTTTCTTTTTTATTATTTTTTTTTCATGAAAGAACATAAGGATGGCAGGGTTAACGTACATAAAAAAATAATAAAATAGGTAATATACAGGTGCATGGAATATCAGACCTTTGATCCAGCAGTGTGATTAGATGTAAAAAAATGGGAAAGCAAAAATGAAAAAATAAATTGAGGGAGGAAACGGAAAGGCATGTCACCACAACATACGGTTCACAATAAACTGAATTTAGATTCAATTGCTGGAGATGTAGTGAAGGGTTTTAGGAACAACCATTTCAGATTGGAGACCCTGATGAGTGAGGTAGCAAAGTGTCACTTCCTGTACTTGGAACCTGAAATTGCCGGTGAAGAGTGACACCCCTGTGTTGCAAATACTGGAAGTGACACACCGCACGTCACTTACTTACAGGGTGGGAAGTAACAAGGGAGAGTAATGCCCAATTCCTCCTAAGTTAGTTACTTTTCCTCCTAACTTCTCACCCTCTTGTGGGCATCAGAGATGCTGCTTTTAGCGAACTTGGCCACACCTGTGAAATGTCATCCGACCCCCAAGGGGGTCCCGACCCTAGGACTGGACGATATGGCAAGAATTTATATCACAATATATTTTTTCATTTTTGTCGATACAATATAATTCCAATATTGACAAAATAATAAAAAGCCTCAGGAAAAAACTGCTGAGGACATACACAATGGATGTCTACAAACTGAATTTGCAAAGTCTATAGTACCTCCAGGCTCCTCCTATTAAAATTATTGTGAGACTAATCTCCATGTGCTGGGAGGATATGAGCAGTAATACAGGGGGGGCTGACCTTGACAGGTCCCCTGCTCCCCAACCCCCCTGGAGTGATATCTCTTGGGGAAGGGGGGGGGCAGGGGACCTGTCGAGATCAGCCTCCCCTGCGACACTTCTGCTTTCCTACAAGCACATGGAGATATGCCTGCCAGGGACACAGCAATTTGAGCATATGTAGTTTTTGCAAAAATAAATTCCAAGACGAAATTTCGACTTGACATTGAACTTAATTTATGCCCAAACTATGTGTGTTAAAACAGTAATTTCCTCTTTTGTAGTATACCCTCAAACCCAGCACTACATCTCCAGCGACTTTACTGATGATACTATGCTGAGAGGCTTTGCAATTAATGGCTGCCACACATGCACCGAACGGCCGGCGATCGGGGGTGCCCACATGGGGCGACAGATCCCTGTCACCCCACAGCTCGGTCGGCCAGAGAACGGACATGTCCAATAATCTCTGGCCGATGCCGTTAGTTTCAATGGACCAGCGTTTTCATTGAAGCTAATGGCCAGCACACAAAGGGTGCCCACTGATGCCGTCAGCTCTGGAGAGCAGCGTGATGACGTCACGCTGCACTCCACAGCTGATCTCACCTGCTCTGTCGGCCCCCACTCGGTACGTATGTGGGGGCCTTTACTCTAATCAAAAAAAAATACTATCCTTAGTAGGGAATGAGACCTTTTACTTACAGATGTACCTGAACAGCAATTACAGCAGACCTGACAAGTTTTATCCAAAAGGGAATAAACCAGATACCATGATCACACTTCATCCAATCTCACTTAAAACTGTTAATAATACTTATTTTAATTGTTATTCTGTTGAAGCCTGGCACATGGCCTTAAAAAAAGTTTTTGTTGCATGTCCCATTTCTGAACTCTCTGAAGCAGCAAGCTCCTGATAAGAGAATTCTTTCTCAAAGCTCCCTTGATGTGTGCACCTGCACACACACACACACACACAATCTGTGATCTATAACACCCAGTGAAAAAGCAAACACTGGTGTCTCAGTTTTCCCCACCTCAAAAGAGCCTAAAAGCCCCCCATACACGTTCCGATTTTTCGTACGAATTTTGCCCGACCGA
>CM070035.1:113919057-113938636 GCA_036250615.1 Ptychadena robeensis | reverse complement strand
CGCACAGCTGACTCCGCCCCTCACCAGTTAGTATAATTAAGGTCGATTGCCTCCACAAGCCCGTCAAGACCTGGTCCAAGGGAAGCGGGCAGGAGCAGGGGATGGAAGCCAAGCGGATCCAATGCGGATGTTGAGTTAAACAGCCTAAAGTAAATCTGACTACTGAGGTATGAGATCTGGAACCTCCCGGTAACATTACTGGATGTTACATTTGACCCAAAGCCAGCGGGTTGACCTGTGGATGGAGACAGCCTTAATCGGGCTCTCAATCAGGAACAGTGAGGTCCATCTGCAGCAGAATCTACCATGCAGGTGGCTGATGCAGAGGACAGTGGGGAGACCACCCTAACATATGGTGTTGCATCCCAAACAAAAACATCTCGGGTACTCATCTGAGGAGCGCACCGACAATTTATGTGCACCCCTAGATTCTCTGGAGGGCCTCATACTGGGGGGAGGAAATGGAGTGCTAGTGGTAGGGGCCCTGAAAAATTACCTATATGGGTAAGCCCAGAAGTTTCCTGATGGTCCTCAAAGAGGGACAAAATTAAACAAACTTCCTTTAAAATGAATCACGTCACAGAAGGGCACACATTTGTTTAATTCAAGAGCATATGCCCAGTTTTTCTTTTTACCTCCTTAAAAGCTTTTGCCCCGAAGTGTAGCACGCCTCGTTTATTATACATGCCAATCTTTCGAAGTGGGCCTCTTCTACTTAACGTCATCTGTGGTGCATTATTGACCTCGTCGGGTGGGCTGCACCATTGACCCCTATTTTAAGAAGAAGGCGGTGGTAGCCACTTTTCTCAGACAATTTCCCAGTGTGAAAACGTGGAGGGGAGGGCAGAAATCCTTGATGGAAGGCAGAAAAAAGGACTCATGGCGCCACGTCCTAGACAGAGGCAGCATTAAAGCAATTTAACCGTGAATTACATATATTCCCACAAGAAAACCATGTAAACACAGAACCTACTAACTTTATGTGGTTTCTGTGTGTCAATACGAAGAGATGGGAAGAGAACTGACAAGAAAGCATTGAGGCCAATAGGCCTAACCGCTGTGTGCCCACAATCGTGCCACAGGTTGCACCCTCACTGTTGGTCTAATGAATATAGGTTTTGTAAATGCCCTAGTGGTGCCCGAAACCTGGGAAACCACAGCCAGTGTGGCAGCATGTCATGGCGCGCCACAATTGAACAAAAAACTTATCTAGTAATCTTGAACATGTAAAACAACTGGTATTCTCTGAGTGATTTGCTAATGTTTTATTTCTGTAAAAAACAATATAGGCGCAGAACATAGTCTATATCCATTCAGTTTGCCTTTTCACATACATGGTAAATTCCGAATTTTGAGATTCCCTTATAGTTCACTTTTAATACCTAACATCAAGTTAATGTTTTTTTTTTCATCTTTTCATCAAGCAAACATAAGGCAGTTTTTTAAAAGTAAGAAAATTTAACTCTAAAAGGTCCCTTTAGACTATATGTGCTGCGGCTTACATTTCATAGTTTGACAGTGACATCTTCAAAACTAAAAATGCGATGCAGCGGAGGCATTTTTATTATGTAAAGCTTCTTTGGTCGAACAAAAAAAAAAAAAAAAAACAAAAAAAGGAAAGGGGGAGAAACTAGTCCCTCCTTGGAGTGTTAAAAGAATAGAAACGTGTGCTTTGCTTTAAACGCTAGCTGCATTGTGCTACTGTACTGCAGTTACAGCACAGCGAGTGAAAGGGGCCTATATATAATATATTAGGCAAGTTCCCAGTCAGTCAATGAAACATGTCTCGAATATTAGTTGTTTGTTTTTGTTTGTTTTTTTGTAATGAGCTGTAAAAGACAATTTTCCATTTTGAGTGTATTTGGCATGTGAATACTGCCCTTATCCAAAGGTAAACAGGGTGCTGGGGTACTAAAAATAAAAAATTTAGGCTTCACATTTTTGTCTCGTGTGCAAGTGTAGCCACCTAACTGCTTGCTTTGCACATATGTCAATATGACCAAAGAACCAATGCGCCAATCTTTGTTTCAATGCCAGTTCCCGCAGTTGCCATTATCAAAGCAATGCTGGGTTGCTGTCAACTGTCGAGTGATTTTATCCATTGCATACAATGGATTTGTCAACAGAAACAACAGAGAAACAATCCACACCCTGGAAAGTACTATTGCTGGTAATTTTCATGTTTAAAAATAAAATGCGAAAGAAGGAAATGTTCTTAGCTTTTAAATGGTGTCATGGACGTTTTGTTCAGTAAAGCCATAACACGAGCGATTTCTGCCTCAACAGATGAGGGATCGACTTTAGATGTAGTGTGACAGTGCACCGCGTCCAAGCCAAGCGCGCCGAACTCCAGGTCTGACCAGGTGGGCCACGCATAGCCCCCCCCCCCGTTGTCTAACCCCCCACCACCCACCAGCCACGCCCCCCCGAGCCCAGGCCCAGACTACTAGAGCTGACCCCAGCGTTGTCCCAAACGAGAGACTTGACCCCAAAGCGTGGTCCCAAAAGAAATGGGAATTGGTAGCCATGGAGGATTTCGTCCATCCAATGCCGGCACTAAGAAATTTGAAAACGCCCTTAAGCCCCACAAGCCGAACCCCATAAACAACCGTTCCGACTTAATTCTCCTCCCCCGACTGATTTTTCGTCCGATAAACCTGAAATCCCGACACCCAGACCACCCGTTTCACCATAACAATGTTAATGGTCGGCGAAACGATCGGAAACAAAAGGGAAATGAAAGGCAAGAAAAGAGAAAAGAACGCTAGCAAGCACAGAAAAATCGGAATTCGAAGTATCACCGATAACCAGTCCAGCCCAGACCCTATTTATTACAGCAGATGGAACCCAAAACAACGGACGGACAGGATCCCGACAACGGTCCCGACCAGATTTTCCGGCCGATTTTGAGAAATCGGGATCGGTCGGGTACATAATTCCGAATCCGAATAAGCACCGAAATCCCGAACCCAGTCGGTCGAGAGGCGGCAAATTTCCGGTCGGCCCCAGGCGACGAAAGCCCACGCTACGCCACTGCCGCCCGCTAGTGCCGAGAATTCGGGTGGGGGCAGCCGTACCCAGCCGAACTAATGGGATCGGGCTCAAATTTACTGTGCGATCCGATTTTAGCCCGATCTTCGCCAGTTGCAACCTCCAATTCCTGCACGACCCTTTCCTTGAGGGATGCGGGAGCGCGCACGGCATCGGATTGGGGATCGGATCGTGCAGGAATTGGTACGTGTATGCCCAGCTTAACAGCTATGGCTCACTGATAATGTATTACACTGACATCCCGCCTTTTTATCTGCTGGTAACGCAGATCGTACCTGCCACTCCTATAGTTGGATTAGGACAACCTGATCGACAGATTCACAGCAAATCTACCAGTCAATTTATGCTACCTGGCTTACCATTAATTTCCATTGTTGCGGTGGCACATTCTGATGGACAGATTGAAAGCAAATCTACCTGTCAATTTATGCTACCTTGCTTACCATTAACCTTTCTAGTGTTCTGCCTGTACCGCGCCATTTTTTAACATAGTGGCACGATCACCCACGGCTTTTGTGAATTGCACAGTATTTTTATTGTAAAAGTATGTGTTTTATTGAGTTGTAATTTCACCTGTTTTAGGGTAGGGATAATGGTTTGTGAATTGTGTAAAGATACCCATACAAGTTTAGATTCCCATTCGTTTTGCTGGTAATCGGCAAAATTAATGGGAATCGCGATGTGTGCCACTGACACATCGATTACCGCTCAATTCTTTGTATGGGGACCAGGGATTCGGATCAAACAGGGATTTACCATCTTGGGGGCTTTGCCATTTGTGTAAGGGGTTAATACGACCCCAATGCTTGTTCCATTTTAACTGTAATAATTTATTTCATGATTATTACAGATTAAATTTTTTTCATGTATCTTAAAAGTGGTTTGTTTTTTGCGCTTATTGCTATGCTGGAATTAATGATTTTGGAATGACTTAAGCTGGGCATAGACGTTTAGATTTCCCAGCAATCGATCTTTTAAACGATGGTGCATGCGATTCCAGAATCGATTCCATTTACAAAATTGATCGCACACTCCACCATATGACATCTTCAATTTCTGGTGGATTCCTTCCCGTGATCGATCGATCATGGATCGTGCATTTTCCAGCTCGCAGCTGTTCTAATCGGACATTATGTAATGTGGGTTGGATGCCAACAGGTGATTCATAGGAATGATCGCATGTCTCCATTACGGTAGCCATACACAGGTCGATTTGTCAGCGATTGATCGAATTGGGAATCGTTGCCACTCCACCTTCGGAATCCGATTTGTGGCTGATTTGAAAATGGACCGATCTCCAAAATGGCCGATTCCACAACATCCATCGATCAGAAAAGCTGTTGCATAGGGAGCTTAGGAATGACTGGTGTTCCCAGCCGCCCAGCTGATATAGTGAGGCAGCAGTGAACCAGCCAATCAGACAGTCCAGAGGGGGAGGTACCACTGTGGCCGGTTTCTCTCCCTCACATCAATGGTGTAGGGCTGTCCCGACAACACCAATCCACCTGAAGTGGTGGAGGTGTGTCAGCAGGAGGTTCCACCACCAAAGAGTGTTGGGAGGCTGGAGGTCCACAATGGGGGCAAAAACGGACCCAGCACGAGGGCCGGAGCCGGATGTACTCCCAGATGTAAAGGGGGGATCCGACTCAGATGCGAGTGCCGTGAATCCCATCACGGGAGTCACAGCTATCGCAATTTTTCTTTTTCTTTACATCTGCATCTGACCAGCGATTCAGTGACTCCTCCCTTGCAGGGACGGCACACCATACCTCCCTCTATCCAACCTTGACTAGATTTGACTCTTTTTGAGCGCTTCCTTTAGTGCTTGTTGAGGTATGTTTTTTACCCTTTGTCTCTAAACGTGCAATTCAAATACATTTATATACCTTGTTTTGGTACACCTACTCATATGTGTCTCTTTCCCTTCAGTGGATCAATATACAGTATGTGGGGTTGCACAGCCTGAGGAAGCCTATTACCAACAACATGTAGCTGTCCTTTGCACCCCACCTTTGTGATGTTCAATTGAATAGACTGTGTAGAGAGCCTCCTAATATACTGTTTTTTAATGGTGCAGTCTGAAAAACATATACAATTTGTGGTGTGTACACAGCCTTGGCTGTGATTATTATTTTTCTTTAATTAATAAATAGCAAATCCTTTTTAAACCTTGGTTGTGAGTCCAATATATGGTGGTCGATGTTCCAATAAAAGTCCCACGAGGGTGCCAATTGATTGACGATCGATCAAAAATCGAGTGGAAATCGACCTGTGTATGGCTACCTTTAACGTTCCACAAATCCAGAGCTATCGAATAAATTATACAGACAGGTCCAATTCCTGCTCAATCGATTTAGGATCAAATCGCTTGCTTGATCACTTTGTGCATGCATCGATTTGTGATCGATCGATCAGGCGATCTATTCCGGTGATCGATCTACCAGAAAACGTATGGAAAGTCGAGACTTCTATGCCCAGCTTATGTAATTTTGCCATAGACATGAAAAAACAGTATTAAAAAAATCTGTATTCTTTGAGGGAAATTAAGCCATTGATCCCACTCTTGCATGACACTGTGTGGGTGGTTGCACCCATGTGACACTTTCTTTTATTGGTATTGTGGTTATAATTATGACCTCTAGGTTTGAGAAATTTGCCCTCCATTGAAGTCATTGCCGTTTCCTAGTTAGTCCTTGAGCAAAGACCTCACAGTTATCATCTCTGTTCTCCAAAAAGTGTTTCTAAACCTCATGATTATCTGCTATTGTGTATGACCTGTGACATTCCCATTTGTCTACGTGGTCGAGATTCTACTTGACTGCAAGGGATCACAATATTTCACCTCTCTACCCATCTCCAACTATAAGGGGTACCACGCCCAATATTCAGTATATGAATATAAAACCAAATTATTAAGTGGGCTCTACTGGCACCTAAAACATCTACTAAAAGCACATATCATAAAAAATTGTCTTTATTAAGAAACCTAGAAAGAGGTCATACATAACCATAAAAACACATCAATACATCACAGCAATAAATCAATGTGTCTGGTGTTAGACTGTAAGCCAATGCATTTCTCCCCTGGAAAGGGCTTCTTTAGGGGTTTTCTAATAAAGCAACAGACACTAGAAAAAAACAACATATGTAAGTATAACAGTCACTTTGCATATTTTCAACATTTTGTCCTTCATGGAGCCATGTATGGATATTAAAACTCTTCCCCTAGACAAAGATAACAATTATATGCTGGACAATTGTGACAACTACCTCCAACAGTAGCGATGTCAAAGCCCAAGGTGTGGGTTCTGTCAATAGTTGGAGTAGGGTGGATACTTGAATGTCAACGACAGTGAAACAAGCTGACCCCTAAGGTAAGCACCACCCAATTAGTGCTCCTTCCTATGACTCAGTGTTGATATGGTTTCCCCTGTTTAAAGGTGGGCACATTTCAGTAATCAGTGTGTGAGTATGATAGTGTTGTATGGAAACAGAAAAACATGGAGCCAGCTCCTTGGAACTTGTTTAACTTCTGTTAGAAGGCACTGGCTATTACATTATGGTCAAGAGGCCTTTTTAGACCTGCACCCATAAAGTGCTATTTCTTACATGAAAATTGGTTTACATCCAAGTTTAACTGTTAAACTGTTAGCATAATGTTGTGGATGTGCTTAATGTTATTTAGTGACTATAAACAATTTTATATGTTGCTCGGAGGAGTTTCCCTATTCTAGTACATGTAGATTAAACAATGTTATTTTTGTGCAGTGGGTCTTGGAGGTTGTATTTATTCAGCCTATTCATTCCTAAGGTGGAATTTCAGGGTCGGGTGATGGGAATCAGAGAGGTTCTGTTTTGATTTAGCATAGTAAATCACAGCTGTTTTTTTTTTTGGGGGGGGGGGGATCGTTGGTGTAATAGTGGTTGGGAACTTTTGTATGTGTGGTATCCCTGGTTTAATTGTGGTTGGGGAACCATTAATAGTGTGACAACCCCTGCTTTAGCATGGTCAGGTGGAATGGGCAAGAAGGTGGGTACAATGGTGGGGCAACCATCAACCGTGTGGTATCTCCTTTTGTGTGTGCAAAGATGGAACAGGACAGTTGGTTTGGCAATGATAGGGGATACCACACCAACCATCCCCTATTTAAGTCTGTCAGATGGAACTGGCCAGTTGGTCAATGATTGGGGAACCGCCATCGGAGTGATATGTTCTATTTAAGTCTGGTCAGATAGATCTGACCTGTTGGTGTGCACAATGCTTGGGGAACCATAATCGGTGTGGTATCCTCTATTTAAGTCTGGTAAGATAGAACTGGCCAGTTGGTGTGAGAGCTCATGGTGCCTGCAAACAGCTTTAGTCGTCCTCAAGTCAGTGAGTGGCGGCTGGGGGCCTACCTCTGGGTGGCTAAGGCAGCAGACATCGGTGATATTACCTCTTATAAGGGGCCATCCATAGACACATGGAGGCCTAATTTCTGGTGGCGACAGTGGAAAACATTGATGACATCAGCGTGGCTATAGACACCATGTCTACAGACAGTGAGTCTAGAGACTGCTCTGCAGACTGCATGTCTGCAGACTGCGTGAGATGTTTCCGACCTACGACCATGGAGTCAAGAAAATGTTTATGTGATGTGAAAAAAATATATATATATATATATATGTATATTTTTATATAACCTATTTTATTATTACCTGTTATATATGTATGCAAGATATATTACTGTTGTGGATAAAGAGGTATATTGGGCATTAAATGGCGCTATGGCCATTTGCTGCGTAGATTAACAAGTTGCCAGAATTATAGTAAACATAGTAGTGGGAAGATTGGGGACAGGTACTAGAGGTCAGGTATTTAGAGCTGTAACAAGACAGGATGGTTTGAATGGTGATGGGCATGTTACTGTTGGTGTAAACATGAGGTGCCTAGGCGGGCCTTTTGGGTGTGTGTGGTGCACTCAAGCATAAGTTGTCATGCTTGAGCTTTAAAGCCCTTGAAAGTGGTCTGGTCATGGAAAAGATAATTGGAAGGGACCGTTGTAGGTACAGAGTCCCACCCTTTGTTAAGGATGTTGGCGTGCCAGGGAACTAGTCCTGTAAGGTGGTATCTGCATTTTATTGTAATTGTCTCCGAGTCAGTGTAGTTGCTTTGCTGCAAGATCCAAGTTTAAATCTGAATGCTGTCAAATAAGAGTACAGGCTACTCTCCCTTTGGGATTCTTATGGGAAGGTCCTTTCCTACCCATGGGGACCAAGAGCCCAGATCCAAGAAAAAGGATATCTATAAATCATCCAGGGAGAATATGTGAGAAAGTTGATTGAAACTCTTGATCAAATAGAAAGAGACGTGGCTCGCACTTTTCCTTTTTCTTCACAGAAACCAACTCATACCTTTTGAACTGGGAGATACAGTGATTGTCCAACAGCTGACCAAGGGAAGTAAGCAGCCAGATTTCCCCTTCTGACCCGCTACTCGAGTGGTGGCTACCACTGGGACGGCGTTGCTCACAGAGGAGTCTTCTGTCTGGATACATGCAAGCATGATAAAGAGGGTTCAACCAGGACCAACCCCACAACTGGTTAAAGGGGGCGAAGAAGGTGTAGAATCCCCAAACAGAGAGGGCGAAACAGGTGATAATTCCCTGAAGAATGGCTTGCCACAGCCTGAAGAACCAAAGGTTGAAAATGCAATCTCCTATCTTCCTGTTTTCTGGGAGAACTTTTTGTCTACTGTTTATTATTAATATTGTTTTCTTTCTTCCTGTATCACTAACTGTATCTATACTGCTGAGGATCTAGGGCTGCTGCAGGATATTTGTAAGTCCTACAATAATAACACCACCCCTGGGATCAATATTCGCTTGGATATCAGAATGGTAAATAGACATAACAGATATGAAAAGATATAAAAAGAAATCATCCTTTATTAATAGTCTATGATGTGGTAAAGATTCTTCAGTGTTGTGTGGTGCGCGTCACAAATTCTGTGAAGATTCAAGACTATACTATTATATTATTGTACCAGATGCTCCAACACCATTTTTTGGTGTTGAGATGTGACACCACTATCTGCAACCTTTCATAGCTATTAATGTTTCCCTGCGGTTATCCAAGTGACAGAAATTGTATGTGTTTAACAATAAAAACTAAAAACAAGTGGCAATCTAAAAAATGAGACTATCCAAGCAATATTTGATAGGGGGCTTTTTAGTAGGAAGAATTGTGCTCAGGGACCTGAAAATTTACCTCAGCCGTTTGCAATTTTTTGGTAAAATTTGATGCAGCTAAAAGGCCTTCGTTAGATCCGGTAAGATTAAGTGGTTTCAATGCTAGATCTCATATAATTACAGAGATATTATGTATATTTGGTGTTACATATGGGGCCCCACATGTAATTTTCTGGTAAAATTTGATGCAGATTAAAAGGCCTCCGTTAGATCCGGTAAGATCAAGTGATTTCAATGTTAGATCTCCTATAATTACAAAGATATTTTGGATATTTGGTGTTACATAAGGGGGGGGGCTAGCCTTTTAAAAAGTACAGTATCAGCACCAATTCAGAGATGATCAGAGGATATACAGCCGAGTGATACACAAATATAATCCATTTCCCTAAACAGTTGGAGTGCTTGAATGTATTTTTAACATTTAACTCCTGAGTTTAGTGTCACTTCAAAGTTAAAGTAGGGCTTGTAAGTGTAGCATAGAATACAGAAACATCACTGAGATATATTTAAAACAGGGACAGATAGCACACCACTTTTCTCTGATTATTAAAGTTCTTGTCAATTATGTTTGACTTTTGAGCTATAGTATGAAAACCATATTCTTCACTTATCCCATTCACCTAGATCCATATCTAATTCCTGTGTATCTTAGGGTACCACGATTTTTCACATGTTATTCTGTTAATAATAGACAGACAGATAGATAGATGCTTCCATTGGCTTTAGGGCTTTACGTGGCTTTAGGGATTTACGTGGGCCGCCAGCCAGCTACCGGGCGGTAGCCCCCATAGAAAGCTATGGGGGCTTATCTAACCGCCTCGTAGCCGCGCTGCGGCCGCTTGCACTAATGAGAGCAGGCGGCCGCAGCGGGGGTCTGCTGTACTCGTTTCCCGGGCGGCTGCCACCTGGGAAACAACCATATAAATGAAGCCTAACTATGTTTTGGAAAGTCCATTCAGAAGCCCTGTTATTGTATGATGTGTTTTATATTAATAAGGTGGAAGTACCTGTATAATAGCATTATTTAAAACAAATATTTGAAATTTGAAAAAATCTAAAAAGAATAGTGAAAGTGTTGTAAATCTTTTGCTATTTTTTTTATTATTAAAGCACCAACATATCAGCATATAAGAATAACAATTGTCAGTATCCATATTGTGTAGAGTATCACAGAATAGGCAATGTAAAAAAAATCTTATTAGCACCTGTATAGGTACAAAATCCATGCTTAACTACAGTTACCTAACTAGGTAAAGCTACAATCCAACAGAACACAGAATACTTAGGTGCTAACCTATAGAAGCAATTTAGTTCTTACAGAGTAGATTCCAAAGTATTTGGGGGAAGAGGGGGAAGGAGAGGGAGTACAGGAGTGTAGGAGAAACAACCAAAAATGGCTCCAGCGTACAGATTGTTTTTTGGTATTACTCCCTAAGGAAAGTTTCTAGATTAAGAAGCACTGACCAGCATTATGCAGTCAGAATTACTTAGACTTTAACATATATAACAACCTTTGATAGTCCGCATACTTTGTTGGGGTCAACAGTTTTTACAGAGTGGTTCATATCATTATATTCTTCCAACACATTCTTTTTCCTTTTACAGTAGGAAACATCCTTACATGTATTATAACTGCTCCTAGTGCATACAGTGTATCGGATATTGTTATTTCACTTGGAAATTCAGACAGAAAATATTTTGTTCCAGGTAAACCAACACGTGGCTCAACTATTAGATGTGGGCCCGGCCTACTAGTGATTGTAGTACATTGGCCGCAAGTGGGTGAACATGGTCTATTGATGATCTTAGACTGCATCTGCATTTAAGTTTACAATTCCACCAGGAATTTGGACACATGGGTAAATCTCCAGTAACAATTGAGCTCTCTGGTTGTAGACATATTGATTAGGACCATTTTCAACAAAATACTTAGCAATTGAGAAAAGGGTTTGGGCAACTAGCTACAAAGTTTCTGTATAACTCATAATCAATGTGGATGGAAGACAAACTGTGCAGCAGAGAATCAAATGGACAAGTGTTATTTAGCTTATATATAGCCTTGCTTAATTTAATGGGGTTTAAAAGATTTTCATTCCTCGGTATGCCTAATGGCTTTCTTTAGCAAGGTTTGTCAATTATTTGAGTTATGTTTGGAAATGGTGTTAAATATGTCTGTCTTTTCTTAAAGGGTTTATTCAATGGGTCAACAGAATACTTGGACTTCAGAATCTTTGAAGTGACATAATTTTTTCCATGAGAATTACATTCAGTTGCGTAAGACTTTTTGTTTTTTCCCCACCAGAACTCTTCTTCTAGAAACTCTAGAACATTCTCCTCCGTGTGCTTAATTTTTTCTATAGGCTCCAGGATATTTCTCTCTATATACTTGTTTTCTTCTTTGAGCTCCAGGGTATTCTCCTTCATGTGCTTATTTTCTTCAATAGGCTTCACCATATTCTCCTCTATATGTGTGTTTTCTTCTATGTGCTTCAGGGAATTCTCCTTCATGTGCTTTAACATGTGTAACTGTGGACTAACCTCTTTTTTTCTTCTTCCAGAGGTTTGGTTTGTCCAAACTCATTTATGACATCTCCCATAAACGCTTTGGCACTGATTATTTTAGGAATGGGCCCAGCAGCTGCTATTTTAGAATTTCCAGAAAGAGCTGTTAACCTCCCTAGCGATATGCCCGAACCCAGTTTGGGCAAAGGGAGGCTGCAATTAGCGATACGCCCGAACTGGGTTCGGGCACAGCGTGGGAGCTCATCTGGTCCGGCCGTCATCTCGATCTTCCTCCTCGCCTGCTTCTTCCAGGTCCTGGAGTGACGTGTGACGTCACGGAGGCGGGACCCGGTCTTAAAGAATTGTTTTTGTTTTTTTTTTGTTTTTTAAATCTTTTTTTTTTACTTTTGGACTGGATAATCCAGTTCAAAAGTGGATCCCGCTAGCAGAAACGCTTCCGCTGAGAGTTTCTGCTAGTGGAATCATCTCTGGCTGCACCCGAGCCGATTCGGAAATAGCCGATGTCTCCGGCTATTTCCGTGATCGGCGCTCGGGTCCTGATGACGTCACGCGCCTGGCGGGAGATTTAAAGGTACAGAAAAAAATGTTTTTTCTTAGATTTTTTTTACATTTGTTTTTCTTTTGATTGGATTGGGTAAATGTTTTATAAATGTTTTATCCAATCCAAATCAAAAGAAAAGAAAACAAGTGTAAACTTATAAAAAAAATATATATATTTTTTCTGTACCTCTAAAGCCGGCCATAGCACTTCAATCTGTGGCCGATTTTGCAAATGATCACCATGCGCATTCGGGGTGATCGCTTGGTGATCAATTTCAAAATGAACGCGCCCACCTGGAGCAACCGTTCGTACTCGCACAAAACTTTGATCAGCCAGAGAACAAACGTTTTTCTCTGGTCGATCGCCAGTACTTTGAATGGGGACGAGGGTCCCCATCCAAAGTATTGGTTGTCAAATCGTAAATGGTGTATTTCGAACGATTGACCATGGCATGATGAGGTCATCATGCTGCGGCCGATTGTTCGATAAACGCCCACCAAGCATAGCATCTATAGCTGGTTTAACCCCCCTAGCGTTAAGCCCGAAGCAAGTACCACATGCCACAAACTTGTCAACTCGGAGTGGTTTTTGATTGTGCTGAAGAATAGCATTCTTCAGAAGGCCAAAATCACCCTCAACTGATGCAGAAGAGGCTGTTTTATTAGGAGATTAATTTAGTCAATCCCACTTATCCTGTGTTGTTTCTCCCCTCTAATGACATGCTACCCTGGGAGTATGAGTTCCTGTCAGCCACAGAGAGACTTAGTAGTTGAGATGCCTTTATTACACTCATCACTGATGTCCAGATAGGGAAATACTTGATCAAATGCAGTAGTTTCTGAGAAAAGCCAACACAAAAATAAGAGTTTGGTTTATGACCCTGTTCTCTACTTGTTTCATCTGCTTCCTGAACAAGGTCACTTAACCACTCTGGCAGTGGCTGAGAACTTATTTTCTCTTCATCATTGAGTTATTTATTATCATCTTGATTAGCAACATAGGCATCAATCATTTCTAAATCTCCCATCTCAATGCAATGACAAAGGCATGACTTTGATGTTTCATATTTAGAGATTTTGTCTTTTGCCATTTCACCAGTTGTCTCACACCTGGAAAGGATAAGTATCTGAGAACAAGGTGTTTTAGAATCTGAAATGATGCACAGTTGATCATTAGTCCAACACATCTAATATAAAATTTTCTAACAAGTTGTGCCTTTTTGGGATAGCATTTCCATCATCAAACTGTTTTAATTAGATGGGCGACATCTACCCAGATAAAGCATGCTAGTTTTTCACTATTAAGGCCCTGTAAGATTAATTAACACTTTTTAAGATAGATGTTAAGACTGCAGTCAATTAAGGCTCGGCATAATGCAATAAGTAAGGCCAATGAGAAGTCACAGATACATTCTTTAGGTAATTTATGTACATCTTTGAGCCATTTTATAGTTATAGTTGGCGTATCCATTTTCCATTCACTCAACATTTGAGAAACACTTAATTGAGTATTTGTAAAGTTGATCACAATCATATAAGAATAGATGAGCTGACAATCCATTTGCTCTTTTAGTTTTTGAACCAAACTCCCAGTGGCATCTACTTCAATTTTTGAGAAAGAGTGTTTTGAGCAATACCTTTTGTAAATGTATGTTTGTTCCTTTGACCACACAAAAATTCAATTCAATTCAAAAAAAAATTCATATGAGATATTGTGAATATCACCTGCATATTTTGGGGTACTTTTCATTTCTACAAGAGACAAAACAGGATCTTTTAACTTTGGTGTATGAAACTTCCTGTGGACTGCTTCCTGTCTGGCATCTCTACAAATTCTTAAAGACGGTATGTTGGGTGGCTCTTTTTCCCCAAATGTAATTTCCTTATTAAGTTTTTCTCTTCTCCAGTTTCAGGGTAGTGTTTTTAACATCTCCTCACCAACTTTCCTTCTTTTCTCACCTCTCAATTGACATTTCTTTACATGCACTATGGATCTTGTGTCAGGAGCACAAATATGAAGGATTAGAGGGTTTCCAACACAAGGCTCCTCTTCTGCATAAATATAAACTGCTGCTTTGCACTCTTTACACTGTCCAGTTGCAGTTATAAATTTTCTTGTCTGATCATTGCTGATACGAACTTTGTTTCTCTTAAAAGAAAATACATAAGGAATCCCATGTAGTTTATAAAACACATCTGCAATTGTAGTACTCCATGCATTGTTTTTAAGTATTCTCCGTCTCTTCTTGCAGGTACCCTCATTATAGATTACTCTGTTAGGCTCAATTTCTAAATATTGCTCATAAGGTATTGATAGCTGCCACTGTATCTCCTGCCTGAGGTGAGATAAGCCTGAACTGTAGGTGCAGGAATGTCTGCAGACCATACCTATTTTGATAAATATAATCATGGATCTGTTTTGGCTTAAATACATTCTGTGACAATTCTTCTGTCTCAGAGGCTTTCTTCTGGAACGAGGAATGAGAAAATACATCCCTCCATACTGGATCAGAAGCTGGCTTTAACTTTCCCCCAGCATTGAAAATGGTTGGTTAAAATGTTAGGCCTTCTTTTAAGACCTCACTATCAACTGATGGTTTTCATGGCATCTATAACCAGAATTAAAAAGCCAATGTATATATTAAATATATAAATATACATATACACAAATATATATACACATACATGCATAAGGAATCCCTTAAAACAGTGGTCTTGAAGTACCGGCCCGCAGGCCAATTGCAGCTCCTGAGGTGGTACTATGTGGCCCGCACCCAGCTCAAAAGTCAGGTGCACCCCAGACGTGAGAGGTATTATAACATTCGGCTAGGAATCAATCAATCATGATTGTGCATCCAGGGAGAGTGATTTCTAACTGCATGTCACATACCATTACATGCGGTTTGCAGGCGTTTATTACATGCAACGGCTTTCGCCTGATCAGTAACTACAATGGGGGACAGCGGCCACTAATAAACACCAGATTAGGGATTCCTGCTGCAGGAAAGTGCACGTTTCCGCAGGAATCTCTAATCGCACCTAAGCCTACAAATATAAATGGGACCTTATTGTGTGTGTATATTAGTGTACCAAACCACATGTAGTTACATTTTATTTTTAAGTATGAAATTTAGCGAGCGGCCCCATGAAAAAATGAGAAAAAAATATTTTGAGAGGCTCCCGGGTAAATTGAGATTGAGACTCCTGCCTTCAAACATGCTTTCATGTATATGAACAGCAATAATTGTTTACCTTTTTTTAACCTCCCTAGCGGTTGAGACGAGCTCAGCTCGTCCGCTGTTTAGGCTCGTCTCAACCGCAGGGGAAGCCGGCATTGGGTAGACCCGATGCCTCCCTGGAAAGCTGCAGCGATTGCCCGTATTGCGCCGTTATAAACGGCGCGAAACGGGCAGTGCGCTAGGGAGGTTAATTATTTTAAATAATGTTTATCAAATCAATATTAAAAAATATTGAAAAGACATAATTAGATTGATTAAAAATACACTAAAATCTGTATCAGCTGGTCTGCACTGTGTGCACCATATTGTAGTGTACATTATGTACATGTGCTACTGTGCATTATATGTGTGCGTTGCCTTTTATTTTTGTTTTTTTAGGGGCTTCGGGGAAATATTAGGGGTCTAGACCCCTGTCATTTCCCTTTTAAAATAGAAAAATAAATTGACAATACAGAGTCCTCAATCTCTTTTTCTGGAGCCACAGCAGTGAATGAACAGAAAACACTCAGAACAGAGTCACAAACTGAGGAGCCATAGTACTCTCTCTTATTAATGGACATGAAGCCTCTGTACAAAGTGCTCTTCTGTATTCAGAAACTTGTGACTGAACAGGAAATGATGTATAGCCAGTGGCAGAACAATCGCCAGTGCGTGCACACCAGGGCCTCAGCCTGGGGGGGCCTAGCACACTGCCTGTGCATAGATGGTGGGACTTGCCGGCCGCAGGATATTTTATTTGTTATAAAACCTTGTTTATCTTTAAGGTTTCATTTACATGGGCGGCTGCCCAGCAAACGCGACATTAGGCGTTCGTCGGTAAGCTATCGGGCAGTAGCCCCCATAGAGAACCTGTGGGGGGTAATCTAACAGCCCGCAGCCACCCTGCGGCCGCCTGCACTAATGAGTGCAGGCGTTCACACCGGGGGGGCGGTTACTCGTTTCCTGGTCTGCTAGCAGGTGGCAGCAGCCCAGGAAATGACCGTGTAAATGGGCCTTTTATAGTTTTTTAACTATGTATTTTGTAATTGTGTTCATTATCATCATCTATAAGTATGAATAGTGTCAGTGCATTTAATGTAACCCAAAAGTGGTCCTTCTTAAGTGGGCTTAGTAGACAGAAAACACAAAGAGAGGAATTTATTAAAACTAGAGAGAGTAGACAAAATCTGGAGCAACTGTGCTTATCACCTTTATTTTTAAAACATTAGGCTTCATTTACATTAAAGCCCCCCCGCTGCGGCCGCCTGCACTCATTAGTTCAAGTGGCAACAGAACGGCTATGGGGCGGTTAGACAAGTTCGCCGGCTGGCTACTGGGCGGTAGCCCCCATAGGTTCTCTATGGGGGCTCCCGCCCGGTAGCCAACCGGCGAACGTGACATGACTCATAAAGACTCGTTTACCGGGGAGCTGCCGGCCGCCCGTGTAAATGAGCCCTAACTGAAAAAAATGAGAAGACAAGCTGATGGTTTGCTATGCACAGCTGCTGCAGATTTTGTCTGCTCCAGTTTCTATAAATTCCCCACATTATATTTTGTTTTGAAATAATTATGTAGACACTAAAGTGTCTAACACAGGGGTCTCCAAACTATGGCCTGCGGGCCGGATCCGGCCCTCCACGTCAGTTTATCCGGCCCTCCATGCCCCCTTCCATCACCCTGCCCTGTGCCCGCGCCCGGCACCAGCATCAACGCTGCAGCTGGTACGCTTCCGGGGACAAGGTCTCCATACATGTTCTGCAGGGGGACGTGGCAGCAAGCAGGAATCTGATAGGTGCTTTGCTGCCTGTCAATCAACTGCTTGCCTGTCTGCCCCTCTCTGCTCTACGGAGGTCCCAGGATAGGAGCCGATCCCAGGTGCTGCTCTCTGAATCTAAGTTAAGCCCCCCATACATGTTCCGATTTTTCTCCCTTTCGGCTGGCACGAAAAATCTGAATTCGAACTTTCACCGATCAAGAGGCCCAACACTATTCTATTAACAGCAGGTCGACCAAAATTTACGGGCAGGCCTGAAGCAGTCCCAACCGTTTTTTTGGCAGATTTTGAGAAATCGGGTCGGGTACATAATTCCGCATCCGATTATTCTCCCAATCGATCACCCCGACCAACCACGCTGGTGAGTGTATGCCTGTGTGTGTTTGTCCCTCTCTATAAATGTCTGTGAATGTGTGTATTACTATCTATATATGTATGTGTGTATTTCTATCTATATATGTCTGTGTGTATGTGTGTATTCCTATCTCTATATGTATGTATGTATTCCTATCTATATATGTCTGTGTGTATTCCTATCTATATATGGCTGTGTATGTGTGTATTCCTATGTAGCTGTGCGTTTTCTGATCTTAATAAATAATAGTCACTCCACTACGCTTTTTGACAGTCACGTCTTTGGCATGCCCCCATTCATTTTCAATGGTCCTGTTGTACTTGTGTCACATTTTTAGAATGCGGTGCTCCGCGTCCTAAAAAACACAGTGTGGCGCGTGAACATGTCATTTTCACTGGGCACACCGAAGTCGCAGAGTACAGCGTGTCAATGCACCAGTTAAAAACGCTTTGGGTGGATTTAAAAACATGAGTGTTGAGTTTTTGACGAGTTTTCATTGCATTTATAAGGTACATTCCCTATGTTCCTGTAATTACATAGAAACTATATTTTAATTATGGGGTTGTGTCATATAAACGCATCTAAAAATCACCAAAAACGCAGGTTCCGGCCCCCCAACAGTCTCAGGGACAGTAATCTGGCCCCCGGCTTATAAAGTTTGAGGACCCCTGGTCTAACAGGTTGGTGTGTCACTTTTGCAATGTCACACTTTTTAGGATGAATCTCTTTTCAAGTCACGAATATATTCCTTTACCTCAGTAGTACAAATATAATCTATTAATATACAAAAGCCACATAAAGAATGTCCAGGGAACCTTGGATTAGTATCCTAATAACTGTGTTACAGCTATATTCAAAATTAACTTGTGAACTAGTTGTCAACTTCTAAAAGTTAAAATAAAAAAACAAATACCATGATGTCAAAATAATACATAAACATTTAATAGTTCACACCATCAAAAAAGATACCTGCTAAAGAGATACAAACTGAACCTTTCACCTTTGACTGAGGTCACATAGAGTGTTGTGTTCAGTTCTCAATCAAAGGGAAATAATGGAGAGGAGACTTCATTTAGGTTCACATCTTAGCGATTTATGATGCAACTTTAGCGTCATATCCCTAAGCATGATATCGCACAAAACAGAAATTTCCATTGAGGTCTATGAGCACAGTTCACACCTTTGCGATTTGTCGAACATTAAAAAACACCTGTCATGCAAAAAGGTGCAAGAGCTACTTTAAAGGCCGGTGCAGACCTATGGGATTTTGGACACGTGTCCTGCACAATTGCACACAGTTGAAGCCAAGAAGCACGGCTGTTTTAGCCAGGATCGTGTTCGTTTGCACGGGCAAAATTGTGGCGGGAAGCCGCACATTGCACCCAGGGCGACTGGGGTGCCATTAGAAATGAATGGCACCATCAGCCCAACTGTCCGAGGTAGGCGACTCTGTGACCATCTGGCAAACCGTGGGACAAGTAAAATCGCACAAACAAAAAAAATAATAACAACTGTGAGAAAAAAGCTCATCAGTTCATTTGCTTAGGAGTGAACTGAGCCAAAGTAATGTTAAGCAACTGCCACAGAGGCTGAACTTCTCATATAAATTCACCAACTTTCCTGTCATTATCTCATAGGAAATAAAACCTCTCAGTGATCAAACTGCAATAAAGAGCTTTTATTCCTAATTACATTATGATTATTACTTTTTTACCACCATGTGCTTGCTCTGCCTAATAAAAACCCCTAACAATTATCTATTAGCTTGAATGTCTTTTTGCCAGAAAATTGCATGTGGGGGGCTAGCCCCCCTTATGTAACACTAAATATCCATAATATCTCTGTAATTATATGAGATCTTACGTTGAAACCACTTGATCTTACCGGA
>CM070035.1:113886215-113907570 GCA_036250615.1 Ptychadena robeensis | reverse complement strand
GCTTCCCAGCCACCATAACTTTCAGAAAAAGGTACCTGCCCTCCGCGTCAACCTGGGTATCGAGGACCTGGACAGGGGCAGCCCTGTGAAGAGCCACCAACACCCCTTTAGATTTATTGGTGGGATTCGTGCTATGGAACCAATGAGGATAGAATTTGTTCCGAAAGGCAGGGATCTTATCAGTTTGAAAGTGGGTTTCCTGCAAAAGCAGGATGTCCACCTTGAGTTTGTAAAAATGGTATAACACCTGAGAGCGCTTGGCGGGGAGATTAAGGCCCCTGGCGTTGTACGAGGCTATTCTAAGGGACGCCATGACGGGAGAGCGCAGCAGGGGACAGAGGGGGAGCAGGGGGAAGGAAGGGAAGAGAGAAGAGAGGGGTAGAAAAGAGAGAAACAGATGCAGTGGGGTGAGAGAAAGGGGAGAAGAGCCAAGAAAAGCAAGAAGAGGGAGAGAGGGTGAGCAGCATATCTGATATGGACGTAAAACAATACATATAAACGAACAAAAGGAAAAACCCAAAAAACAAGGGGAGAGAGATTCTGGAGTGAAAGCCCCCCAAACGCCCCCAAACTAGCGGGACGCAAGAGGAACATGCCGATCCCCCGAAGGGCACGGGCAGCGGATGATCGGCGGCGAGCCGAGCCAGAGTTGGCAGCGGACCAACGATGGCGCTGGGGTAGAATAGGCAGCGACGGGCGTACAGGCCAATCTGGGAGCCTGATCTGTGGCAACTCAAAAGTCCCAAGGAAGTTCGGTAGGTCACCCAGCGTACGAAACACCACAGACTTCTCGGCCTTGCGTGCTTTCAATTGAAAGGGGAACCCCCACCAGTACTGGATATCAGCAGCGCGGAGGGCATCCAACAAAGGGCGTACCGCCTTGCGGAGAAAGAGTGTGGCGGGACAGGTCTTGGAGAACAATGACCGGGGAGCCATTGAGGTCCAGGGAAGGCCGGTTGCGAGCGGCAGCCATGATCTCTGCCTTATCCGAGTAATGATGCATGCGGCAGATGATATCGCGCGGCAATTTAGGATCAGGGTTCTTGGGGCCAAGGGCCCGGTGGGCTCTGTCAAAACGCAGCCGGGCATCAGGTGGTCTCTGCAGAAGGGGAAGAAACAGCTGGGTGAGAGTGGGGAGGATGTCAGCAGTGTCCACCGATTCAGGGACCCCCCTCACCCTGATATTGTTGCGACGGATCCGGTCCTCTATATAATGCGATTTGTAATCCAGGTCCCTCAGCGGAGCAGTATGGTCACTGAGAACTCGGTGATGGGCTTCAAGGAGGTCTCTGGTGGTCTCCACCGAGTCAAGTCACGCTTGATGTCATCAATTTCAACCCTGAAGGCCTGCTCCATGCGGTCAATGCAGCGGTCCAAATCATGACCGGTCGGCAGGGCCTTCAGATACGCCTTCCAGTCCCACTCCTCCTCGTCAGCCGAGGCATGCGGTGAAAGGTGCCGGGAACGGGAGCTGCACCCCCCGCCTCGCAAGGAGGGTGAGTGAGGGCTAGGGCTGCGGCTGGGGGACTGAGAGAATCGGGCCGAGAGCGCTGGCGAGCGTGGAGAGGCCCGTGGCGTGGTGTTGTCTGCCATCTTGGGAGAGGCCTGCGGGCGAGAAGAATCGGCCGAGGCAGCGGTAAAAAAGGAACGGAGGCGGCCGGTGCCCGCCCTAGCTGCCGGTGTGGATGCGGGTCGTTGTTTGCGCTTCCCCATGTGCTGATTGAGGTGTCAGAGCCGGTGAGTGGGGAGATCAGGGACCAGCGGGAGCCGGAGCTTCAGCAAGACACGTCTTACCTCGCCATCGGCAAGCCACAACCCCCTTGCTCTATCAACTTGGCTTTGATCTTTGCCAGTTTGGCAGAGGTGGCAGTTTGTGCCGTGTCTAAGGTGTTCAGGATCCCAACTCAAAACCGCAAGCTGGAGGGGTTGTAGGTATCTCTGCCAGATAAAGTCCATTCGACCTGCCAGGGCATCCAGGTCAGCTCTGGAGGGCAGGCTTTGGATCAGTAGCTGGGGGGAGTTCCGACACTGAGGTAAGCTTGCGTTTTTTCTAATCCAAAATGTCACATGGGGGGGAGTCCGTGGACCAAGATGCTGTGTCCGTGGGGGGATAGGGGTTTAAGAGGGAGCCTTTTGGTTCCCTTCGTGCTCGGGGTCCTGTCCTTGAATCTTTTGTAACAATGATTCACAACGCACATTAAAATATAAAATGGATAAAAACATCATGATATGTGATGAGCTAGCATGAAAGTGTTCGGTCCGAACACATCGCGATATTCGTGTGTTCTACCGAGCACCTGAGTATAATGGATGTCAATGGTAGACAGCCAGGCCCCCCTCTGCTCGGAATAAGAGGGTGCCTGGTCCATTGGAAATGGACACCACCCAAATGGACCGGGAACAGCATGGGGACGATGTCTGGATGCATCTTGGACTCGCAAGTCGCTGCTGGGAACCAGGTTGTGCGAGTTGTATGCAAATTTAAAATGCTGACAAAAACACGCCCCAAACCCCCCCTGATCAAATTTTACAGGACAAATTACACTCCTAAACTTTATATTCCAGTGCCTGCAGGTGAGCGGACGCTCTAAAACATTACACGTGAGAGCATGTTGTTCAGCGCACCCTCTAAAAAAAAGTTAGTTGAGGGCCTGCACTTGAGCTGACCCTATTCAAAAATAAAATAGAGTGCAGGGAATATATACACTCTGGATGAGGAGGAGAAACCAAGAGTCAACCACATACCTTGTGAGGTGCATTTTAAAGTCCATTAGCACAAATATTTTGAAATTGCCTAGATAAGCTCAGCTCTCCTTTTAGCATTGCCAGTAGGCAAGCGGATACGCTTGTCTGGTATGATGCCACCAGCTAAACTAAATACACACTCAGCACCTCCAAGGCGTAGAGCACGAGTTCCTGCCACGTGTTCAGCTTAGACACCCCTTTTTTTTCTTTCTTTCTTTTCCTTTTTTTCCTATTTCTGTGCACCCTTCTCTCTTTCTGTCCTTTCTCTTCATTTCCTGTATTTTTCTTCTCCTGTCATTGTTCTTTTCCTTATATATTTTGGAAAATTTAATGGGGCCCTGGCAGCACTATGTGGGTAAGTGACACATTTTATGGATAGTCTCCATACTGCTGCTTACGCATTGGACCTTGTGTCAGCGCGTTATGCTCTGTTACTTGTTATTTTATTGCTTTTATCTCCTACCTGGAATTGATTATGGTTGTCTATTGCATATGTGGCACCGTATGTGCCTTAATAATAAAGAATATATATAAAAAAATTTTTTTATCCGATCTGCCATGTATTCCTAAACCATCTTCCAAAACCTTTCCTTCCATGCAACACTAGGCTGTGCCTCAGGGTGAGGTTACTGGCGGGGTGTCATTAAACTGCCCCATGCATTGGATAGTGTTGCCCTGACTTGTTTGAACTGCTGTGTTTCCCCCTTGTCTCCCTTCCCCAGTTGCCGCCTAAGGAAGTACAGACTGTGCCAGACGCGTTGTCAGACAGAAAACTTTGGCACAATCTCTCCACAAGTACCTTCTTGTATTACACGATTTTAATCATCCTCTGTGCCACAGAAATGAGAGATGTGAAGGTATCTTTGTAGCGGGGTCGAGAAGGGTGTACACCCAGTAATTGGTGTTATGTAAAATATGTACAAAATAAGGACAAAACTAAACCTTCCCAGCTAGAGGAGGTTAGTGAGGTGGCTAGCCTTTGAGGATTTTTGTGACATATATGTACGGTCAATTGTGCTCACAGATCCAAATAAATAATCACAGATTTTATTGATTGGTATAAAAAAACACAAAACAATCCTCTAAAACTGGGATATTGCAAAGTGCATTACACAATCTCCCAATTGACATATGGCTCATACAGGTATAATAAAACATACAGTACATAGAATATAGGTAATATATGTACATATGTAAAAACACATGCGTCTGATGTGTGGGTTAATACCTCCGACGGGTTTCGTCTTTACAACCAGGCGGCCTTCTCAGGTGGGACTTTTCTTCCACATTGTGACACGTGACATGGTACATTGAAGTCATTACATCTAAAACAATAATAAGGAAGATATAAGTTATGACATCAACACAGTATTATTAGTAAAGCATTCTGAGATTCACTTGGTTAGTATGCACAATCGTTCTTATGGGACGGGGTAGGAAGGGGGCTTAGAGATAGAGGAAGGCAATCACTGCTCTCTACCCCGTCCCCATTACTACCCATATCCCCTATTTTGTAGAGCATCAACAGTATAACAATGTACCCATCTACCCTAAAATTAAACATAGGTAAAGACCCATATACAGCATGATGAGGATAGAGTACAAATTGCACTTACCCCAAGGTTCTGGGACTTCCGACTAGCACAGACTGCTCATGCCTGGAGACGCCACCCAGCAATAGCAACCTCGCATTAGACCGTTTGATTGAAAATAATATCCCTCTATACAGACAATAGGGTAGTAACAAAATTAATTAATTCGTAATATTAATCAGCAGGTGCATAACATAGATAAGGGTATTTTGGTTATGACAACCAGCAGCCATGTTTCCTGATGTTACCGTCACATAAACTTTTTAGGTTTAGCAGCCATCAGGTAAAGCTTTTGCAGGTGGGGATGTGGGATTGGATGGTAGAGCAGGCTAGCCGGTATTCAGTTCAATGTCTAAAAAGGTGTATACATAATATATGTGCAAGCCTCAGTGTATTGGCCAGGGAGAAGTCCGAGCCCCACTAGGGCTACCTGGACACCCAGCCACTTTGGTGGGTTGTCAGAAGCTTTAAGAAAACAAAAAGACCATATTCCAAACAGCCGCCTACCAACTTCTCGACCATTCGTCCTCACACCTTCCAGTGGGCATCCAAATCAGATGGCTCCCATAGTGACAGCGTGCTGCTTATTTGTAGAGAACATGGCCACCGGCGTCCACCAATTGGGGGCGGGTGTCTGCGCCAACGCTATTTCTGACGCCGCGCAGACCATCCCTCTCCCTGGGTGGGCGCCCTTTGCCCAGTTGCAAAATCTCTCCCACAGCCCATCCCTAATCTGGATAAGGCCCAATCTGGTGCCAGCATTGCCTGTAGCCATGGCGATGGGCCGTTGGCTACGTCACCACTCCCACCAAGCCGTCATCAACGTCACCATGCCTCTTGGTATTCAAACAACCTCTCATACCCTCCAGACGAACAGTCTCCACCCTCATTGTCAACCCCTCCCCCCCAGGCACTCATCACAACCCCTCCCCATCGCCGGCACACCACACACACAGAGCACACTGCAGCGAATGCCCCCATCATTCATACCACCACATCCACTCCATCCCCTAACCGTGCCGCATCAACACCCATCTAACCCCACCCAAAAAACCCATCCATCAAAAACACAGCCTCTGCGTGCACCAGCAGCTTCACGCCCACTTCCCTGCCCCTTATTGCTCATCGTCTTCATATTAAATAAACATGCATAAACAGAGAAAAAAAAGAAAATTTTCCCAGTCAACACTGTAGTCCAGAGAAGACCACATTTTTTTCCAGTCAGATAGACACTGGGCAGAATTTTCCTGGTGCTTCACAATGAAACCAAGCAGGCCTATACAACTCCAGTAGCTTTTGCCAATGTGGATGGAGGCAAAAAAACAACAATTTCTATTTTTTAAAACAGTGTAAGGTGTGTCAAACAATTACCACAATTTTTTACAGAGAAATTATCTGACGCTTCAATTAAATCGAGCAGGACAACCAAACCAGGAGCTTGGCCCATGTGAATGTGCAAATTTGCAACATTTTTAGTATTTAACTGTGTAAAAAAAAATACCAGAATTTAAGTGAAATATACACCTATATAGTGCACAGGTGTATGACTGTGGCCCTGAAATTACATTTAGAGAACAGTAGGTTTCGGGCTTTGCTGTATATCTTTTTAAGTGTCTAGGTGCCTGAAATCAATATAGCACCCAATGATGTGTGACGGCCATCCAATGACTAATGCCAGCAGCAAAGTTAGCCACTGGCAATACAGTGAGGGCAATACTTACCTTTCCCACAAAAGTTGCAGGCCTGACACTTCAACATGGTCCCCAAACACATGTGCTTCTCCGATGAGCATAGCAATGCTCGAGCCGAACATGTATTCGGCCGACCATGCTTCGTCGATCTGTGGCAATATATCATCTTGTCATCATCTCCCCCTCTCCTCCACGAAAGGCCACCAGTGGCGTTCCCTCTCTGCAGGATCCCGCACATCTCTGCTATTGTGATGTGAGGTGTTTCTGGAAACCTTTTTGAACCTATACTAACGGCTGGGATACATGGGGCATTGCTTACTGCGGACAGCATTCCTACTGGTGACTGTGTATCCAAGATTTCAAGAATAAATGTGAAACCCTTTTTACAAACGTATTTGTAAAAACTCTTCATTGGGACTTAATGATTTATGACGTTTTGATTCTGGACATTTTTACCTATGAACCAGCTCTGACATTAGAGCTATCTAGTAATGTGTAACCGTTCATTCACTTGGAATATTCCAATCTGACCATCACCACATGTGTATATGTTTAAATTATCCCTGTGTAGGGTAACGTGTTAATTAGTGAGGGTGCCTAAGGAAAGTCCCCTTGTCCCTGCTTCGGTGGGGAGAAACCTGATGGATGGTTGGACCAGGACCACTGATCTCTCCACCCATTACACTTTTTCCTGCTATTGTGATGTGGCAAAAGATTAATTTTCCTACTGGATGTATTGATCCGATGAGGGGCGGATACTAAAATAGTGATGCGCTCAATGTCTGCATACGCCACTTCAGCCAGCATCAGATGGCATGGTGGGATCCTCCCTCCCCTTTGCAGAAAAATGGTACTGGAAACCCAGCAGATAGACCCCACACCCCCCTCCCCAGAGACTCCTATACAGTGGCTTGCAAAAGTATTCGGTCCCCTTGAACTTTTCCACATTTTGTCACATTACAGCCACAAACATGAATAAATTTTATTGGATTTCTGCATTTTGCAAAGAAGAATGGGCAAGGATTTCAGTCTCTAGATGTGCAAAGCTGGTAGAGACATACCCTAAAAGACTGGCAGCTGTAATTGCATTGATAATTGATTTTACAAAGTATTGACTCAGGGGGCTGAATAATTACGCACACCCTACTTTACAGTTATTTATTTGTAAAAAAAAATTTGGAATCATGTATGATTTTTGTTCCACTTCTCACGTGTACACCACTTTGTATTTGTGTTTCACATGGAATTCCAATAACATTGATTCATGTTTGTGGCTGTAATGTGACAAAATGAGGAAAAGTTCAAGGGGGCCAAATACTTTAGCAAGCCACTGTATAGGGCATTGTGAAAATGTAAATTACTAAAAAAAGATTGGACTTTAAAGGTTGTTTTAAATGTTTAAATCAAGAGTAGCCATATGTAAGGCCATGCGTCCATTGCCGTTTCCCTGCTCTGGACGAAAAAAAATGCCCGCCGGCACATTTGCTGGTGGATTTCCTGCTACTTGTGACCAGTTTGCCTGTGGCTTTGGACATGCTTCAGCGTCCTTAAAGATGCAAGGAAGACGCGGCATTCCACAGCTTCATATCAGCACTGCGGGCATGCCACATAGATAACATAGAATGGACACTGTCCCATTCATTAGAATAGGAAGTGTCCTCTCTGCGTCTTTTTCCCCACTGCCGACACACGTCCGCCGTGGGAAGAAAAGTAGCAGTGGAGACAAATCCAAAGGGTAAAATCTGTTGCAGGAAAAGCACTGTTGGAATGTTGACTGTTGAAATATGACTATGAAAGGTAGACATTTTGACTGCAGATAGTCTCAGTGGTTAAGCAAGCCATACACGCACTGAGCGGCGGCATAACCAGCATCGGGGGTGCCCACATGCGTGGCCGGCCATAGAACGGACATGTCCGATATTCTCTGGCCGATGGCGTTAACCTTAATGAAGACCGGCATCTTCATTGAAGCTAACGGCCGGCACACAAAGGGTGCCAGTCGATGCTGTCAGCTCGGGAGAGCAGTGTGATAACGCCATCACGCTGCTTTCCAGAGCTGATCTGACTTCCTCTGTCGGCCCCCACTCTGTACGTGTGTGGGGACTTTAGTTACTAACCCAGAAAATGTCAAGGTTGCCCTTCTGAGGTATGAGATCTGGGGGGTCAAACGGTGTTGTACTATGAGTGTACATTTGACCCAAAGATAACAGGTGACCTGTGGACAGCTAATCGGAGGCTCAATCAAAAACAGTGAGGTACTTCTGCAGCAGAATCTACCATGCAGGAAGCTGTCGCAGAGGATAGTGAGGGAGCCCACGAGAAGGACAGCACTTATTAATACCATGCTACATATGGGATGAGTACCAAACACCACTCCTGGTAGTCATTAGCCATGGTTAGTAGCTCACTAAAAAAGTTATGTGCACGCCTGTACATAAGTATTCTGCCTTTGCTATAGACTTTTGGTAGCAATTACAGCCTCAAGTCTTTTTGAATATGATGCTACATGCTTGACACACCTATCCTTGGCCAGTTTCGTCCATTGCTACCATCATGCTTCACTGTAGGGAAGGTAGTGTCCCTGTGATGAGTGATGTCTAGTTTCCTCTAAATGTGGCACCTGGCATTCACACCAAACAGTTAAATGTTTGTCTCATCAGACCAGAGAATTTTGTTTCTCATTGTCAGTGCCCTTCTAGGAGGGCTGCCATGTACTGAGAAGTGGCTTTCATCTGGCCACTCTTCCATACAGGCCTGATTGGTGGATTGCTGCAGGTATGGTTGGGATTCTGGAAGATTCTCCTTTCTCCTCAGAGGACCTCTGGAGCTCTGATTGAGTGACCATCGAGATCTCTGTCCCCTCTCTGACTAAAGCTAGCCATACACGCACAGGAATTTCTGCAAATTTTTTTTGCCAATCGACCACAGTGCACATTCCTGCCAATCAGTTGGTGAGATCGACCAGGAATCTGCCACATTTTGGATCACACGGTAATCAGTCATGCTGGTAGATTCCCCTCCCCATCCAAAGTAATGTCCGGCACACAAAGGGTGCCGGCCGATCGCTGCAATCTGTCCCTCATTTATTGAGGGAGAATTGAGGCGTGTATGCCTACCTTAAGGCCGTTCGGACGGCGGTTCCACCAGAGTACCCCTGTACTGTTTCATTAAATTTCTAAACATGCATTTGAGTGGGTTAGGGCCCTTTCACAAAAGCTGCGTTGTGTTGTACTGCAATGCAGCACGAGTGTTACTGTATAGTTTGCACATAATGCATGTGTTGCGTTATGCATTAACATGCTATGCACTGATTTAATGCAGAAGACCATGATGTTTCCATTTTTTAATCATACTTCTCCAGTACACAAGAGAGGGAAGCACAATGCCGCACATCGTGGTAATGCGGTGTTTTGTATACCTGTAAAGTAATGCTAATGTGGGAGTTGTGTGTACACCCCTTACTGTGCATTGGTGGTGGATCTTGACAGTGAGTTTAGAATGTCATTTACATATAAAATAACCCTAAAACAAAAGCATTTATTGTGTTTCTGTGGCTTAGCTGCTTAATTTTATACTCAATTCCTTGGTTTGTATTTCGGTTAGCTTATAGTTGAGTATATTCGGTAGATTATATCAAAGTAAGGGATACACATGTTTTGATCTTTTCGACAAAGCCATCAAACACCTTTTGAGTGATGTATAAAATTTTAAGTTTTTATATCAATGTGGCCTATATTTTTTTTGAGATGCAAGGTATACATGGGATATGATTATGGTTATCATTGATATGTACATTAACATGCCTTTTCTGAATTGTAGAGAAGATAAAAAAACCTCTACTTAATGTGTAAATAGCTGCTCATGGGTATGTTTTTAGTGCCAGATTGTAAACTGCGCCTTTCTGGTGGTCAGTGTGTTTAGAGAATGGGTACTGCTAGTTCTAATACAGTAAAATCTCCCTTTTGGCAGTGGCATTTTTTTTTTGACAGAGCTGGATGGAATCGAACAAATTTCATCCTTCTGGGATGCAGAGCTACCCTACAGCGTTTCGAACCGCATCCGCATTCCCAACCGCATCCGCATCCCAAAATCGCGCAAAAACGCACCCATAAGAAAGCATTGGATGCGGTCAAAAACGCATGGCATGCGGTTATAGTGCGGATTCTGGACGCGTTTGAAAAAAATTTGCGTCCAAGAAATGCGCAAAAACGTATGGCATACGTTTTCCGCACGAAAACGCACCAGTGGAAACAGGCCCTTAGGTGAATGTTGCAGTAATTTAAAAAAATATTTTGACTGAGTTATGTTAAGATGCAACCCTAGTTTAAAGTGGTGAAACCAGTTAAGAAGTTGCATTCTATAGCTTCATTCATGTTTTAATTTCTCACTATGGACACTTCTATTTGACCGCCATAGCTGTATGCTCATTGCACACTTTTTTGACCTATGGTTTAACATGTGCCACATTTTAGTACTTCATAGATCCTTTCTTTCATGCACCTGAATGGGCATGAAAGATGTATGATGAATATTGGTGTATTACAGACTTTGGGAGGATTGCCGATCTGTAATTAAACACTGAAAAATCTGATAACTATAAAATATTGCTTGCAAATTAAGTTGTCTTATATATCTACTTTATATATTTTAGGCATCCTACAAGTGGTTCCTTTTTAAGACCAAAAAAAGCTAATTTTGGTGTCAGTTTCCTAACCGCATTGATCAAGCGATATGGTGCAAATGATGAATGGAATGAAAAAATGGTGGTTGGAAGTAAACATGTTGAGCTTGTTGGATTTGAATCTGTCCAAGAGCAACAGAGGTATGTTTTCTACTGTGTTCTCAAGGAATGATAAGTAGCTTTTAAAATGTTTAAGACCAAAAAATGTATTTGTCATAATCATAAGCAGGTTGTAAACTGGACTTGTCATGCAATACTCTCAATTGGGGGGTGGGGGGATTCTATGTAACAATGCATTTTCTCTGTTAGTTTTGGAATATTCAATAAAAAGCATTACAAATAAAGGCTACAATTAAACACAAAAGAAAAAATGCCTGGACAGAAAAATGTCAGTATAATTTTCAGTATTTTTTGCCGTATGCTCTTACTAGGACAGAAACCACTAACGTTACCTGACCTAAAAACCTATTGAAATACAAGTAACCTTTACACTTTGCACACTTTAGATTCTCCAAATCTAAGTTTACATACCCTGGCAGAATGTATGATTTCTTATCCATTTTGCAGAGATTACGAAAAATAATACAAAAACTCTTCTTCCACTCACATTTCGTTGAAGCCATTTATTGTTAAACAACTGTGTTTACTCTTTTTAAATCATAATCACAACACAAACTGCACAAATGACCCTGATCAGATGACCCTGCAGAGCTGTGTATGTGAGCTGGGCTCCCGCTGGCCACTTGCATAAACAGAGCAGAAGCGCCCATGAACAGAACCTGACAGCTTTCCCACTACGGCTGAGCATTGGAGGCCGCCCACGACCACACAGATTTTGTGAAAAATATGCTAGTTGTGGGGTTTGCATTCCGAACAATTTCCTGGCTACATTTAAGTTGGTGTACCTGATTGTGGTTTGGATTTAACAGAACCCTTTAATTTTCCACTTCTTAATTTGTTTATACACTTCTGATAAGCATTTTCAATTCCTTTTGATATTTCTTCGTTTTCCTTTTTTAGAGCTCAACTACCTTTTGGCCGCAGATCCTTTTGACAATTCATTTGCTTTCCCAATGTCTTAGAATCCAAAAAAACACCAGTGCAGCACTGGATAAAAGATGCAAGGATCTGTCAGGAGTTCAGAAAGTCATTGACCTTTTTACACAACCACTAATTACAAGCAAACAGATCACAGGGGAAGAATACATACAAGGGGGGATTAACCAAATATTTGGAATACCAGAGGTGGCCAGCCTCAGCGGACTTGATGTGGCCGGAACCCATCAACTAGAACCCACACGAGATGAGTCTGACTTGAAGTGTTAGTACAACTGAAGTAATCCAATATGCATTAATCTAGGCAAAAAAAAACAACATTTTTTTAAATGACTTAAAATGACTAAAGCAGCATGTTCATTATCATATGTCCTTTACCAGGGTATGCACACCCAAAGAACAGAATACCACTGCACCATGGATATTATAACTGGTTAACATATTCACGAAAATAGTTGGTTCACATGGTACAATGTTGATTCTGTACCATGTGAACCAACTATTTTTGGGAATGTGTAAACCAGTTGAAATATCTGTGGTGGAGCAGTATTCTGTTCTCCATGGTAGGTAAGCATCTAGGAACCTGTGTGAATTTTTTTACTTGATAATATGATTGTGAACATGCTGCTTTAGTAATTTAAACATTGTTTTCCCTCGTCTTTTCCAGGACAGCCATAACATGAGAGATGGAGCTCCACCTCCAGAGGGAGGAAACAAAAAACACCCACCAAAGGTTTAAATATCCCGCTCTCTGTCCCTTTGGTAGTCTTTTTCTTTCCTCCATCCGGAGGAGAACGAACACCATGTACTCATCGGAGCACTGGAAGGCTGTCAGGTATTCACAGTTGGTGGCCTGGGTGTCCGGTCCACGGGACGAACAAGAGCTTTCCACCTGTCTCTGCCGGTGGGGAACCTATGCAGGGAGAGCCTCTTCCTTGGTGCTATGCCTGGTGAAGGTCCAGCCTCGGTCCTCAAGCCGGGCAAGGAATGGAGGGTTCGCGTGGCTTTCCTCCCCGCAGTAGCCACGTGCAGAGTTCAGCTGCTGGGGGCGTGTCCCTCTGCAATCCTGGAAGCGCAGCGAGCGCCAATCCGTATGGTCTGGATGACGTGAGGGGAAGGGGCGGGGGCAGTCGTGTTCTGCTGACTTCCGGTTCCGGGTTTTGGAGCCCGGGAAAGTCAAGGCAAGCTGCAGTCTTTTAAAAGGAGCAGCGCTGCTCGGAGCTCGGAGCAGCAATGGAGCCAGCATCAGAAGCACCCTCTGGGGCCAGCGGCACTCAGGTAAGGGACCAGCGAGGCTAGGCACCCCTTCACCTGAAAAAGGAGACTCTGGAGCAAGGCTGAGCCTTTGTTTCTAAGGTCAGATGAATTTTTTCTGAGCCCCTGGCTCTTGGGCCTCCTTTTGTTTGCTGATTAAAGGACAGGCTAATGCCGTTTTAGACCTGAGTCCTTTTCAGTTGTACATACCTGTCTGTAATGCTGTTGTGAGGTATGCCGGTTGATTTGGAAATTTTTTTTTTTGTTTCCTATGTCTAGGCTAACAAGTCATCTGCTAAGACGGACAAGGCTAGCCCTTTCACAAAGAAAAAGTGTGCTACATGTAGCGTCAGATTGACAGATACCTCTAAGCCCCTGTGCCCTAAATGTTTGGAAAATTTAGTTAGGGAAGAGGGGGCCTCAGCAGCAGTGGCTTCGGGCAGAGAGTTATTGACGATGGTTAAGGAAGAATTAGCTTCTACTTTTTCTTTCTTTTTTTTTTGACAAAATTCTCTTTTTAATGTATAATTTTTTTTTAAATAGATTAGAACATTACATTCTTTCACACACCTTTCTTACTATGTATCCCATTTCATCTTTACATTTCGGTTACAAATCCATCCATATATTGGTAACTTTGTACATTATAATACATAGTCAACATTACAATATTCTCTATCGTTCTATTTCCTTTTTCCTCTCTCCGTCCTAATCATCCTGTCCCGTCTGCGGGTCCTCCCGTCTCCTTTCCTCCGCGTAATCCATATCCCAGGGTTCCCCAGATTATTCATAGAATTTATTAAGTTTCTTCCTCATATAGCCTAGCTGTTTATGATATTCCCATCGTCCTCACTTCTATTATAATTTATTCAATCACTTCTGTTCCCTTTAATATTTAGGGATGGATGTTTCTTTCTTCCATTTCGTTGCGATTAGGCATACGTACTGGCCTGTTAACATAGTGTTGGTAATAAAATTCTGTTTCCACTTTTATGTAGGCCTCCTTAATTGTGCATCCATCCCTAATCTATAAGGTTTCAATATTCAATATCTCAGTTTTCTATCTATCACTTTTGTCGCATTATCTCCCTTGTTTTGTTCCCACAATTACTCCCTAATTTAGTGGCATGTTCCAGAAAGGATATGTTTTTTCCCCTTATTGTGGCCCTTATATCTTGCTTTGGCATCCTCCACCAGCACATCCTAATCCGGAGGCCTGTGGGTATATCTCTTATGTTAAATCTCTCGGGGGTTGGTAGTACCAAATGTAAGGACAGTAATTTTATATATCGATTTTCCTTCACGATTAGTGTGCTTTATCGAGGCGTCTTCCAGTGTGTATTTTGCCAAATCTTTTCCCACTTCTTCTTTCTTCCCTTGTGTCACTCTCTTCCTACTACTTATTTTTGTTCCCCCCATTTATATCTCATATACTGGAAACCTCCATTCCAAATCCCTTGCTCTTGCTTTCCAGGGCCCGCGATAGATGGCTGGATATGCATTCGCCCTCTAAGTCTGTGAGTTTTTCTTTCTTCCACATAATTTTGCAAAGGCGGTTTGATTCTGGGATAGTCAGGGTTTTGGGTTTTCCCCCTGTAGGTAGTTGACGGATCGTGGATGGTACGCTATGTATTCCCCTTCTGGCATCATCTATCTTCTCCCTGAGCTCTTGAAATGATAGTCAAATTGTCCTTGTTTCCGCTATTTAAGATGCACCCATCTGGTGTATCCTCCCTCGTGATTTCCCCATATTTCCCTTCTCCTCTCTGTCCATGTATTTGGGGATAATTTCTCTATTTCCTATAACTCCACTCTAGTTCTGATGCCTCTTCTAATCAACCCATATTTTTGTTGTTATTGAATTCCCAAATCCTTTTTTATATGTTTCCATGGGCCCTGTTAGTGTTTACTGGTCCAAATTTGTGGCCTTCTGAAGTCGCCATAAACCAATGTCCCCATTTTCTTATTTCTTATCCCAGCCCGTCCATTCCTTTTTCTATTGGTGCCCATTTTAGGGTAGACTCCCCCTCTTCAACCATATTTCTATTGGTCTGATTTGGGATGGGCCGTATAATAATTTTTTCTATAATCCGGTGGTAATTCAATGTTCCCTCCTCTCTCTCTCCTTCATCTGTTACAGCCATCATTTTGTTGATATTTTATCGACTGGCTGTTTTGTTTTAGGACCATATATACTCCATAGTCATTTTTGTTTGTACTCTTTTTAATTTTTATTCTGTGGGAATTACTTTACATGGTAATGGTATTAGCATAGATAATATTCAATCTTTGGCAATACTAGTAGCATTTTCACTGCCTCACATCTCCTGCCGCGCCATCCGACACTGCGTGCGTGTGGGTTTCCAACCTCTAAGCTAGGTTCTCAATCTCCACGGAAGAGAGGGACATAGTTTTATGTTTCATATAAGTTGTTCATATTTTGGCTGTTATACCATGTGCACAAGGTATTTTTAAATTCCCTGTCTTGTCTCCAATTCCATTTGTATATTGTTTTTTAGATTTTCCTATTTCCTCCCCCTCCCTCCAATGTTGATGATGCCTATGCTTCTTCTCTGTTTTTGTAGTGTTGTTTGTTTTTGTCATCCTCTGATAGATGACCTGTATTTCCGGTTAAGGGAGTTTTTCATACTATTAGGGACTGGACAAACACCTGCCTGGGTTATCGTTAACAGAACTGTCATCTGCGCAAACAAAGATATTTTATAGGTTTTCTGTCCCCCTATCACAGCACCATCCCCGTATGTCCACATGACATTTCTTATATGATTTGCTGGCCAATGTCATCAATGGGCCATGGGCACAAGAGGATGTGGACAGGGACAGCCCTGTCTTGTCGTACCATTCAAGATGGGGAAGTGTCCCCCGTAACTGCCGCCTATCGGCAGCTTCACTGCTGGCCTGTCGGCCTTTGAGTCATAGTCCCTTTATATGCTGAATATAATGCGCCAGTTCAGGCCCTATCGTTTCCCACGTTTAAAAAGGAATGGCCAGCTCAGCCTGTCAAAAGGCTTTTCTCAGCGGTCTAAACTTATATATACTGTTTTTAATCTTTCTTCTTATTGGCTTATATCTATCATTTTTCTATTATTTTTAACTCGTGTTATCACACGCCTGCTCTCCTTTTTACGAACCCTGTTCTGATCCTTCCTACTCTACCAGACTGGGATGAGGTATTTTGTAAGTCTATTAGCTAAGATTTTAACGCGTAAGATTTTAAACGTTCCAGTAATTCAGCCAGAGCTACTAGGCCTGTAACTGCGCATTCAGCAGAAGGGGTCCCTTCCCCACCTTTTGGGAATACTGAGATATGTGAGTGATTCATTGATTCAGGAAACATGGTTCCCCCTCCATGAAATCCATTATATAAACGTACCATTGTGGGGGAACCAATATTCCCTCCCCAATTTCCCTTATAGTACGCATATGTGAGGCCGTTCTGGCCCTGGGGCCTGGTGTTCCTAGGTTAGTTGATTTAATCACTTGTTGGAATCTGCTAGTATAATACTTATTTCTTTAGTTTAATTCTTCCACCTCCATTGATTTTTACATTAGGAAGTTTTTGCATCCTTCCATGGAATGTCCCTTTATAGATATCTAATTTCTGATATCTGCTATCCTTCTTTTGTTTGTTGGATTGCTATCAAAGAGTAAATGTGTTTTATAGTACTTTTCAAATATTTCTGATATTTTCTCTTGGATCATAGGTAATTTTGGTCCGTGACCCACTTGTTATATTTTAGTTGGTATAATTAAAACCTTCCGCATTTTTTATTTTTGATTTTATTTGCTAGGTATTTTGTCAGCCCTTATTTCCCTTATCATAGTATTTGATTGTTTTGTATACTGTAGTTTTTGGGTTCGTGCTGTTCTTTCACAACTGGCCTGTTCTTTTAATGTAGATCTTATTGAAACTATCTTTCCGTAGCAGTGACATGGTTGGGTTTGGGTTGTGTTAGTTGTCTTTCTAAGTGTTTTTAATATAATTTGGCCTCCTTCTTTTCCTGTTATACTGTTGTTTGAATGTTTTTTTTTCTCTGCTGTATTATTAGCTAGCTCACATTGGCCCTCCTAATTACCCCGCCCGTCTTGTGGGCTTTCCCAATAACATCCCCCGGGAGTTAATACTGTTCCTTCATTAATCTCGAAATACGTCTTTAAGCGGTCTCACTTCTAATTGTGCTTTACTAACTTGCTTGTCTTTTCACTATGGCTTGCTCTGTTAAATCTCCAAATCCGTATGTTTGTAAATACCTTCTTACTTGTATTCTCAATATCCAGTCGTGAGTTGGGGGGCCCGTGATCTGCAAGTTATTGAGTGTATTTCTGTTTTCCTTACATCTTTAATTACCTCTAAATTCCCTAACCAAAATCGATTCTTTTGTGATTTTTGTGAACGTTGAATAGAACTGTATTCTCTATTTGTGGGGTGTTGTATCCTCCATAAATCGTGTAATGAGTTCAACTTCATGATTTGTCTAATTCCTCGCATTCCTTAATGTGTGTTTATTTCGGAGTTCTATTGTGCCTATTGTGTTTTCTGTCTATCTCTGGTGCCTGAACCATATTAAAATGTCTCCCCCCATTATAATTATTTCGTTTTGTGCCATGTGATTTTATATCCATTAACCTTGTAAATCACTGAATTTGATTCGTATTTGGGTCATATATTTACTAATATCACAGACGGCCATTCATTTTCCCTTTGAGTAGGACATATCTGCCCTCCCCATCTACATCTGTTGATATTGTTCGAATTGTACATGTGTCCGCATCAAAATTGCTACTCCTCGCTTTCTTCTACTAATTGATTTGCTTGGTAAACCTTAGGGAACTCCCTTTGTGCGAATCTAAATGATCCTGTTTTTTACATGGGTCTCTTGGAAGAACAAGTAACGTCCTGCTTCATATCTTAATTTCTTGTAATGCCAGCCTTCTTTTACAAATGGAATTCAATCCTTTACATTCAACGAAATAACTTATTTCCATGATTACCTTATCGTTGGTCCTCTTATTCCTACCGCTGTTACCCCTCCTGTACCCCTCCAGATCCGTCCACCCCCCATGCCTGGATTTTACTTGACAACCCATGTTTGCACCGCAGACGACAAGTTACTTGTCTATATTTCTGGCCTTCACATAGAGCAATTGGATTAGTATTACATACAAACAATAACATTCCATTCTTACCTCCAAAATGTTTGCATATTTGCCTATACTTCACACATTCATATGAAACAGTGGAGTTAGCATCACATACATACAACAATAATCCATCCATACTTCCTAACCGTTTACATATAGTCTCTATATTTTTCTCCTTTTTCTTCAATTCTTCCCCGCTGCTACAGCAGCGTTTTAAAATTCCCATATGGCCGTCCCGCATGCTCCCCGTCTCCAACCTTGCAAGGGGGAGGGCCATATCTGGGGGTCCGGGTTTCTGTTCACCCAGAGACGTCCTGGGACACCCGCACGCTTTTTTAACTTTATTACTTAAATTCATGCCGGATTTCTAAAAAAAATTTTTCTTCCTACCCCTATATGGTCTGTCTGCCATGGGGAAGGTTGAGGGCAGAGAGTCAAGAGCTGACTAAGATTGGGGGAGAGAAAAAAAAAAAGAAAAAGGAATAAGTAACCCCTTCCCCTCCTCCCTCCCCATCCTCCGTCCACCTCCCCCGACCCCTCCCCCACAGTTCCCAAGGTCCACAGAGTTTTTCCTCCTTTTCTCCTCTTCTCTGCTTCTCTACATTCCCTCTCTCTTCTTTCTACACCTTCGCAGTTGTTCTTCTCTTGTTATTTTTTACTTCTTGCCAATTCTGTCCTTGTTGGATGCTTTCCCTTTGCGGTAATGGTGCCCATCCCGGTATCTTCTGTTGGGGTATTCCCAACTCTTTGCAGAATGTTGGTATGTTGGTCCTCCAGATATCTCAGAACACTTGTTTTCCCGTTGAGATGAACGATCAATGCGAATGGATATCCCCATTTATACAAGATATTCTTGTTTCTTAGTTGTTCCAGCAGGGGGGTTAATAACCTGCGTTGCTGCAGTGTTATCCAGGAGAGATCTGCATATAGTTGAATTTTTGTTTCTTTATATTTTATCTCTGGCATTTTTCTTGCCTTATTCATGATTTCCTCCTTAACCGCATAGTCCTGAAAATAGCAAATTACGTCTCTGGGGGATGTGTTGTTATTTCTCACTCTAAGAGCCCTATGCATCCTATCCACTTTAATTGTCAGTTCCTCAGGTGTATTCAGGATTTCTTTAAATATAGCTGTTACAACTTTATACAGATCCATATTTGGGATTGTTTCTGGCAGGCCCCTTATTCTTATGTTATGTCTTCTGCCCCTATTATCTAGGTCTTCATTCTGTCGCTGCAATTCACGTATTCGCATTGCCTGAGTTTTAACCTCTTCCTGGAGAGCTTGCACCTCACACACCACTTTTGTTTGTTCAGCCTCTATCAGATCCACACGTGTATATAATTGATGGATATCCTGTCTTAAAGCAGTTATCTCTGTCCTGCACACCTCTTTCACCTCCTGGATCAGTATTTTAAATTCCTGTTTTGAAGGTATTGTCTGTGCGTATTGCTGCCAGATAGTATCAATTCCGGCTACTGAGGTTGTGTTAGAGTCTATGGATGTCGATGTCATATCAGGAATATGTTCTGTTGACATTTCTAGATTTATTTGCATTTCCTTTCCACCATCCATTCCTTCTATCACCGGTTCATGTGGTGTATACTGTCCTGTGTGGTCACATCTTTCAAGGGGGTGGGGGGTGATGGGACTGGTGTGGGTTAAGTCAGGGCACTCTAGTTCATATATATTGTCCCTGTTCACATGCTGATCACTGCTCATTGTATCCACATTGTTTCCAATTCCATCCTGCTCCCCACAGTCTGTTAAATCACAATCTCCCTTCCCCCCCTCCATTACCTTGCAATCCGTTCCCACTTTCATTGGGCTGTCTCCAGTGGTGATCTCCTTGCTGGTTACCATCGGAGTTTTGTCCTTAATACTCTTTTGTTCACTTCTTGGTGCAAGGTATTGTTCAATATCCCCAGAAATTGGGTCTTTCTTTCCAGGTCTTTTTGGAATTGTTTAGGTGTTGTGTTTGGCGTGGGGTATTCCCTTCGGCGTCTCCCCATTGCAGCCCCCTCACAGCTCACAGCTTGTAGCCTGCCTCTAGCTGTACGTGTATCGGCGCGGCGCGTGCATGGAGGCGCGGGCGCGCGTGCGTGCGCGTGCGTGCGGGTGCGCTCCGGCCGGCGCGCGTTCACGTGGCGTGCATCACGTCTTGGTTCCGTCTGTCCCTTCCCCCCTACTTTTTCATCGTTTAAGGTGCTCCTGCAGGACCTCTGCCCTCGTTTACTTAGTCAAGAACAACCAAGAGGTTCCTCTATCAGGGAAAGCGAAGCGGATGACAGGGACTCTTTAGCTGACTTATCAGGAGAAGAGTCAGGAGGTGAGGGTAATAGCACTCAGCAGGTGGCATCTAGATACAGTCTGTCCCAGGATCTCCTGAGTTCTATTTATGCCACACTAGATATTCAGGAGGAAAGAGTTGTTACCTCTGCATGACCGCATGTACCAGGGTCTAGGAGGTCATAAGGGCCGGATATTTCCCATTCATTTCTCTCTTTCGGACATTATTTCTAAGGAATGGCAGTGCCCGGAACGTAAGGCTTTCTTTGGCAACAGTCTTAAAAAGAGGTTTCCTTTTGGAAGAGGGGGAAAAAGAGCCCAAAGGTGGACAAACGGATGGAAATTCTATTAAAAAGAAATTGGGAATCCACCTAAAGCCAGCGTTAGCTTCCTCGTGCGTGGCACGAAACCTGGACTTTTGGTTGAGTCAGGTCCAGACTCATTTAGAGGCCGGGACCCCTAGAGAGCAGCTCTTAGAGGGGATGCCAGCTTTATTGAATGCTGCAAATTTTTTGTCAGATGTGGCAGTTGAGTCCGTGAGGTTAACAGCCCTGGTGCCCTGGCTATCTCAGCTAGATGAGCCCTCTGGCTCAAGACCTGGTCAGGGGACGCAGCGTCAAAGGTAAGGCTCTGCGGCCTCCCTTTTACAGGTGATACCTAGAACGTATCCTAGACAGAACAGCAGACAGGAAAAAGGCTTTTCCGGCCAAAAAGTCTAAATTTCCGGTCAAGCGGCCCTTTCGTGGGGGAAGATTTGGGGAGTCTAGAGCTAGAGAGCCCCCCAGGAAAAAGCCATGGCAAGCTTCCAAGGGGAGGGGACGGGGTGGCCCGTTTACTGCTCCCGCTCCAGGCAAACCCAGTTGACTCCTCCATGGCGGTAGGGG
>CM070035.1:113867492-113881387 GCA_036250615.1 Ptychadena robeensis | reverse complement strand
ACCGGAACTCTCTCTGAAAGTCCCGGTAGAACAAATAGATTTTTTCTCTTGGCACATTTACTACCTTTGGTGGGTGTTTTTTGTTTCCTCCCTCTGGAGGTGGAGCTCCATCTCTCATGTTATGGCTGTCCTGGAAAGACTAATGGAAACTGAGTTACTGGTAAGTCTAACTCTAGCTTTTGATACTTATACCAAATAATGGGGGGAGAGGCCAAACTTAATGGCCTATCCCACCATCAATTTTCCCTTGCAGAGAGCAAGGCGAGGGGACTGTCCACCGGCGCAGCGACATGGGGCATTTAAGCCTCGGCTGCCCAAGGGGGGAGGCAGCACGGGAAGACATCAGGGAGGATCCGCACCATCACCTGCTTTATCACTGATACCATGTACTGCTATTGACCTATAAGCCAACCCTACTTCCTATTCACTATACTTAGTTACATACATGGCCTCCGTGCCAAGCGTATATGGGACTATTTAGTGCTGGTTACAACTTCTATCACCAGCATGTTTACTTTGTATATATTTTTGATGCACATTACTATCTACCCTTATATACTGTTAAGGTATTTCTTCTGACACCAACTGTTAACTAATTCCCTTCTGATACCAAAACCATTACCGCGATCACGTCACTGACTTACAGACCCCTTGGTTACAATTCCCCCCCTCGTGAATATTTCTCTCTCTGGCTCTAAGTTTTGAAAGACAGCAACTTAAGCTAGCATCCCATAAAACCCTTACAATTGGAGGACATGGATTGGACATTTCAAATATTAAACAGGATTGGACAGATATTTACAGTACATGAAAGACAGTTGGTTTGGCAGGAAATGACTTCAAAGTGACATCAACCAAATTAGAGAATGCAAAGAAATTGTCTCTATCTTGTCAGGAAGACTTGTTGTATGCTAATGAATAGTGTCATGTGTTTGAAGTTTCTGAGTGATTGATGTGTGAATTTGTACGTCACTTAGCAATGCATCCTGTGTAGTCTATGTGTAAACAACTATATGTGTAAATGTTCCCAGCAGGTATGAATATGGTGAATTGTATTTGTCTGTTGTGTAAATGAATGTGTTATTTAAATTACCAGTGACCAAATTCCAAAGTGCTAATTGATTATGGGAGCTGGACAATCAGCTTGGTGGTCCGTACAAATAATATTTTTTACAAAGGCCTATTTATATATACTAACATATGGCATATATCTATATTTTATTATATTACTAATGCCCAGGTAAACCTAATGCGCATCTGACATACCACCATCCTTACACACTCATGCTATTATCATGTGTCCCTCATGTGTCATGTGATGACATTCTTATTCATTTTTCGACACCTTTTTATCATGTATACCCCACCATTTGTGCCTTCACCTATAGTCTATTTCTTATCCCATTATTTACATTAGCTTACAGCTGATTGCTGATTTTAATTCTCCACCGAACAGGTACTATTTTTTACTTTTAACCATCACATTTGCATTATCCTCCCCCCTCCTCACAATCACAGGGTCCTAACCTCATCACATTCTTTACCCCCACCTACCCCTTGTCACCCCTTTGATTTAATTCACTTGATGTACCCACCGATACACGATTTGGAATTATTGTCTTTCTTATCAGGAGACCACTTATTGTTGCTATGCCTTTTTTATCACTCAACACTTCTTCTTTTTGCCATCACGGATACTCATTAAATTAACATTAAATGTCACATCAGGATTCCTCACACTCGACTCAACTCACTTTCTTTCCTCAATCTTTCCCTAAACACCACTGGTGAGACGATATATCTCTCTTAGGGGATGGATCATATTACACTATGTCACCCCCTACATTGGTTTTCACCAAATAAAATATCTACCCTAATATTATGAACTTGTCACTTAAATGCCTCTTCCTTGTCCTCCCGTGTCCCCAAGCGATGGTTTGGACCCATGTGAGGCCTTTACGTTCTTGACCTGGTGAGTCTTAACCCCCCCTTCTTATTTTATATTTGGCTTGTGCCGCTCCTCTTATTGTGTTATGAGGAGAACTGATTTATCAATTATTTCCTACATTATCCCCTGAATCCATCTTTCCTGAATGACAGAATGACAGATAAAGGCGTACGAAACGTGTGTTGAGGTGCTTTGAATTCCCATTATCGACCCCCTAGATGAACTATCTTGGAATCAGCCATCGTCTGGTTTGGTGATCTCTACCTAGTGGACCCCTTCTTTGTTGTGTTTTTAACTATATGGAATAAATGTGGATTTTATCGTCAACTCTGTGTTACCTTATGGACTTATCTAATGATTGTAGCAGCTTGTACGCTACTAAATTGTTGTCTGAACATATATACCTACCTTGGCTCTCAATATTCTGTTACTATGTTTTTGACCTTCTGATCTTTAGATGATTGATTATTTTTGATTATTGAATTTTTTGATTCCTTATAACTCGAATTGTTCAAATCCTCCACATGGAGGTAAAAAAAGGGTGGCCCCGCCAAAGTCGCCTTGCTCTCTGCAAGGGAAAATTGATGGTGGGATAGGCTATTACGTTTGGCCTCTCTCCCCATTATTTGGTATTTGTACTTAAATTTAGGATGGGGGCGACACACCTATGGGGTGGAGGTGACACTTCCTTTCTGTTCTAACTTGTTTTGGTACTTGTTATTAAAACATCTCTGCCTTAGTGTTACCCCCTGAAGAAGACGGTTCAGACGTAACGTACGTTGGGGTGGCTCGGCTAATTGCTATTGAAATCGGTCACCTTATTTTCCCCCTGTCCCCCCTTGGAGAGGTGATGAAAAACATCATTTGGTGATCTACAGGCTCCATGTCAACCTTATATATTGTACCTCGATTGGATTCTTGAATTGCTTTTATAGACAATTAAAGCGTTTGTAAACCCATAAAAAAAATCCCCCACATACATTACATGGACATATTACACACCTGTCAGCAGTATACATCTGTGAAAACTGCTACACAGAGAAAAAAAAAGGTACTTACAATCTTCACTTCCTTATTCCCTAAGGCACCATCTTAAGTACTGGTGACCTGAAGCCCCTTCCGCCCATTCTGTTGGACATTACTAAGGTGCCCCTCCCCTGCAGACATATTTACCAATCCCAAAGGGTTTGGTATGGGAGGACACTTCTGGTCCTTCCAGAGATCCATGTGCTGCACGTGTGTGTTGCAGTTTGCATAGGAGATAGGAGTGAAGCTGAAGGATGACACTGTAGGAGGCAGGAGAGATTGAGACTGAAGTGAAGCCAAAGGATGGGATGACACTAGGTCACGGGGAGGGATGGAATTTGACGTGAAGTTGAAGAAAAGCACAAAGAGAAGGAGAGGATGGAGATGATAAGTGGTGGTGAAGGGGTTCAGTGTGCAGGTGATATGGGGGTGACATGGATTTGGGGGGCACACAGGTAGGCTGAGGATGAGGTTATGTAGATAGGAGGTGATGGTGGAGGACACACAGGAGGATTTGGGGTGCTGCACTGACAGAACACCTCCCATGTGACTGTCATTGTTTACTCCTCTGCCCCTCACAGCTCCCGTGTCCTGCATCCTCCTGCTCTTATCAGGCAAACACTTAACAGCTGGCAGCACAAGAATGCCGAACTCCAGAGACAGAGAAGGGGGAGGGATTTTCTGCTGACAGAGTGAGGAGCTGCAGAGTCTATCGCTGTAACAGTGACTTCACAGAGGACAGGCAGAGCAGAGCATTATGGAGCTGCAGAGACAGCTGGGAGGATTTCCAGGAGCCCTTTCAGCTATGACAAGCGCCCCAGGCGCGACGTCACAGCATGGGAGGGGCTACCTCGGAAAAACTCGCCTCTCCTGCTTTAAGATTTTTTTATTTTATTTTGTACAGTGATTGCCCGATCTATTGGCAGTCTGATGCAGATAGTGCAAAGTGACCTACAACGTGGTAGGTCCGCTTTAAATGATTTCTTTTTTTATTTTACCAAACTGACTGTGGATATACTTCTTTGATCTATGGATTTACAATTGAAGCCTTAAAAGTCCCCTTGCCTCTTGTTAGTCAGTGGATATTCATACCTGGGGTGAGAGTGATTTCTCTACACCCTAAGGTCTCCTCTTATATGATCCTTTTCTGAATCATCCAATTGACAATTGTTGGCTGACTGAATACTTTTTTGCCCCACTGTACCTCTTACATTAATTGTTTTATGATGTATAAGAAAGCTGGTGTTTGTGTGTCCATGTGTGGGTTCTAGTTGATGGGTTCCTCCCACGCCAAGTCCCCATTTGGTTGAATCCCCCATTGTATGCCATTTTACATTTTGGGAATAGTGGCCTTTTACCAAGAAATTTTGATAACTTTTTAATTTATTTATAGTTATACAGTGGACCCTTGATCTGCAACCGCCATGACTTAAAGCGCACCCAAACATTAAAAAAACTCCCAAATGTTATTAATTTTTTACTAACCTCTGAACTGTAGATATACCATCTTGGGCACTGAAGGGGGAAGTTGACCTAAAATTTGGGATATTGCCTGAATTTGATCGCATCCAGCAAGTGTTCTGTAAAAGCTGGTGCATCCTATAGTGTACATATTACAATTCTAAGCACTGGGTTTTAACACCACATACTATGATGAGAACGTTTCATGGGCGACAACATATATGGGTGATTCCCCAACAAAAGAGAATACTGTGGACCAGTTTATGTCTAGTGTTCTGTGGCCATGCTCTCTGTATCCAGTTTGTCCTGTAGGGGGTCACCTTGGCATCGTGATCTCGCCATGGTAATAAGTTCCTAAGGAGGGTTTGATTATGTCGTAGCCATTCACAGTTTGTTTTTTTCATTCAATCTACCAAAAAATAGATCTGTTTACGCTGATCGAATGGGAATCCATTTCGGCCCACCTGGTTGATCAATATCGTACAAAATATCGATCGTAAAGTGATCGGACATAAATGTTAAATTTTAGTCAGACAGGTATCTAGAGGGTTTTCTATGTATTTTGATTAGATAAGTATAGATGGTATCATGGGGAATGCGCTATAATACGATCTGACCCTGCCTTTCCCCACTTCTATTAATGAATAAAATAGTATTTACGGTTTCTAGTAAATTAGAAATCCCCTAAACATGCTATCATTAACAAATTTACTTAACTACATTTTTGTTAATGATAGCATGTTCAGGTGATTTGTAATTTAGTAGAAACTGTAAATACAGCATATCCCCCTATTGAAAGCCGAATGTGAATTTCCATTTTATTAAATTGTAAATTCCCTCAACAATCAAAATTACTTTGCATTTAAAAAAGATTCATTGCAAAAGAAAGGTGAGACTCTTATGTGAAAATCCCGACATTACTTGAAACATTGTTTATTGTCTTAAAATCTTTTTTCAAATATAAAATAATTTTCATAATCGCATGTTCAGGGGATTTGCAATTTAATAGAAACATAAAGTTTTCCTTATGAAAATGCCGACATTACCATGTTTTGGTGCAATGTATAATTTTTTTTGCTGTGGAAAGATACAATGCATGTGGCTCTAGACATCTAATACATGGTGAAGACTGATGTCTATATGTATTTATAATGATGTTATGTTATGATGTCACAGATTGTCTGCGTTCAGGACATTTAAGAATTACGGTATGCTCTAATTATTACTACAGACTTAAATTTTGTGGTTATTGCTGACACTTTTCAAAGCTGAAAATATTGTTTCTGTATTATTGATGTTTTTTTTTGGATACAAACCATATTTTTCAGACAATAAGGCACACTTTTTCCCTTCCAAAATGGGGGGGTTAATCAAAGGCATCTTATATTCTGAATGCTGTCACAGCTCTGTATGGGAGTGGACAGAAGCAGTTAATCTGTATGTAAGCAGTCAGCTGCAGCTACTCAAATACAGAAGCAGGGATGATCTGCTAGTGGGCGGATCCTTCTCTGCTCAGAGCTGTATGGAGGCAGAGTGGATAAATCGTCCCCCTGCCGATATCTGTATGAGAGCAACTGCTTTAGTCCCCTCCCATTCAGCTCTGCAGAATGGGACCAGGAGGAGGGGGAAGCCACTGACCTCCTTTCAAACAACATCCACCTTACATTTCTGTTTCAATGTTTTTAATAAAGGTTTTTTACAGAACATAAAGCAAAATGAAGTATGTGTGTCCATTGCACACCAAAAAAGGTACAATTAAATATTCAGAAATAAACAGTAGCGAATACACAAGGCTCCGAGGGCCGCCCTAGCGGCCCACCTCAGATACAAAAAATGCGGTGCAGACTATAAGCTATGGAATGCGGAGCCAGACCCTGGTAAGGGGCATCACAGCCAACTTCAGGAATAAGGATAAATCTGTAATTTTTCAAATAACTGGGGAGGGAAGGGGAAAGAGAGGAAAAGCAGCAGGAAGAGAGAAGTACAGAAAAGAAGGAAAGGCAGAGAGAGCAAGGAAAGATAGAGAAAAGAAAAGTCCAGAAGGGGGCGCTGGCCCCCCCACGCGGAAGGCCGCTTCCATGATCGTCAGACCTGAAAGGGGAACGAGACTAGAAGTGAGTAAGGCTATCCCTGAGCATAGCGGGGTGAAAAAGTCTGATCCAGGGGTCCCAGGGAGCTAAAAATCTGTCGTGCTTGTCGACTAGTATACTGGAGTCTTTCGTTGGTCATGACTCCGTCAACCCTGTGCTTGAAAGCAGGTAACGGTAGGGACTGTTTCTTCCAGTTGTGAGCAATAGTCAGTTTGGCCGCTATGAGGAGATGATAAGCAAGTCTGTGCTGTAAAAGTCTAAGGCCACGGATCGGGAAGTGCAAAAGAGTGTCCCATGGACTCCTGGAGATCCTGGTCTCGAACAGTCTACCCATAAGGCGGTATACCCTGTTCCAGAAACTGGCAACAAACGGGCAGGTCCACCAGGTACGTAAGACATCTCCCACCACCGCACATCCCCTAAAACAGTTAGGTAAACACCACGGGTGCATGTGAGCTACGCGGGAGGGGACAAGGTACCATCTCATAGAGCAACGGGAGACTGTTGCCCAGAGGTCGGACCACTCCTTCTCCGTCCTGCCACCGCCCAGCTCCCTTTCCCAGGTCACCACATACTTGTGAGCGGACGGGAAGGGAATCTGGACAAAATGGTTATAAAGTAAAGTCGCCAGGCCCCGCCGGGGCGTAGCAGCACACAGTTTCAAAAAAGGTCATGGGTTTAACAGTAGAGCCCGGGGGTATGGAGGATAACCAGTGACAGATTTGGAGGAAACAAGAAAACTCAGGTAAAGGGGCAGCCTTGCGGTCCCGAAAATGGTCCAAGGAGGGGAGGAGACCCACACCCCCGTCCAGCCTGCGCCTATACAGGGTGGATCTACAAATTCTGGCCCGGACGGAGCCCCAAACAAATCTATTGACATGATTCTGCATAGAGCGAAGGGCAAACCCTGGGATGCGTAGGGGAAGGGTCCTGAACACATACAGCAATTTGGGCAGGATCGCCATCTTGACCGCCGCTACACGACCCATCCATGACATGGTAATAAGGGACCATGAGGCTAAAAGTTGTTTGAGCTGGCGGAAAAGGGGGGGGGGATAATTAGACGCATAAAGGGAGGAATAAGTCCGAGTGATCTGGACCCCTACATAAGACAATGAGGAGGAAGCCCATGGGCAGGGGATAGAGGTCAACAAAGATTGGGAGAGGGAAGGGGGCATGGAGACATTCAAAGCGGAGGACTTAGGCAAATTGACCGAGAGACCCGAAATGTCAGCAAACTGGGACAACACCCTCAAGAGGTAGAGGGTAGAAACAATAGGCTGGGTAATGGTCAAAAAAATGTCATCTGCAAACATAGAGATTTTGAAATCCACCCCCGCCACATGAACACCATGAATGTTCCCATTCCCCCTGAGGGAAATAGCTAGGGGTTCTATGGCGAGAAGGAAGAGGACAGGGGGCAAGCCTGCCTGGTACCGCGGGCAATCGGGAAGACAGGGGAAGTATAACCCATGTATTTCGCTTGGGTGGTGGGGTTGGCATACAACGCGCTGATCCAAGCCAGGAAGGGCTCCCCACAGCCCCAGCGGCGCAGCAAAAAGAGGAATCAAAGGCTTTGTTCAAATCTAAAGATGAAAAGTAACCCGGAATTTGCCTCTTATGCATAAGCTTGGCAAGCCGCAAAATCCGCCCTACGTTATCACAAGCCTGGTGTTGTGATAAAAAAAAAAAGGAATTGATTCTGTTGGCCAAACTTTTTGAGAGAATTTTGATATCTACATTAAGTCGAGAAATAGGCCGATAACTATTGGGGTCCAGGGAGTCCTTACCTGGCTTGGACAGCATAGCCACATAGGCCAACAGGGAAGGGGGGGGGGCCAAACGGTTGCCTTCCCGAAGGTCGTTGTACAGGGCAGCTAAAGGGGTCCCAGGACAGGTGCCAGTTTCTTGTAGTAAAGCGTGGAGAACCCGTCCGGGCCCGGTGCCTTGGTGACCTTCATACCCTTGATGGTGGCGGACACTTCCTCGGGTGTGACATCGGCATTTAAAAGGTCAAGTGAGTCCTGTGCGATGGGGGGAAGGCAAATGCTCAATGAACGCCTCTTTCTTCCTAGTCGGGAAGGGGGGAGGGGTGCCGTACAAGGAGGCCAGGGATTTATGGAAGCAGGAAAGGATGTGACGGGGATTGGCAGTAACCTCACCATTAGGCTTACGGAGCTTGATAGGCCGATGGCCCAAGGGTCTGGTGGACAGGCGCCTAGCCAGCCCGGGGCCTGGCTTGTTCATGGAAGCATAGAAAAAATGCTTGGACCAGTGAATGGATTTCTCCGCCACATGGTCCAGCAGAAGATTCAGTTCCGTGCGAACAGACTGAATCCTAGCAAGGACCCCCGTATCGCCCCCGGCCTTGTGACTGGCCTCCAGGCTCTGAAGCTCGGAATAGAGCGCCTTGATCTGGGCAGAACGCTCCCGTTTGCGGCGTGAGGCCAACTCAATAAGATTGCCACGGAGCGTCACCTTGTGCGCCTCCCAAAGGGAGACGGGAAGAGACCGACCCCACGTTAAGAGAAAAATATGATTTCACCATATATTCAATCTCAGCGAATGAGCCCGAAGCTGACAAAAGGGAACCATTAATCCTCCAATGGAAGGGAGGGCGAACAGAGGTCGCAAGGACAACGGAAGGAGACAGAAAGAGGAGAGTGGTCCGACCACGGGACCGCGCCTATACGAGCCCTGACAAAGGAGGGTAAAAAAGTCTGAGAGGTAAAAACATGGTCGATTCTGCTATAGGTATCATGGGGGTGGGAGTAAAATGTAAAATCACGACTGAAGGGCTTAAGTTCCCTCCAGACATCCAGCAATCCATGGGTCTCCAGGAGTCCAGGAAAGGCGGCAGTCTGTGGGGCCGAGCAAGTCGGGGATTGGGAGGGTCAGTGAGTGGAGGACTTGTCAGTCTTAGTGTCAAGGACTAGGTTAGAATCACTTGCCACAACCAACAAGCCCTTGCAGTGTTGTTGGAGGGTGGCAAAAAAATGAGCAAAAAATCGTTCCTGGTGGTGGTTCCGGGCGTAATAGGAGGCTATAGTGATCGGGACATCCTGGATCGAGCCTTGCAAGATAATACACCGCCCCATGGGGTCCACAACCTGAGACTCGCAAAAAAACTGCAAGGACTTGTGGAGGGCAATCAAAACACCCCGCTTTTCCCTAAAGTTGGCGCAAAAGAAGGAGGGGTAGTTCTTGTGGAGGAACTTGGGGCTGGAGGAGGTGGAGAACCTAGTTTCCTGTAAACACACAATCAGGGCCTTGCAAGAGGAATAATAAGAGAATGCCTTACGGCGTTTCGTCGGGGAGTTAAAACCTTGGATACATGGAAAATCACAGTGAATTGGTCAGTCATGTCAACAGGTGTGGGGGGGGGGGGGGTTGGGAGCTCAGGGACCCAGGAACAGTAAAAAGGCATCCGGAGCCACCCGCCACAGGGGAAGCCACGCCCACCAGCTGGACAAGGAAAGAAGAGCAAGAGAGGGAGAAAGAAGGTACAGAAATAGGGAGCAGGGAGGTAGGGGGAAATACAGGTCAAAAACAAAAAGAGCATTCAACCAGCATGTCAAACAGTAGTGTGCGGTATAAGCGGCCACAAGGGCCAGAAAGTGGGCAGAACGACATCCAACCCTAGGCAAGTAAAAAAAAAATATCAGTCGTCGATAACATAAAAAGGGGGAGACATCAGTGAATCAAAAAGCATAAAAAAGGCCAAACAAAAACAGTCACAGTAACGTAGTAAAATCAAACCTGGGCAGGCTCACAGTCCATGTGAGCCCAAAAGAACATTACGACCGAAGGTCGGAAACATCAGGGTGGTACGAGGAAGTCTCGCCATTAACAATGAAGAACCCAACTCCTGTCGCAGTGTGTCACCTCAGGTACCAGGAACAATGCCCGAGAGGGCTTCTTACGGTGGACCGTTTCCCAGTCAGGGGCCAGACGACGCCGCGGCGATGAAACAGGTCTGCTTGACGCGGCGTGGAGCGGCACTGAAATAAGCAACAGGGCCTGGAACGCCTGCAGCGGCCTCGTCCGATGAGGAGATGGAGTAATCCTTACTGGAGAAATTAAAAAGTAATTTGAAGGGGAAGCCCCAGCGGTAGGTGACATTTTGCGCACGAAGGACATCCAGATAAGGCTTAAGATCCCTGCGTCTCTGCAAGGTGGTCAGGGAAAGATCAGCGAAGAGACAATAGGCATGGCCCTGGAAAACGAGGTCAGGTTGCTTCCGAGCTTCTCGCATGAGGGTCTCCTTGGTCCTGAAGTAGGTAGGTTTAACAATCACGTCCCGCAGAGGGCCATTGGGCTTGGGTTGGGACAACGCCCGGTGAATGGTCAAACTCCAGGCGCTCAATGGGGAGGGAGGGAGACAGTTCCTGGAACAAGGCCGTGACCGTGGAGGTGAGATCAGTGATGGACTCGGGAGGCCCCGAATCCGGATGTTACCCTGCCGGTCCCTATTCTCAAAGTCCTCGATCTTCTGGTTGGCGACCTGCAGGGACGCAGTCACTGTCGCCAGTTCAGAGTCCTGGGTGTTGACCACCTGGACCACATCATCCATCTTGCTCTCTAGCAGGTCTGTCCTGGTGCCCATTTCCCGGGTAAGGCGTGATGAGAGGCTGACGGTAGCTTCTTTTAATTCCGCTTGGAACATCTGCCGGATTTCGGTCAGGAAAGCTACATCCCTATGTGAGGAGGGGGGTTCGCCCGGCGGCAGCCCATCCAGGGAGGAATCGGAGGCATCTGTGAAGAGGTGCGGGGAGGCAGGCTACGCATGGTCTGAACGGCTGGCGGCCGTTTTGTCTGCACGAGTCTGCTGCTGAAGCGATTTGCGCTGATCCTTTCGCCCCTTCATGCCGGGCATCGCCAAGTCCAAATGCCCCCCGATATCAGACAGAGGCCAAAGCAAGCTGAGAATGCGGCTGAAAAGGGCTAAAAAGAGTCCGGTGGTAGAGAAGCATGCTCAAATGGCGGCCATCTTGGCTGGCAGCTCGCTAGCGCCCCCGCCATCCAACTTACATTTCATTATTTTTCTGAAAGCAAAATATGTCACCATGAATGATGATTACATATGTTTTTTTCTGGTAAGCTAGGCTCATTTTAACTTTTTTTGTTTTTGGTACATTACACTTTTTATTATGAGAAGGTTAAGTAAAGGGTGGTTTGGGAGGCTCACGACACATTATGGGTATTTTCATTATTTCTTATAGAAAAATAGTCTTGACTTACAACCAACCCTTGGGGACGTATTAAGTTCATAGGGTCAACTTTATTTTGTTAAAAAATATATTGTTCATACTTTTGTGAGCTAAAGTCATCATACCTTATGGCTGTAATCTTGTCATGATTTCTAGTGAATTCTAATGTAATCTTAATTGCACATTTTTCCATGGCAGAAGTGAGTCATAGTGACACCACCTGCACCTCACAGGTCGACTTTATTCTATAAAAATTCCTAAAATCCTCTTCCAACAACTGAAATTGTAATAAAATGTTGGATTTTTCATGACTTTCTAATCCAGAGATACCAACGGCAATGGGGCTTTCACAGGGCTGTATCCCCTGCCCGTTAGAGCCCCAGATCCACTGGTCGAGCCTCCGTCGCGTTGAATTCGACGCAGCCAACTGCGCCTATGGTAACGCAACAGAGGCTTGAGCGGACACCAGCGGATCCCAAAGTACAGTGGAGCCTAGGCCTTAAAGTCCACAGATGGTTGAGTTGTGAAGGGTAGACCAAAACATAAAAGAACCCCACAACCTTTTACATAAAAGGCATGCAGGCTGGAATTCCCCAAAATGACCACTGAAAAGTTAAGTAAGCAATTAGATGAAATGGTTTCAACTAAGTGGACGCTAGTAAAAGCATTCCAATTGGAATTCCTATAGCAATAGGAGGAGAATGTTTTTAGTCTTTCTGTGTACCAACTCACATGAGCTTTACTATGGAGGAGAGTTCCCTCCGAAGGGCTGTAATGTAAGCACTTAGGTGAAAGGGTGTCAGCTGAGGATAGTTTAGGGGCTGTATAGGGTAGCAGGAGTTGTTTCATTTAATTTCAAGGTGTACTTTTAAGAATTCACAGTTTGTATATGTGCAATGTGTTTCTTACTTTTTTCACTAGCTCATTTAACTGTACACCATAGCAGCAACAAAGTTTTTATGTATTTATTTTTATTACTTGTCACTTGTATGAACATGAAATTACTGTTATTTATACTTTTGTACAAAAATTTACATATTTTTTCTTTTTTATTCCAGACAGTTTAACACCTTGTCTGATATTTCATTGCGGGGCTATGAAGTCAGTAATGCTGGACAGAAAGGAGAAATAAATCATTCATGTCCAAGTATCCTTTAACCATTGTTTTTGTGGTCTTAAGAGGTGTTGTATGTTCATTTACCTTACACTTACAGTTTTTTTCCCGCAACCCCACCATAGTTTATTGACATTGTGTGATAAATTTTTAGTGGATCCTGCATATCCTCATTGGGATTATGTGTAAAAGAGTAGTGCATGACATTTGCCAGTAAATGCAAAAACAGAAGTTGGGTGTATGGCATGGGGCAGTGTGTAGAATGTGATGGCAAGAAGTATGAGCATAGGACAATTGCAAAAGTTAGGTAAAGCATTTTTTTTAAATAGACGATAAAATAAAAAAAATATCATATTCATTCTTTCCAGGCTGTTTTATTTTTCATTCAAGTTCTGCTCCAATTGCTTAGAACTGTCCTAGGAGCCTCCACTACAACTCTGATAATCTCTAAATAATTTTTGTTACTTAGATTTTTTGGCAATAATATGAAAAAAAAAATTTTTTCTTTAAAAATAACATAACATACTTTTCTCCTTTTTTCTGTTTAACTTTATGGTATTTTTCATTAAACTTTATGGTGTTTCAGAAAAAAACAAGCATTTAACACGTAAACAGAACAAAATAAATGGCTGAATCACGAAAAATTTATGCATATTTATTTACTTCAAACAAAAAACATTTATGAAAAATGCCTCAATCTAACAACATTTACCAACATGACTGAAAATCTACTATTGATATACTTCAATTTCACTTGATTTTGCGATCAACCTAAACAAATAATTTTTACAAATATTTTTTGGTTGGTCAAACAGAAAAAGCAATCTGTTAATCTGCTACCCGAGTAGCAGAGGGATGCCAAAGTTTATTACTCTGTATAGTGTTAAGGGTATAACTGTAGAATGTTTATGTGAAATATACTATTTTACTCCTGCATTGCAAAGCAGTGACAATAATGGTTGGTGAAACCCAATTAAAGGCATAACTGGCCCAGTGACTACAAAATCATTCATAATAGTTTGTTTTTTTATGGGGGGGGGGGGGGG
>CM070035.1:113853852-113867468 GCA_036250615.1 Ptychadena robeensis | reverse complement strand
GGACTGGTTGCTATAGTGTGTAGTAAAGTGTTTGAGCAATATTGTTTAAGGTAGGATAATATTATAATAGGCATGCTTAAATGTTTCTGGTACATGCACCGTACAGGCCAAAAGTTTGGACACACCTTCTCATTCAATGTGTTTTCTTTATTTCATGACCATTTACATTGGTAGATTCTCACTGAAGGCATCAAAACTATGAACGAACACATGTGGAGTTATGTACTTAACAAAAAAGGTGAAATAACTGAAAACATGTTTTATATTCTAGTTTCTCAGATTACTGCTTGGCACACTCTTGGCATTCTCTTGATGAATTTCAACAGACAGTCACCTAAAATGGTTTTCACTTCACAGGGGTGCCTGATCAGGGTTATTTTGTTGATTTTCATGCTTTATAAGGGCCATTTCACACAATGCGTTTTTTGGGGGGAATGCATTTTTTATAGGCATGCGTTTTTGACATTACATATGCGTTTTGCATTTGCGTTTTATTAACAAATGAATGAAAAACGCAGGAAAAGTGAATCAATGCATACAGCAGTGAGTTTTTAAAAACGCATGCGGAAACGCTGCATTTTTTAAATCGCAACGCATACAGTGTGAATGGTAACATTGGTTTTCTATGTAAAAACGCATGCAGTAAAAAGTGTGCGGTAAAACGCAACGCATATAGTGGGAAATGGCCCTAAATGGGGTGGGGACCAGCAGTTGTGTTGTGCAGAAGTCAGGTTACTACACAGCCGACAGCCCTATTGGACAACTGTTAAAATTCATATTATGGCAATAACCAAGCAGCGAACTAAAGAAATGAGTGGCCATCATTACATTAAGAAATGAAGGTCCGTTAGTCTGGAAAATAGCAAAAACTTTAAATGTGTCCCCAAGTGGAGTTGCAAATCAAGCGATACAACGAAACTGGCACACATCGGTGCATCGGTCTTCCAAAAATCGGTAAATGCCCACATGGTTCGACCGAGTAACTTCGATCAAACTTTTGGGAATAAAATGTGATCGACATGTTGGAAAATTTTTCTTGATCGAATCTAAATTGTATTCAATCGGCTACTATTTCTTATGACCCGACCAATTTAGGTCCGATCTAACTAATTATCATACTTTTACTTCCTGTTTCAAACATTGTGGTGTGTGTAAAATCATCTGCCAGGTTGTGCTAGGATGTATATATATTTTAACATTCTCCTGTATTTCTCGCGCCGTCGGTCAGGTTAAAAATCGGCCCTTATCGGCATATGTCCACATGGGGCGACAGATCCCTGTCGCCCCACAGCTCGGCCGGCCAGAGAACATACATGTCCGATAATCTCTGGCCGGCGCAAGCCAATGGAAGCCGATGGCATAAGGCGTCTTCATTGCAGCTTATGGCCGGCACACAAAGGGTGCCCGGCCGATTGAAGGGGCCCCATAATGCACCGGGGTGCTAACGTGATGACGTCATCACTTTAGCATCCCGGAACAAATCAAGACTAGTCTGCCTGCACACATCGGCGTGTGTATGGCAGGCTTAAGAGTAACCTCTGCTTCTGAAGACAAGTTCATCCGAGTCACCAGCCTCAGACAATGCAAGTTAGCAGCTCAGATCAGAGACCAGATAAAAGCCACACCGAGTTCTAGCAGCAGACACATCTGTAGAACAACTGTTAAGAGGAGACTGCGTGAATCAGGCCTTCATGGTCAAATACCAGGAAACCACTGCTTAGGAGAGGCAACAAGCAGAAGAGATTTGTTTGGGCCAAGAAACACAAGGAATGGACATTAGACCAGTGGAATTCTGTGCTTTGGTCTGATAAGTCCAAATTTTAAATCTTTGGTAACAACCGTTGTGTCTTTGTGAGACGCAGAAAAGGTAAATGGATGGATCCAACATGCCTGGTTTCCACTGTGAAGCATGGAGGAGGAGGTGTGATGGTGTGGGAGTGTTTTGCTGGTGACACTGTTGGGGATTTATTCAAAATTGAAGGCACACTGAAACATCATGGCTACCACAGCATCCTGCAGCGACATGCCATCCCATCAGGTTTGCGTTTAGTTGGACGATCATTTATTTTTCAACAGGGCAATGACCCCAAACACACCTGCAGGCTGTGTAGGGGCTATTTGACCACGAAGGAGAGTGATGGAGTGCTGCAGCAGATGACATGGCTGACAAAGTCACCAGACCTGAACCCAATCAAGATGGTTTGGGCTGAGCTGGACTGCAGAGTGAAGGCAAAGGGCTACACACCTCTGGGAACTCATTCAAGACTGTTGGAAAACCATTTCAGGTGACTACCTGTTGAAGTTCATCAAGAGAATACCAAGAGTGTGCCAAGCAGTAATCAGAGCAAAGGGTGGCTAGTAATATAAAACTAGAATATAAAACATGTTTTCAGTTATTTCACCCTTTTTTTTTGTTAAGCACATAACTCCACATGTGTTCATTCATAGTTTTAATACATTCAGTGAGAACCTACCAATGTAAATGGTCATGAAATAAAGAAAACACATTAAATGAGGAAGTGTGTCCAAACTTTTTGGTCTGTACTGTATGTATGGTCATTTATTCTTCATACTTATCTCTACTGTTCTAATGGGTTGCATTAATTGATTGCCTGAATTCCTTAACATATTATTAGATATTTCTGTTTTAAATTTGTCGAAAAATCTTCTATCTTCATGGGAAAATGTAGCAGATATTGCTTGGCAGCTCAAAATACTGAAAACATTGGATCTCAGGTATGTATTTTTGTTTTTAACTACTTGAAAAAAACACTCTATGTACCTAATCTGACAGCATGTAACCCATCTAGTGCTCCCAGAAAAGGTATTTCATAGCAGGCTTCAGGGACTCTGGCCACAATCCAGTCCTAGCATGTCCTCCTCTGGAATCAGACTTAACTTCTGTCTGGCTACATTTTGCCAGTCTTCCTGTTGTACACTACTATACTCCTATATGATATTACATTTTTTTTATTTTTTTTTGAGTCTGGTTTAACTTATTTCTCCCTCACAAGTTCATCCTGCAAATCCTTATAAAGAGTATTTTTTCTTAGCACCTTATTTTTCTTACTGTGTCATTGAGGAGCACATCAAGTCTGCTTCCTGCAACGACAAGCACCCTCCAGTGAGTATACCAGGCTCCTGGTAGGAATAGTGCCTGTTAGAATAAGAAAAGTTGGGTGGCATACAAGTGTCCATCCTCCCTTTTTCTGATCAGGCTTTTCCTAGGAATTGTCAGTAATGCTCCAAACAACCATTGCCACACTAGCCCACCTGTGCAGACATCTAGACATTAAATGGTTCGGTCTTTTTTTTACATACCATTGTATAATGGATACATTTGTACAGCCAGGTCCATAGATATTGGGACATCGACACAATTCTAACATTTTGGCTCTACACACCACCACAATGAATTTGGAATGAGACAAACGCAATGTGCTTTAACCTCCCTAGCGCTCTTGTGAGGTCCAGATTTTCACACCAAAAGCGTAACATAGACTTTAATGGATTTTTTTTATGTTTATGTTGTGTAGCCCTATAACTTCCCACAATATGTCCATACAAGGGTCTAGTAGACATCCTGAATAAAATAATGTTTTAAGGAAACAATTATGTAAAAAATTAATTATGTTTAAAAAAAAATAGATGGTATAATTTGTATGATAGATTTCAAAACAGTATGTATTTATAATTGTTTTTGGTTTATAATAATTTGGAAATGTGTTTTTTTTACCACTTTTTTTATCACTGTATCCAGTATAAAAACCTTTGGCACCCTCTCTGGTTAACTGCAAAGGGTTACAATTACAGTACATTTGTACATTTGTTTCATTCCAATTCCATTGTGGTGGTGTATAGAGCCAACAATGTTATCAATATTTATGGACCTGACTGTATGAGCTAATGCACTGTATATAAAAGAGCAAGCCATTGTAGTCTGTTTATATATTATTATCAGCTTTTAGTTTTAAAGTGGCAGAATATTATGCAGGACTGTCTTTTAAATAAAGCTAGGAACACACAGCTCGATTTAAGCATACAATCGATGTAAATCAATGAAAATTTACATCGATCGTACCAAAATGGTGGCCCGGACACATGGTACAATCGATGATAATAGTTCGATGAAGAACATTACATCGATTGAAAAGTGATGGGACTAGTTTGAAAATTATTGTCGAATTGTACCATGATCAAACTACTTTCGTGGAATGTTTATTTTCATCGTACAATTGTATTCGAGGAAGTGATAGTTTACTGTTTTTAGGGCATCAATGGCATCGACGACTTTAGTCAATAATTGATGTTTTCTACATTGATATTGTACTATGATTGTATGACACTATAGCGCACACGGTACAATCGATAAAATACCAAAATCGAGGTTCTTCATCTAATCTTACATCGGTTGTATGCTTAAATCGAGCCGTGTGTTCCTAGCTTTAGAGTTGAAATGCAACCCAAGATAACACACAGGTACAGGTTATTACACAGGAGGAGAACTCTGCATGAGCGGGAAATTCGTTAGGAAACGGGGGGCCAGTTCATGGTCTGGGCGAGGCTACAGTTTGGGGGGAGAAAAACAAATTCCCATGCGCACTGCTATTTTGTAGTGCACAAAAAATACAAGAACATTAGGAAATGTGAACCTATTTTGGCTGATGACATATTTAATATCTGGTTGGGGGCAAGTAGCAATCATGTCTGCTGCGGATGTGTTCAGGGTACTAGGTGACAGATGCTGCTGGCCAAAATAAGAAGTATTATAGGTATATGTGGAAGAGTGGGCTACCAAATATTTATCAATACTATAACGAATAATGGCAGCCCCCTCTCCCACCTAATATACTTTTGTAGTACAAAACATTGTATTTCTTGTAATTAGGAATAAACGGTTGCCCTCTCTTTCACATATACTTGCTATAGTACTATAGTATATGGCATAATTTGTAAATGTAGGAGGGGAGGCTACCATAAATTTCTTGGTTAGTTCTGCTAGCCTTGCACCCACAACCACAGCCCCCCCAGGGGAAAATTATGATGTCATCAATCCACCACACATTCACCCATAACCAAATCCACCATTCACACCACCCAACCTAACCCATAACCTATAAACATGACACCCCCCCCCCCCCCCCCCCCCCCCCCCCCCCCCCCCCCCCCCCCTGAACTTCGTACCACCCCGACCCACAGTGTCAGAACCAAATGAAAGAGAAACAAGACAAATCAATCTTAGTTTCACTACCACAATTTTCTTGAAAAGAATAATTTTTTTTTATTGATATCATTGTTTAAAACATATTTTAAATTCATATTGTCCCACTGTTTGTCACAGATAATAGTGACAAAACTCAGTGTTACAAAAACATTATTCCACAAACATCTTACACATTATTAATACAACCATCATATTCTCAATCTGTTGCTCCCATTGTTCTGTTACACTCAACATGTTTCTCCCCTAGGATGGGCTTCATCAGGAATTTTAAACACGAGCATTATCTAGAAATTTCAAAATAACAGTCTTACACATCTTAACACATCTTACACAGTCTTACACATCTTAACCGCATCCATTTCCTCCTAAGTCTGGAGGTCCTTTAAAACCAGTGTACACATTTTCCCTTCTCTATCTTTACTTAGCGGGTGAGTTTGTCCCTAAGAAGTCCTTATCAGGGGTATCACGTTAAGAAACTGCTCAGGCGGACAGTCAGGTGGAAAGTCAGACAGCCAGGGGTGTGTATTAAAGGGAACAATCCCATTCGATTCCAAACAGATCTGTAATGAGACACCAGCCCTCTAAAGTTACTAACATTGCCTTCAGTTTATAAAAGTTTCTATAGCCACCAAGTTAGCTTCTTACCGTATAGTTTGTATGAAAACATCCATCTGTCCCAAATCCTGCAGCTTTTGTCCAACAGTACAGCCTCTGAATAGTGAAAGGTATTCCCAAACAGCTCTCTGGTGTGCCTTCCTCTCCCATCTGCCTTTTTATCTGTCCGGTGTGGTCTGGTAAATTCGCACCATCTGGCGCAATACCACACCATCCAGAGGACTCCATTGGCGTCACTTCCAGCGGCACTGATCGCGTCCCCTCCGGGCGCCGAGGTACACCCAAAGAGGTGTACCTCTGCGCTTGGCCACGCACAGTCTGACCCGCCCCTGGGTCAGGTGGCGGGTCATATCTGTCTGCACCACAGACCCCCTCAACATCTCTGAACAACCTATATGGGCCCCCGAGGTATTGGAGATCTGTCCCCCGCCCACATACAAGCAGTTCATGTGACCATTTTTTATATTGCGAAAAGCCACTGACCACTCTCCCCTTTGCACACCAGGGGTGTGTGGGGGGAAAAGCGACTCCCCCTCTATTAACATGGAGGTCGATGGTGCCGCCCCCTTCGGCCTCACTAAAGACTGGGGCCGGAAGGACTCTGTGAGCCTGCCGCGTTTCTGCTTCGATGCAGGCTCACAGAGTTTTTCATTTGTGCCCAATGCCGCCACACTTGCAGTTTGATCCAAGATCAAACTGTGCCCATACTGGCTTCAAGCACAGTATCTCAGGAGTGAAAAATGCAGAAAGAATGGGGTTTTATACTAATCAAAATCCACCTTTGTGAAATGCACTAGTGTTTTCCGTAATGCTTGCTAGAAGTGAGCATGGTTGGTACAGAAGAACTTGCAACAGCAAGAAAAGGCATGCTGGGTAGAGTAGTTCTTTAGCAACTGTCAGAGGAGAATTCTTGCAGTTATTGTTTCTGAGCACAGCAAGTTGCAACTTTTCCATTTATGCTTTGTGAGCATAATGCCATGGGACACAAACCGAAGAATATATGCATGCTGGAGTCTGTAGTCCATCAGCAGCTTAGAATTTACAGGAAGCCTAATGTATCTGAAGTGATCCCCAATGGACAACCAAACCCATGGCCAATAACACCATAACTGCATGAAATTACAAGCTATCCTAGACGGAGGACAGGGAACAGGGCGGATTGTGTTTATTAACCTCCCTGGCGTTAAGGCATTTTCGTGCCCTGTTTACACTGTACTCTGCTGTGATTCCCTGCCCTCCTTTCTACAGATTGCCAGCGTCATCAAGACACCGGGGATGTCCGCAGGGAAAGGTGATGCCGCCTCCATTAACATGGTGGTTTATGGAGCCATGTTTGCCCAATCCCGGCGAAGAACAAACTGTGCACATACTGGGTTCAGTACGTGCACATAATAATGATTTTTATAGAAGACAACAGTGATTACCGTGTGTATCAATATTTGTATATAAGGAATAACATGGTTCTAGGGAAAGTCAGTGGTCCTGATGCTGGGTTGTTGCCCTTCTACGGCCTTCTCCATGTCCCCTGGTGTACTTGCCTATCTCCTGGTAGCACCTCCATGTTCCGGACACTAGGCTGACAGACACAGCAAACCTTCTTTGCTTTAGTCCAGGTATGAGGAGATCCCTCAGGAGCCTAATCGCCACCTCATCAGGTGGATCAGCCTGTAGTATTTTATCCTCTTTACTGTGAGTGCTCCAAATCCAGAACTCTATGGGTTGATTAGCTTAAATTTCCATTGATAATTTTTGCATCATATTGTTGTCAGCACTCACAACTATGTTAATAAAGTATTTAATAAGCGTATTTGATTCAGCTCTATGATGTCTTTTTTTTAGTGTTCCCTTCATTATTTTTATTAAATGTTTGTGTCTGATTACTTTTACAGCGAGAACAGATTATACCTTCCACCAAATTCATCTTTGTTAACAAATGCCTTTGAAAATCTGACTGCACTTTCACTGAATCAGACAGGAATGTCATGGAAAGAGGTAATTTTATCTAAAGATTTCCTGAGGGGTATGATGAAGGTAGTGTGGCGAGGATAAAAATTGGGCAAATGTGCTGCAGAGAATTATAAATAGTGTGGTCCAGAGGGGATTGCAGAAGAGAGGTGTTCTGGAAGGTAATGGAACAGGCAGTATGTTAAAGCTTGGCATTTCAGAGGTTATAAAGGCAAGCAATGTGTGCAGGGTATGACCAGAAGCACTATGAAGGCTAGAAATGCGTGAATATGATGGCAGGCTAGCAATTGCAACTAGCAATTGGAGCAGGTAGAGTAATGTAGGTGAGCAGTCTGTGCAAGAGTGTGGCAGCAATCAGTATAAATATTCTGAAAGGTTAAGAGCTCTACCTATTAAATCTGGTAATAAAATGATTTACTTTTCTGCCATTCATTCAATTTGTTAGTTTAATTGAATGAACCCTTAGAAGTATATTTCACATTGCATGCGTTGCCCTGCAGTTTTGTAAACGCACAATGTTGTGGTGTTCTGTAACTTGAAATTATGCAGCAGTATGCATTTTGGTTGCACTTGCATTTGTGTTTGACTTTAATTGGAAATGCAAATGCAAGCATGGTCAAAAACACATACTACACAATGCAGAATATCTCAAAGTACACTGAATTGCATTTGCTGGTGCGCTTTGAAAGCACAAAAGGGCCTTATATTTATTTTTATGCTCCCCAAACACAACCAGGCCCAATGCATTGCACATTAAGGAGGAAAATGCTTGTTTAGGTAGAGAAGGTTGAAAAAAGTTCCTAGAAATAAAACACATGACCTTTTAGTTTTTTTTTATTAATTCTACCATGCTCCATACAGTTATTATCATCATTTTTATAGCACCAACATATTACGCAGCGCTGTAAAATACATTATTTTGGAGTGGAGATAGTACATACAGATACAGGTTATGACACAGGAGGAGTAGAGGACCCTGCCCGGTCAGTCTTACAATCTAGTAGGTTGGGGAACAAAGTAAGGTGGGGGGGGGGGGGGGGGGGAAAATTGGGGATTGGCAGGGTGTTTGATGTTAGGAATTAGAAGATGGCAGGCTAGACTGCAGAGGGGTTTTTAGGGCTTTTTATTTATAAAAGTAGATTTGGGTATCACAGCATATAAATTGGGGTTGTTAGACTAAGATGAGATAAGTTTGGCCAAGGGCGGCAGGTATAAAAAAAATAAATAACCATGTCCAAGGACTGAACCTGTGGAAGGCCAACGGGGATAGGGGTGTGGAGAAGAGGAGCCATTGAAGGAAAGTTTGGAAGAGCGTCAGTCAGGTATGAGGAGAACAATGTCTTTAGAAGAAGAGGTTGGTCAACATGTCAAATTCACAGTGTGTGTGTGTGTGTGTGTGTGTATATATATATATATATATCATATATATATATATATATATATATAATCTCGCCCTAATTGAGTAAGTCCTGCGAGGGTGAACTCCCTTCTAAATGTATTTCACATGCTTTGGATGTGAGGACTTGGGGCACATATGCCTCTATTACAATTCATGTGAATATTGAGGACAACCCCAACACCACCAGCATTATCACTGACTTGGGGAGTGTACTTTTGGTAACAGACTGTCTGACAGTAACAGTATGACCCCCCACCCCCCTTGACAACTCCACAACCTACAGTACTGAGGTCTGTGTAAGGCTGGGTCTACACTATGCCGCCCCTTAAACCGTGGGTGGCGTTATGGATGGGGTGTGCGTGTCCATAGCATCTGACCGCAGTTTACCCGCGGTTTTCAGGGGGTATAGGGTGCTGTAGTCACCATGTCGGCAATAATGTGACCTATAGTTACTATTGGCAAACTATTGTGATGCGCACAAGCTGTGCCTGATACATACAGTATCGGGCACGGCTTGAGTGTGTCAGAAACTGTGCCCATTGTTTATGGGGGGGGCATAAAAACAATTGCTATGGGGCCCAGTGAGTTCTAGCTACGCCCCTGCTTGGTGAACTGGCGTAATTGTTGAAGATGGTCGGTAGAATGCCTGGGTTGATATGCATAGCACGAATAGCCGAGCACGCTCTCGCCGATTGGCGACCGGTCAGCCAAAAAATCGGGTGCCGCTTTAAGCTCTTTAGCTTAAGATCGGCACCCGCTCTTTTGGCTGACCGATAGCTGAGAGCGCGCTCGCCAATCGGTTGGCCATAAAGTCTAAGCGTGTATGGGGGGCTTAAGCTGGTAGGGTACAACATCTCTTGTGTTTGGTTGGCTCAGTTTCAGTGTGATATCTGCTGTTTCCCTACTATAATTTTGGGCAGTTATGCTAGCCATACACATGCCGATAAGCGGGCGATTTTTAATCTGACCGACGGGCGTGCGCGCTCGCGCCGTCGGTCAGGTTAAAAATCGGCCGCTAATCGGCATGTGCCCACATGGGGCGACAGGGATCCAGAGAACGGACATGTCCGATCTTCTCTGGCCGATGGGAGCCGATGAAAGCCGATGCCATAAGCTGCAATGAAGCGGCGTCTTCATTGCAGCTTATGGCTGGCACACAAAGGGTGCCCGGCCGATTGAAGGGGCCCCATAATGCAACGGGAGGCTAACGTGATGACGTCATCACGTTAGCCTCCCGGAAAGATATCGGGACTAGTCTGCTACACACATCGGTGTGTGTATGGCAGGCTTTAGCATCTCCTGCAGCCGCAGTGCTGTAAAAGTAATCTTGAAGTATACTTATGTCTTTTCTCCCTTTTTCCTGTTGTGTTTTTTAGTACTTCTATAATATTGGCCCTCCGTTTTCTCTGGGGCCTGTCTTTGGCATGAAGTTCTTTAGTGTTGAGTTTCAATTGTCCTAGCATAATTGGCCTGTGGTATGAAGTTCTATGGTACAGAATTTCAATTGTCCTGGCATATTTGGCTGTATTTAGCCCTTGGCTGACTGTTGAATACAAGGATCTTTTTTTGTCTTGGGTTTTAGTTGAAATCTGCTAAATTGTTTATTGCAGGCCTGGATCTAAGTCTAGTCTTAGGCCCTGCTTAAAGTCCATCTGAAAACGAGCGCATCACTTTTTTCAAACAATGTAAAAAACTAGAGTTAGACTTAAAGAGTTAGACCGGTAAAGCTAGCCATACACTCTGCGATAAAAATTACCATCTATTAAAACCGACCAATGTATCCCGATGTCGGAGTCGTTTTAGATCGTAATTTTCGGTAAAATACTACCACATGGAAAATCCAATTTTGGATCGATTTTTCTGGTTTTATCGAAAATGTCATTGAAAATAATCGCCGTTTATATCGGTCAATGTGATTTAAAATGATTTTAAATGTAAATAATCATATAATATATTTTATTCTATATACATAGATATTAGATAGATACATATTACAGATAAACAATATATAGAGATATATATTGATATGTTTACAGACAACAGATATATGTGTAGTATATTGTAATGCCACAGGTCCCGGGTAAGCGCGGGGGTACTAGGTGCAGGGATTCTAAGCCACCTGAGGGTCTTCCCCCAGAGCCCCCCTAATGGGAGTTAGGCAGGGATCCCTTGAGGGGACCCTGTGGACTTTTCCCGCACTCAGGTGGCCAGGTCCTGCTTCCCTAGTGAACCCCCCCAGGAGGCTGTGGACGTGATACTCAAGGGTTGTCCCTTTCAGGGGGGAAGTCTGTGAGACCGGTAGTCCAGCTAATACAGGAGCAGAATGGTCAATGTCCGAGCAAGGGTCAAAGGCAGGCGGCAAACAACGGAAGGTCAATAAACAGGCGGATGGTCGAGGAGGCGGGCGGCAAGCAGGTTAGAAATATCCGGTGTCCAAGCAGGGTCCAGGCAAGGCGGCAACCACGATGGTCAATAAACAGAGTCGATGTTCGAGCAGGCGCATCAGGTAAGTAGTCCAAAAACCTCAGGGGGCAGGAAGCCAGAAGTCAGAGGAAGTCTAGTACCAAGTCAGGGCAAACACCGGGGAGTCAAGCCACAGGAATTCACATACCACATACACATCTACTCTCTACTGCAAAATCCTACAGCACTGAGTGCAAGGGCTGGCTGGTTTATAATCGGAGTGTGCCACCAAGGTCCGCCCCATGTAGGAGGGACGGACCCTCAGGCACACAACAACCCCTCAGCCAGCCTTAAAACTCCGGAAAGGGCTCAGCGCGCTCGCCTCTGCGCATGCCGCGGCAACGCGCACGGGCGCGCTCACGGGGGGGGGCGGCACCTGAGCCGCCCCCTCTTTCCCGCCATTTTGACAACCTGAGATTCCTCCCGCTGTACCCCGAGTGACCCCAGGAACGTCAGCCACAGTAACAGGGCGGGGGGGAATGGCAGGGGTCGCATTACTTACAAGCCCAATGGTCCCGTGATCCTGACATAGCCCCCCCCTCAAATCTGGAAACCTCCGGACGGCCAACCGACCAGGCTTAAGCGGGGAACGAGCATGGAATCCGCGATCAGGCGAGGACCTGGATGTCCCCGGCGGACACCCACGAGGGCCTTCCTCCAACCCCTATAACGCTTCCACCAACCGCACCAATGTACTGGAAACCGCCTGGCCCCGCGGACGGGAAATCCCGAACATCCTCCATCCTCAAACTCCCTCCTCACCATCCTGGAGGACAGGAGAGGAGGCGGAGGAGACCGACAGGGGACGAATTCCGCGACAACAGTTTTCATAACACGCCACGTGAACACTTGGTGGACGGACGGAGTGATTATGAAGAAGGAGCAGAACAATCCACGGGGTTCACCCACCCTTCCACCAACATACGGCCCCGAACCCGAGGGGCCAGCTTTCGGGAGTGGGCAGGCGCAACCTGAGTAGGGCCGATAAAGCCAGACCTTGGCCACCCGACTGGAGACCGAAAAGGGACACGGCACGATCCGCCCTACGAAACGCTTTGACAAAGACTCCTCTTCCCTTCATTCCATTATGTCTTCCTCGTTTCCCCGCCAAGGGAGGTGTTTACCCAACAATCTTGGTGACACAGGCGCGGACAAATGCTCAGTCCGCTGCGGGGCAACTGAAGAGTCTAGGATCCTAGAGGGTGGCTGATCTGGGATGGAACCCCCTTAAGGAAAAAAGGGGTCTCCCTGAAACTGGATGCGTCGAGTTATTATAACAAAATAAAAAACTCGAATTCAGCCGCGGGGAGTAGAAACTGTGCCCAATCCGTCCTGATGTCCGAGAGGTAAAGCATCGGAGATACTGCTCCAGGGATTGGTTCTGCCCCTCACATTGGGCCCGTTAGACTGGGGGTGGTAGCCACCCCCCTCTGCCCCTATTTGAGGGAGAGGTGAACCCAAATAGGCTTGACCAACTCCTTCCAAAACCGGGAAGTAAATTGGGTCCCCTATCCGTTGACCCACTTCCTCTGTGGAGACCGTGGAGACGTACCACCCTCCCGCGGAAGACCCCTAGCGTTCTCCGGCCGCGGTAAAGGGATAAGCCGGTAAGAGCCACGAAGTGGCCAATCTTGTAGAATCGGTCCAACTCTGTGAGGATGGCCGTGGACCCTATCCGAGGCGGCGGTCCAGTACCAAAATCCATCCAAAATCGCTAGATGGGACCACAAGGCGTTCGGGCACCGGCAGGGTAAAGATCAAACCACAGGACGTGTGGGGTGGGTGGGGGCGTATTTTCGCCCATGAAAGGCGCACACCGGGCAGGCCATGACGTACGCATAACATTCCTTACCCTCTCTGCGTGGCCACCCAGAAGTGCGTTTGAAGGAGGGTCCCAAAGTCCTTTTTGTTGGTGCCGAAGTGTCCGGCGAGACTGGGAATCGTGGCAAA
>CM070035.1:113831588-113843672 GCA_036250615.1 Ptychadena robeensis | reverse complement strand
CCCCTATCATCTGTAATCATTAAATAAATGATTGCAGATAATAACTTGAAATGACTATTGGGTTATATTTACCCCTTAGTGGTTCCAAATCCATTAAGCCCTAGCAAAAAGCACATTAAAAAGCAAACAATTGTCAAACCCCCTAAAACACATATTTCTCCTCCTAAAACTGCAACATTTATTAAATCCAACAATTATAAAACAAGAACTAGCACCTAATGTCAATCAGAAAACAAAGTAACAGCAAACTGATTCACTATAAAAAAAACATAACAGAAGACCTATTAAAGGATGAACCCCCAATTCAAAACCAACCACCACTAAAACACAACTCACAACATGAAATCAAACTCAAAACATAACAAAAAATAGAGCAATAAAAATCTTTCAAATAACCATAAATAAGCTATTACAAAACATTAACCCCCTATCCTACACTAACCGATAAAAAAAACACACACAAAGCTTCAATAAATTCAACAAATCAATGTTATATGTCATATTTAAATACATTATGACATACTGTAACATATAGTCAACTGTACATTTATTAACAAATATACATACATGGACAATACAATACATAGAACATAGAACAGAATATACAAGCCAATCTGACAATTATTAACCAATATACATACATTTACATTTACATACCGGCTTCATGTTATTATAACATTATTTATTACATGTAGCTGATAATTACATTACATATACAATCACCAACCACTTCATTACGCACACCTGTCCAACTGCACGTTGATGCAAATTAATGATCAGCCAATCACATGGCGGCAACTCAATGCATTTAGGCATTTTGACATGGTCAAGACAAACCGCTGAAGTTCAAATCGAGCTTCAGAATGTACGCACGTAGCCGGCGACAGATAGGCAGAGGAGATCCTGACCGGGTGGGCTGTCAATCAAGAGAGGAACGTAGTGTAGGGGGCGGGTCTTCCGGGAGGAGGGACCCAAGGTTAGAAAAAGGGGCGTAGGCAGGAAGGAGGCAGCCATTTTGGTCCAGCTTCCCACCCACCCTATTTTGTGTATCTGTTGTTGTATTTTCTTGTGATATGTATGTCGCAGCAGGCGGGTCCTCGCCAGTGCCTTTACATTAGAAATTGCATATTTGGTGATGAGCTAGTATGGATGGCTGTCATCAAAGTCAATGTTATACAGGGCAAAAGCCCTAGGGGTGAGAAAATTTCCTGTATTAACAGGTTTTGTTCATGGATGTACCCACTGAGCTAGAGGATAATAAAGGGCTAGCGGCTGGTATGGTCGGTCTTGTTATATTTAAGTTATTATGGTTAATTATACTGTTTATGAATATGCTAATTAGGGATGGCACTGTTGAGGGACCTATTTATGATAAGCTGTGGCCTTTTAATATGTATGACATTTTACTACATAAAGATTTTCCAACGAGAATTTGGTGTCGCGTTCTTATTTGGTAAAAGGGGGTTGGCAGGGGATTGTTTAATTGGCTATCGTTACACAGGTCAGCCCTACCTTGGTCATGGGGAAGAAAGGCGATTTAAGTCACTTTGAATGTGACATTGTTGTTGGTGCTAGATGGGTTGGTCTGAGTATTTCAGAAACTGAAGCTGATTTTCTGGGATTGTCGCACACAACCAACCCTAGGGTTTACAGAGAATGGTCCGATAAAGGGAAAACATTCAGTGAGTGGCAGTTCTGTGGGCACAAATGCCTTGTTGATGCAGGTCAGAGGAGAATGGCCAGAGCTGATAGAAAGGCAACAGTAACTCCAATAACAACCATGGTGTACAGAAGAGGATCTCTGAATGCACAACACATGGAACCTTGAGGCAGATGGGCTACATCAGCAGAAGATCACACCAGGTGCCACTCTTGTCAGCTAAGAGTAGGAAACTGAGGCTACAATTTGCACAGGCTCACTGAAATTGGAAAATAGAGGGTTGTAAAAATGTTGCCTGCTCTGATGAATCTTGATTTCTTCTGCGACATTTGGATGGTAGGGTCAGAATTTGGCGTCACCAACGTGAAAGCATGGATTTATCCTGCCCTTTATCAATGGTTCAGGCTGGTGGTGTGGGGGACATTTTCTTGGCACACTTTGGGCTCCTTGGTAGTAATTGATCATCGTTGCAATGCCACAGCCTACCTGAGTATTGTTGCTGACCATGTCCATCCCTTTATGACCACAGTGTACCCATCTTCTGAAGGCTACTTCCAGCAGGACGATGCACCATGTGATAAAGCTCTAATCATCTCAGACTGGTTTCTTGAATATGACAATGAGTTCACTGTACTCAGATGGCTTTCACAGTCACCAGATCTTAATCCAATAGAGCACCTTTGGGATGTAGTGAAATGGGAGATTTGCATCATGGATGAGCAGCCGACAAATCTGCAGCAACTGCGTGATGCTATGATGTCAATACTGTTTTGTACTACCTCATTGAATCTTTGCCACAAAGGATGAAGGCAATTCTGAAGGCAAAAGGGGGTCCAACACAGTACTAGCAAGGTGTGCCTAATAAAGTGGCCAGTAAATTAATTTACATTTACTTACAGTTAATATGTCCACTCCAGCACTGTAATCCAATCATGATAAAATCCAACAAAGCGAATCTCGATAAAAAATCTAAACAAAATAAAAAAAATAATCCTCCTCCGCAGTGCTCCCCCGTTCCTCTAATGTGCCCCACGTCTAGACCGATCGCTTACCCGTTCCACTCATTACATGTAGGATAGGTGAGTTGGCTACTTACCCTTTATTCACCATAGTGGAAACTTATTTTGTGTTCCATATCTAATATATTCTCATTTATATGTCATACAAAGCCAAACCTCCTGATGAAGGACGCTTTTTGAAACGCACGTCGAGGTCTAAGGCTACATTACAAACCTACAGACCTACCTGGATGCATTAACTCACAGTATCTTTTCTGGCGACACAGTGACATCCCAGACTACTACTTTGTTCAACATCTATCAATAAATGGAGAAAGACAAGATTTGACTAATTCTCCATTCTCTAATGATACTATGGACTCTCTTGATTGCTGTTTTTAGAATTTGATTTTGATACTGTTTCCTAAGGACTTTTTTCCTATTGCATTATGGACTTTAATGTTTGAATCCTCCCACTTGAGGGGGGTAATGTATGTATACACTATTTAGGTGGCCTCAAAGTCCCTATATCCTGGCCTTGTGCTTGGAGAAAACCCTTGGTGGAAAGATATCCAAAGATTTTACGGCTATCCAACCACCTAACTCTACAAATAGAAATTTTGGGATGTTGGCCACACAATACTATTGACTAGGTGGTACTCACTCATTAAAACCTGTAGTATAATTAATTTGTCCAGAAATGGAAGCATTTTGCAATGACTGGAAGTAGTTGATCAGTGGATGAAGGGCTTTCAGGGGCAAGGGTTAAAAACTCATTGGAGAATAAGTGTTGTGACCAATAAATGGCCCTAATGTACATTTAAAATGCATTGTTATAAATGCGTGTATATTCTTGGGTTTTCCCTAGCCTAGGGTAGTGACAGTGCCTTTTCACAAATTGTGTATATGTTTTTACTGTATATACACCTTGGCCTGTGCACTATTCCTATGTATTCACTGTATACAGTGGCTTGCAAAAGTATTCTGCCCCCTTGAACTTTTCCACATTTGTCACATTACAGCCACAAACCTGAATCAATGTTATTGGTATTCCACATGAAATACCAATTACAAAGTGGTGTACACGTGAGACATGAACGAAAATCATACATGATCCCAAACATTTTTTACAAATAACTGCAAAGTGGGGTGTGCGTAATTATTCAGCCCCCTAAGTCAATACTTTGTAGAAGCACCTTTTGCTGCAATTACAGCTGCCAATCTTTTAGGGTATGTCTCTACCAGCTTTGCACATCTAGAGACTGAAATCCTTGCCCATTCTTCTTTGCAAAACAGCTCCAGCTCAGTCAGATTTGATGGACAGCAATTGTGAACAGCAGTTTTCAGATGCTACAGATTCTCGATTGGATTTAGATCTGGACTTTGACTGGGCCATTCTAACACATGGATATGTTTTGTTTTAAACCATCCCATTGTTGCCCTGGCTTTATGTTTTGGGTCGTTGTCCTCCTGGAAGGTGAACTTCTGCCCCAGTCTCAAGTCTTTAGCAGACTCCAAGAGGTTTTCTTCCAAGATGGCTCTGTATTTGGCTTCATCCATCTTCCCATCAACTCTGACCAGCTTCCCTATCCCTGCTGAAGAGAAGCACCCCCAGAGAGTTTTCCGCCACACATAGCATTTTGCATTTTGGCCAAAAAGTTCCATTTTGGTCTCATCTGACCAGAGCACCTTCTTCCACATGTTTGCTGTGTCCCCCACATGGCTTGTGGCAAACTGCAAATGGGACTTTTTATGCTTTTCTGTTAACAATATTCTGTTAATAAAGGCCAACTTAAAAAAGAAAGAAAAAAAAAGGCCAACTTTGTGCAGTGCACGACTAATAGTTGTCCTATGGACAGATTCCCCCACCTGAGCTGTAGATCTCTGATCAGTATAAAATGAACAGTCCTGTCGGATCCATGTGCGATCCGACATGACGACATGACATGATTTTAGCCCAATCCTGCTTGTTGCTGCACCCAATTCCTGCACGACCCGGGATGCGGGAGCGCGCACATTGGAATCGGAATGTCTATGCCCAGCTTTACATACATTCTGCCTTTTAGACACACACACAAAATAATTCAATACAGTCTTACTATCTGAAGCTTCTTTCACTTTCCTCAATCCTGCTTGTCCCTCCGTCAGCCTTCCGATTGGCTGACAGTGCTAGGGGAGGGTATGGGAACTTTTTACATTCTGCAGAAGTACAAAGAGAACTGACAGCTCACAGTGCTAATCAGCTGCAGGTCTCTTCTCCCCTCTCTCTGGCACTGCTGACAGTCTGACTCCAGCCCAGCAGCTGCAGACAATCTCCATTGAAATGAAGTGCATCTACAGATTTCCAGGATTATGGGAGCCCTAGAAACGTTACTTTCCCGGTGTTCTGTCATTTTAAATTCCCCTGCCGAGGTGTGCTCCCCTGTAAGCACACAATGACTAGCAGGAGGAGCACAAAAATGTCCAGTTTCTGTATCGAGATGTGCTCCCCCTGTAAACACACAGTGTCCACTCATTCAGAACCCTGACTTGGAGCCTCATCGGTTAACAAACCCACAATGTGGCACGGTTGTAGCTGAAGGCCATCCCTACAATCCTACCAAATTGGGGGTCTCTACGCCCCTTGGTTCCAGAGAATTGGGCATGGTGGAACCGCCTTAACTTGAATGTGGGCCAAGATGAGGCAAATCGGCCCAGAGGAACCCCTTGGTGTAACAGCTCAAAGTTGGAAAGCCACAAAGTGTGCAAAGTCTGCCCCTGGGCCTAGTCCCCATTAAAGCCTATGGGTAAAGTAGGCGAGTTTGACTGGACATCATTCCGGCCCCATTAGAGCTAGAAAATGGTACGTTTGGCATGCCCGTATCACTCATCTTGAAGCCTCTTATCTGTAAATAGATTTTGGTCTTTCATCTATGAGGGTCATATGCTTCAAAGGGATGGCTGCAATTAGGTTTCGTAGAGGTGTCATAGAGGTGTCATCTCATTCCCCAGTGGGGCTTCAAAGGCCCAACTCAACCCCCTGCTGTGGTGTTGCCGTATTGTCTGTTGGATAAGATGAGATAAGGTTCTAAGTGTATCCCTACATTTGATCGTACAAAGAAAAGTACAATAACCCGGCACCGGCCACACTAGTAATGTCTGTTATAATTTTGGTGGACATCATACCTGATACAGTTATGAAACCTATATCAGCGTATTCGTCTGACCCAGCCGGATACCCTGATATAGAATATGTACTTCTGGCATGGACTGGCTCAAAGTTATAACCTTTCTTCATGACTGGATATGCCATTTCATTAATGTTTGGTATTAATGTGACCGATAATGTCTGGGGAGTTTGGGTTTGCCATTATCATCTGTGTACCACGGCCATGGGCCAAAATATGGATCGTGTCATATTTTGGGACGCCGTTTCCCTCCAAAAATATAATAACGCCCATGGGGGCCGGATCTCAAAACCCGCCCAGGATTTTCATCCTTAAAACACAAAGAGAGCATGCTCTAAGAAGTTCTCCATTTTACCATCACCTGAAGAGCACCAGCAGAGAACCACAGTGCTGGTGGCCATTTCATTTTGGACTTATAATTCTTGGACTTTCCCCTACGAACGGACACTCTTCTTTAGCAACCTTAAGTATCATTTCTTCGGTTTTTCCCTTTTTATTTTACCCTGGAATACACTCTCTTTAATTGTTGATTTTAATAATTATTGTATATTTTAATAACTTGTATTGCATAAAATAAATGACTCCTAAGTCATTTCTCTCCGCCTCATACCTGCTTTGAATACCGCAGAATGCTTCCCTAGCTTTCTGAAGAGTCGCTACCTAGACGTTTATAGTGCTAATCAGAATAGGTTTCCCTTTTCCCGAATTAAATGGGATGGTGGCAGTGATACCAAAATATTGTGTTATTTCTGGTCCTGTAATTTGCACACTCCCCTTTTATGGTCTGACTGCGGCCCAATTCCGGCGATTCCGGCGCACCGATTGTACCGACCTAGTTGGACTCTCTGTGTGTTGGAATCGATTGGGAGGCCTCTGCGCGGTCTGGCCACTAGGGGGGTGCGTGACACTAGATACCAACCAAGTTTGGTGGTGGTCCTAGCCCGCATCACCCCCCCCCCCCCCCCCCCCCCCCCCCTGGATCGGGAGTTACAGGGGCACCAAATTAGGTACCTAAAGGAAAATGGGCCCACTTTTTTTTGGTCCCCAACTAAAAAACTTGGTATTTGGTATATTTGTAGGGAGTGTCTTCAACTCTACACCCAAAAAAGTTTCGGGTTCTGCATACCCAAAGGCGCAGGAGTACCACAGAATGTTTGAACTGGTGCAGCTCCTTGTTCTTAAGGGCTTGGGACTAACTTTCTGCATGATAAAAAAAACTAGGACCCAGTTCTGATGTGGTTCTGGATGGAAGGTGATGACTTAAATCCTCCCTGAACGTTTTCATCTTTGAACTCAAAGTTGGATAACTACAAACTCCCCTCCTTTCATCTCTATGGGAAAAGTGACCCATTGGAGGTCATGGTTCTCCGGAACCAAAGGCTCTAGAGACTCCAAATTTGGAATGATTGCAGCTATAACCATGCCAAACTTGCACTCTCTAGCCCATCGGGTTCGATAACCAATAAGGCTCAAATTTGGTGCTTTAATTGTGCCATTTTTAACTTCCCCATTCATCTCTATGGAAAAAGTTACCCACTTTGGGGTCACAGTTCTCTGAAACCAAGGGGGCTAGAGACCCCCCAATTTGGTAGGATTGTAGATATGGTCTTCTGGAGAAAGCATATTTTGACAGAGCCAGGGGGCCCTGTGCACCCACATACTCTTCATAGTGCAAGAAATGGCCCTGATGACACGGTCCTATCATCTTGGTGACTATTGTCCCTGCTGCCTAAAGATCATTACCTAGTTCATCAAGTGTAGTTCAGAACTGCTTTGTTAGCTTTTCATGTTCATTGCAACTCCACAAGGATGCATAGAGTCCCAGACTGAGGGCCATTGAAAGATGTTTTTTTGTTTCTTCCATTTGCTAGTTATTATGCCAACTGTTGTCTTCTCATGCTACTTTGGCAAAAGTAGCTTAAAATCTTGATGGTTGAATAAAATACTAAAGCCCCACATACACGTTTTGAAATGTTTTTGTATGTTGGAACTTACTTTTGATGGATCTCCATCCAATGTAATAAATGCGATCTAAGCATTACCGACATGATTTGCGGCTGATTCATGGCCGGATTTAAAGTTTAAGCTTTAAATTTGCACCCGATTTCGCAGCAGATGGACCACCATGAGTGCGCACAGCAGTCAATTGGCTAAAAAATTGGGTGCAAATCGAAGTATGTTTTTTGGGGGGGCTTTAGATTTAAGGCCAAAATCAGTTTTAAACCCCACCTGTGCAGTCTATTTGCAATGGAATAATGAGCCAAAATCCCTTAGGATACCTGTACCAACCTAGTAAAGAACTACTCTCAGAGATTGTTGTCAGTTGTGGCTGAGAAGGGGTACTCTATTGATTAAGGGTCCATTTACACTGGCAGTTTTTGTTTTTTTAGCTCATACGTTTTTTTACTGTGCGCGTTTTTACATAGACATCCGATGTTACTATTCATACTGCATACTGCATATGTTTTTAAATGATAAAAAACGATGCGTTTTTTAAAGGCATGCGTTTCTGCATATATACAAAAACGCACACACATTTTTCACATTACATCACATTACGTTATAAAAAAACGCATGCAGAATCAGCCCTGAAATGCTCAGCTGTATGCATTTCTGATCCATTTTTTATGCATTTTTCATTGATTAGATGTAATGTGGAAAACGCATGTGTTTTTGTATATATGCAGAAACACATGCCTTTAACCTCCCTAGCGATCTTGTTGGGTCCAGATTTCCATTCCAAAAGCGCAACATAGACTTTAACCTTCTGGGTGGTCAGCTCGAGTTAACTCGGGCTACTTAAACCTGCAGACAGATGGATTGCAGGCTATACCAATGTTTGCAGGTCTTCTCACCAGGTCCCTCGCTGTCTGATCTTCAGATCCCGGTGTTCGGGATTGCGCCGTCATGTGAGTGATGGTGTCATCAGGACGGGGAGGGGCAAGAAGTTCAAAATTTGGAAAACAATATTTTCTTTTGCTCTTTATGGGTTTTCTTTCATTCTGGCATTGGTTGGAGAGTTTTTTTTCAATTCCAATTCAATTCAAAATTAAAAAAACATGTATTTGCTTATTATGCGTTCTTTTATGTTGGATTGGATTGATTTTTCTGTACCCAATCAAGTTTAAAATAAAGGAAAACACATTAGAAATAAGGTTAATACTTTGTAAGGGCTTGTGTCCACTGCTGTTGACACACTGACGCAGAGAGGACACTTCCCATTTGAATAAATGTCACAGTGTCCACTCTGCGCTATTTGAGTGGTGCGCACGTGGAATGCAGCATCTTCATTGCAACACCGCCAGAGACACCTCAGATCACTGGAGATCAATGGAGGTGTCCCAAGGCGCAGAAAAACAGCGCACGCACTGCATGTATGAATGCAGTACAGGCGCAGTTTTTCTGCATTTTGTCTCAGCTAAATCAATAGGGTGCACTCGCACCAACGCGGTAGGAGCGAGCCCTTAGCCACGGGCAAGCTGCAGGTAATCCGTCAGCAAATGTGCCAGCGCGCAACATTGTTCCCTGCGCTGAGTATCAGACTGCATTGTCAGTATCCGATGATTTAATAAATGAATTCTTGTTTGAGTAGATTTTGTGTTTTCTATAAAATGTTATCATTAAATGTAATGTTTTTTAAAATATTTAAGCGTTTTAAAATTTATATATTCAGGATATCTACTAGAACTGTGTTTGGGCATATTTTGGTAAGTTGCAGGCCTACGGCATTTTTTTTTCAATAAAAAACAGCGTAATGCTTTTGGTAGAAATCTGGACATCAGTGAAACACCCAGGAGGTTAATGGATTTTTTTTCATGTTGTAGGCCTGTAACTTCACAAAATATGTCTGTACAAGTGTCCTGAATCCTGAATATAATAATGTTTGAAACAAACAATTATGTTTTTTTTCACTTTGAATTGTATTGGATACAGTTATCACTGTATCCAGTACTATTCCCATTGGCACCCTCTCTCCCCTGGTGTGATAAACACACCAGGGGAGAGGGGGTTAACAGCAAAGGAACACATCTGCAAAGTGCACCACTCTGAAAACAGTTTCAAATTTACTTTCAAATTTCTGGGGGGTGTTGCCGCTCTCCTGAAGTGGCAACATCGTCACATCGGAGCCACCAGGACACTGTAATTATGCGCTGCTGGGGCTCCAATTTCCACCAGACGGCTCCAGCTTGTCCAGTGCAGTACTGGCAGGACAGCGCTAGATGAGATGGTGCCGTTGGGAACCGCAGGGGGGTTAAAAAGAGCATGCCTATAAAAAAACGCATATAGTGTGAAAGGGCCCTTAGGGTCACAAAATATATCAAAAATGCATACAGCAGAGCGTTTTAAAAAACAATTCCACATGCGTTTTTAAAAGAGCAATGCAAGCAGTGTGATTGGTACCATTGGTTGTCTATGTAAAAACGTGTGCGGTAAAAAAACGTATATAGTGTGAAATCGTCACTCCAGTCAAGCATAGGAGCTGCTAAGTTCATTGGCTCAATATTAAGTTTGCATACAATTTACAGACTGATTTCAAAATATTGGCATCTCTAGTAGCTAATGGATAGAAAAGCCCTATTTTTTGAGATGCCTTTTATTTTTATTGTGGGTATGAAACTTTCAGTAATTCCCCTTATTAGCTAACTATAGTTCAGTGGTTCCCAAACTGGACATCGGTTTCCCCGGGGGGGCATGGAGGTATTCCAGGGAAGCGCAGCTAGGGGACCACCTGAGGTGGCACTGAGAGCCATCTATGTGTGTATCACCCCACTGTCAGTTCTATTCTCCCTCTGCGAATTGAACACAGTCCATACCCCTACCCAGGGCTTTTTTTCTCAGGGAAAAGGTGGTGGAACTCATCGCCCCCCCCCCCCCCCCCCCCCCCCCCCCCCCCCCCCCCCCCCCCCCCCGCCAACAGAGAGAGCTACTCACTCTGGCACCTGCTGCTGCTCACCGATCAGCGCGCGAGACCTGCTACGGGAATTCTCAGGCAGGGCCGCCATCAGAAATTTCGGGGCCCCATACTGGCCCCCTACCGCTAGCACCGCAGAATGCCTATCTAGGGGTGCACATAACTTTTAGTGAGCTCCTCAGATACAGAGTACCAGGAAAGCAATATCTGATAGCTGTATTTTAGCTGAAATGTAACATATAAGTGTTGTAGCTAGAGGGGTGAAACTTGTGGTGTAAGTAGTAGAAGGGGAGCATTACTGATCCTGAACGTTTCATGATTATACTATGAATGATTTTCGTGCTATGAATGTGTAAAATAACAGTTACACACAGATTTTTTCAGCTTAGCTGCAGAGGGAGAGGGTGTGTCCTGGGGAGGATGTATCTGCAGGAGGAGCTACAGGAAGCAGTATCTGACGTAGAAGCACAGAATCTGCTGCCTGTCCCACTCGGAGAGGAGGAGGAGGGTGGCGAGAGGGATGCGAGTCTCTCCTTTCTGGCTGTGCAGGGAGCACGGGTCATAAGCTGCTGGGCCAGTCTAAAAATAGGTGGGGGAACGCCGTTCCGGTGTGTTCCCCCAGAAAAAAAGCCCTGCCCCTACCACTATTGGCCATTCAAGACAACCATGGAGGAACTAGCAGTAGACAGTAGGTGTGTAGCAGAGAGCAGTGCTGTGTGGAGGATGAAGGTCCCTTTAAGACCGCACCCCAGCATGCAACTGAATCTCCCAAGGAGATAAGAGGATACCAGGAAGAGGGGATGCTCAGTCTAGGGATAGAGGAAGAAAGACAGGTTTCCCTGTGCCCCTCTCCCCCCACGGTACTCCTGCGTGTGCCTGCCATCCTGCCACCTTCCTTGCTTCCAGCGGAGATTGCTGTGTTCAGAGTGGGCTGGCCCCCGCACCTGCCATTTTGTGCAGCGTCTGCATATCCACCCTAATGCTTTTTTGGACACGGAGCAGAACTGCCAGTTAGCCACCCGGCCTGTTCTAGCCATCATTGGGGACCCGCTGTCCAGCCGTGGCTCTTCCTGTGCTTAGGTACCAGTTGAGGACCTCCCCTGCCGGGTTGTGGCTCAACATGCAGTTATCACTACTCCTTTGGTCGTCATTGTTGAACTTTAGCCTGTTGCTGAGTTCCTGTTGTCCTATTTGTTTGGACTTGAAAGCACCTGTGTGCCTGTGCTATGAGACCCCGTTAGGAAATGATAAATGTCTCTGTATGATTGGTGTGTGTGTGTATGTATGATCAGGGGTGCACATAAGAGGTCCGCAGCTACGCATGCGGAGTGATAAGTAGCTATGCGT
>CM070035.1:113770135-113800054 GCA_036250615.1 Ptychadena robeensis | reverse complement strand
ACCCAAAGACACAACTGCATCAGAAAACTTGTTCATTAGTTAATGGTTTGCGTGATTGGTTGCTTACAGGACCTGATAGTGGTTACTCCTGTAAGCCCATGGTGAAATCCGACCCCAGGCTTACAGGAGTACAGGATGACAATCACTGTCTGCACTGCCTCAGCGGCAGCAGCGCTACGGTATGGGCAAAGCTATAGCTATATCGTGATATAAATTATTGCCATATCATCCAGCCCTAGTATAATATATCCAGCATATTGGTTAACTCCTTTTTTGTTTTTCTAATGCACATTTATAGGTAACAGGCTTCCTTTATGTTTTTGCAAGTTTCTCTTTTTCCTTTGATAGCACGTTGCTAACTGGGCAGATCCTGGAAAGAATAGCAACTGAATTTAACCAGTTGCAATTTCATGCAGTTCACAGTAAAGGCATGCCTCTTATGGAAAAAGTGAGACCAGTAAGTAGATCATCCATTATTATTTTTTTATTTTGGAACATTATATTTGTTAATGTAAGGGGTTATTGGAGAATAAGGTTGTTTAACACAGACACCTTTCATGCATTTCATAGTATTTAAGTACTGTTTGGACAAATTTTTCCTTTTTTGCTTTACCCAAGAAAAGTAGAAAAACAATTTAAAAATGAGCTATTAAAAAACCCTTTTAAGTCCTGCTTTTTAACTAAATACATTACAGCGAAAATTTACTAAATGTATTGTTTCTTCCACAGCGCATTGCTGGAATAACCGCGATTTTACAGAGCTCCTTAGAAAGCCATCTTTTGCAAGGACTTAACACCTCAAATGTGGATATAATTCGTCACTGTTTGCGGACATATGCTACAATTGACAAAACAAAAGATGCAGAAGCTCTTGTTGGCCAGCTTTTGGTGAAACCTTTTATTAATGAGGTAGGCATACATTCCACCCCTAATATTGCAATATGCTTTTAAACACAAAATGGTAATTGAGAAAAAAATACTTGTGCAGCAAAAATAGAACACTAGGTCTAGCCACAGCCAAGTAACATATTTATATGGGACCTTCCTAAAATTGTTAAATAATGTAAAGTGTACAAATGGACTGCAAAGTGTAGTAGTTCTGCTTAGTTGTTAGACAGGGCCTCCGTCAGGGGGGGACAGAGGGGACTTCCGTCCCAGGCCCGAGCAGCTAGGGGGGGGGGGGCCCAGTGGGCTTCTTGATCAGTATGGCAGCCTCACCGTGCTGTGTTTTTCCTGACTGACGAGGTTTTGTCAGATTATGCTTCCTGTAGCTTCTCCTGCAAATACATCCTCCCAGCCAATAGAAACGCAGGAGAAGACACACCCCCTTCCCCTCTATAATGGTGCTCTAGAAACAAAACCAAAAGAACCTGTGTGACACTAAGTGTGAACATTCATAGCACAAAAACCATTAATAGTGCAATCATAAAACTTTAAGGGTCAGTAATGCTCCTCTACTACTACTTACACCCCGAGTTTCACCCCTCTAGCTACAACACTATCAGATAATGCTTCTTCATCACCAGTGCTATACTCCTATATGCAACTTTTCACTCACCTACAGTATTTTCTGGCGTATAAGACGACTGGGTTTATAAGACGACCGGGTTCATAAGACGACCCCCAACTTTTCCAGTTAAAATATAGAGTTTGGGGTATACTCGCCATATAAGACTACCCCTTCCAAACACCAAATTAAAAGTAAAAAAAAACATCAGATTCGCTTTCAATTTGGTCATTTTAATTGTTATGACATGGGAAAACTGCCTACAAGTCATGTAAAATCCACCGGCAAATGTGCTGGGGCGTGTAATTTTTTTTGGCCAGCTCAGGGAAACCGCAGTGGACCTTACATATGTCTACTTTGACTTTCAATTCCCAGATCTCCAACAACCTTAAAAGTCTTATTTTTTTTTGTAATTTACGTTCCTAATTTCACACCCCTAACTGCAACCTCTCATATGTAAGATGTTTACCTGCGGTTATCCAAGTGACATAAATTGTACACATGTAATTCAAAGAATCAAAAATGTAACTGATATTATGTCACATTATACAGTGAAGGTGTTTTAATGTGTTTGAGCTGCAATACCAGTTTCAGCCACTGGAGCCACAGCCTTTAGTGAGCACATCGAGGAGGGAGAGAGGGCGGGGGGATAAGGGGTCGCTTCAGATGTCTTACAGGCAGACTGCTCTGGCTCAGAAGTTTCAGCACTAGGCGTATAAGACGACCCCAGACTTTTGAGAAGATTTTCCTGGGTTTAAAAGTAGTTTTATACGCCAGATAATACAGTACTTTGAACACATAGATCTTTAAAACCCTGCATGGTGCAATCTTGAAATTTTGGGGGTTACCAGTAAACCCCTGAGACTATATCCATGCAAAATTTTGTGCCCCTAGCTTCAACCCTTCCTACTAAGAAGTCCGCTATCAAATTATGCTTCCATAAGCCTACTCTGCTACATGCATCCTTTCACTTATCCTAATTTAAACACCAAGATCTTTGAAACCCTATATATAAGAACCATGAAATTTGGGAGGTTACTAGTTAACCCCTGAAACTACATCTATGCAAAGAAATTACCATAATTGACCATACAGACCTACTCTGCTACATGAATCCTTTCACTCGCCTACACCCAGATCTTTAAACCCTTCATTGTAGAACCTTGAAATTTTGTGGGGGGTTACCAATTAACCCCTGAGACTACATCCATGCTGCAAATGGAGCTCCCAATGAGGCAACTCCACACATTAGGGCTCCTGCCCGAGTTTATTGGAGCATCAAAAAGGCTCCCGCAACAAAAAGATACCCTTGCATGGGGTTGTCAGTGATAACATAAAGTGTCCGTTAAGTAAGTCAACAGCTCCTGGCTTCTTCACAAATGAACGCTGTCTTAGAGAGTTCAGAGAGACTGTCTTCCACACACCAGCAATACAGTTTTGTTAATATTATTGCCATAGTCATCACATGTTGCCCCTGGTAACCACCAGCTTAGGCACTGTGAGCCCAACTGTGGTTTCTACAGACATCTCTGTTATGCCTGGTGTTAGGGAGACTCTCCAGTATTTTTATACTTATCATTAGCATTTCCTCAGTTGGGTTAGGGCTCTGTATGGCAATCCCACTGCCAGTGTCAAATATAACTATATCTCCTCTCCTTACCCAATCTGCAGGGGCACACGACAGGGATGCCTGCTCTCCAAGGGTGTGATATTTTGCATGGTCTCGGGTGTTAACTAGTAACCCCCCAAATTTCAAGCTTGTACTACATAGTGGTTTAAAGATCTGGGTGTTCAAACTAGGTGAGTGAAGGGATTAATGATAATACTATGAATGGTTTTCGTGCTATGAATGTTGTGGAGAGCGGGTGTGTCCTCTCCGGTGTTTTTATTGGCTGGAATGATGTATTTGTGGGAGGAGCTACAGGAAGCATTATCTGACGGAGAAGCATGGGTGGCTGCCGATGTCCCGTCGAAATCTGCTCCCCCTATAGCACCGAATGACCAACAGGGGGAGCACTTCCAGGGGGAGCTAATATCGACTGGGGAGTCATCCAAAGCAGTGTCCGTGAAGCTGTCACCTAGGGCGGCTGCTGTGTCCATGACCTCTCCATCAAGATGTGCTCCCTGTGACTGCACCCATCCACTGCTTTGGATGACTCCCGGTCGATATCGCCTATCTGATTTAATGAGATGTGCTCCCCCATTTGGAGCTACAGTGGGAGCAGATCTCGATGGTGGAGCAGATTTCGGCAGTCCGGGAACAAGGGGGGCCTGGAATATTTGTCAGTATGGGGCCCCATGATTTATGATGGCAGCCCTGTTGTTAGATATCACATGAACTGGGTCCAAGTCTTCTATATCAATTTTTTTAAGGAACACAAATACTGTATTTGTATTTGAATAGTTTTCCAAAGGTTGAAAAGTTTCAGTGCACCACACCATTATAAGTAACTTTCAAGTGATAAACTCATGCTACCCTGGAGAACGGATGTTAACCTACAATACAACGACATTGTTTTGGTCGCACGTTGGTTCGTTCCCCATGGAAAGCATTGTTGCATTAAAAAAAAATTATAATTTGCCCTGACACCTTTACCAACTGATCTCCTATATTTTAGCTATCTTGTTGACCATAGCCAGCTCATGTAAAACTCTAATTGTACAGTTTAAGGAGGTATTAATGACAAATTTTTTAAAGTATGGTCCCTATGGAGCAAGTACCTGCAGTTGGAAGAGTTTCAACATTGCCTGCTTTGCCTTTGATAAGCCACAACCTAGGTCACCTAGGAAGACATGGATTTTTGACCGTTTGTCTCCTCTTAGCCCCCCCCCCCCCCCCTCTTCTGGGAATCCACAATAGTTTTTTCTTGTATATTCCACCGCCCCCCTTTTTATCCTCTTCCCTTCTTGAATCGTTTAACAAAGCTTGTATCTTTGTTTAAAAAGCTCTTCTATAATAGTTTTTATTAAATGTGCCCCTCTCCATCATTACTTGAGAGAAACTCACTGTCTGGGATACATTTATATCTAATTAGTTGTCCAATGTTTCATGTGTATTTTTAAACTAACTATATATAATTTAAACTATTATTACACAAGTCTTTTTATATCTGGCCTAACTTTTACCTACTGTATTCTATAAATATAGGATTGAAATGTATTGCAAGTGGTTGCATTCGGTTTTTTATTTACATTTTAAACAGTGTGTTACATTTTTTTAGGGGATGTGATTTGTATTATATATGTAGTCTTGACCATTTATTAAAGTGGACCTACCACCAGAAATCTATGTTTTTATGAATGGCACTAGAAGTGCCAATAATAGGGAGGAATGCAGTAAAAAAAACTCAAAAATGTTCCTGTAATGACCATTTTAACAAGATTACCACACAGCTCCCCCTCACTTCCTGGTTCGCTGAAGGCAACACATGAAACTGGGAGTGCAATATCGCGGGTGGCCACTGGGGGGCGTTCAGTGATCTTCCGTGGGAATTTTCAAAGCAGATCACTGCTTCCTGTGACGTGCTGCCGATTTCTGCCTACAATGAACCAGGAAGTGAGAAGAGCTGCCGAATTATCTTCTTAAATTGCTCATTACAGGTAAGTTTTTGGGTTTTTTCACTGCATTCCTCCCTATTATTCATGAAAACATAGACTCCTGGTGGTAGGTCCGCTTTAAGTATTTTTAATTAGTTTGAGATGTTGACTGTTCTTGGGCCAGCTTATTTAAAAACACCTTTATACCTTTTAAATATTGTGCAGTGTATTTAACATATTCATTGGAAGGCAGTCAAAGTTGAGAATTTTCACAAGGTTAGGTTTTTACTTACTCATACACCACTGTTGTATAAATTGGTAAGCTGGCTCCATCTATTGGTTTACATAGCTTTTTGCATATATTGGCTCTGAAATAAAATTGCAATTAGTTTTTTTGCCATTTGTGTTAGGGGATATTTTATTCTCTCATCATTGGGCTGGCTGGTGATATTTGCCTTTATTTATTTTGCCTTTATTTTAGGTTCATATATAAATCCTTACAACTTCCTTAACATTCCTATTACATAAACCATGTATTTTTGTTTTATATTGCCAGGTTATTGTGGAACAGTATGTGCAGTCCCATCCCAATGGATACCAGGCTATGTATAATAAACTTTTGGAATATGTTCCTCAGAATTGTCAACATCTGAGGGAAGTCACAGGTGGAGCCACTTCAACGTAAGTTTTTGAAATAGTTTGAAAGACTGACACATTAGTGGTAGGCACTAATATGTGGTATATGTGGTGATATACAACTACTTTTTAAGAATTCCATTGGCCCCCAGATTTCGCAGCAGATCAACCGAGGTGCGCGCGCAAATCAAAGCGTGTATGAGGGCTTGGGATGTGCATATGTATTCACCCCCTTTGTTTGGAAGCCCATGAAAAGTTCTGGTAAAACCACTTTCCTTCAGTCACATAATTTTGTGAAATGATGTTCATCTGTGTGCAATCTAAAAAAGGATATTAGAGACCTAAGGCTAAGTTTACACTGGCGTTTTTTTACCGCCAGGTGAAAAAAAGTTTAGCATGACCGACCGGCGGACGCCTAATGGTTTTCGGGCGGCCATGCCATAGGACCTCTATGGGGTCCTCAATTAGAAGCCGTGTAATTGCCTGCACTATTTTGCAGACGACTACAGGGAGTAGTTTATCCCACAGGTGCGGGAGTGCACTGGCGGTTTCCGAGCTGAAAGCTGCTCGCGAGCCGCCAGTGTAAACTTAGCCTAAGGTAACCCTGGAGGAGTTGCAGAGTTCCACAGCAGAGACTGGAGTATCCGTATATAGGATGACAATACGCTGTACGTTACATAGAGTTGATTTTAGGGGATGAATAGTTATGCACATTGACTTTTTCTGTTATTTTGTCTTGTTCTTCATTGAGATGTTGGTAGATGCCATCATAGTCATCATATGAGATATATATATATACACACACAACACTGAGCATGATCAGATGAGAGAGTGAATTCTATGTCTTGAAGGGATTTCACCATCTGAGCAAGTCCAACATTTGCTGAAACAGAATTCACCAGTTTGTGAGTTTGCAGTCAACTGGTATAAACGGCAGTCCAGTGACAACTACACAGAGTGAGCTAAGCCAACCCTTCCTTCCCTCGAGAAGATAAAAAGTGGGGTTTCTGTAGGTATTATGATGTGATAAATTTAGCCAACTTTATATTATACCAAAGATGTTGCCTTTGCAATATTCTATGGACTTAATAATACAAAAATTCATGTGGTAGGGGTGTTTACTGAAAGGAGTGTAAAGTAGAGCACAGAATTAAATGTGACGGAGATGTACCTTAAAACAGCAGGTGGGCTTAGAGTTCCACAAACAATAGAGTGAAAAAAATAATATTTCTGTGTCAAATGAGGAACTGGTATAAGAACATTGAAAACATTAAAGTGTGCATTATGAAATCATCAATGCACTATATGCTTTACCCTCTGGGCCTTGCGCACGTTTTTTTTTATAACCGCAACACAGGCAATCGCGGCGGAGCATGACATGCTCCGCCATGATTGTCTGCCAGGCTCTAGGTTAAGAGCATATATCCAGCGTCACTGGAGACGCCGGACTTGTGCTTAAAAAAGGTGACATGCAGGTCTATGGCGCCGCCTACCCCCCCCCCCTTTGCGTCACCGGTGACGCGATCGTGGGCAGACATGCATGCCAATGCTCACACCCGCTGGAGGAATCCGGTGCTATCTGAAACATCGCTCTAGTTAACTGGGGCTGAGTTTCATGATGCATGAATCTGAGTTTCTCAGAAACTCAGCCCCAGTTAACTAGAGTGACGCTCTGGATGCTCCCGACCACCATAGGAATCCGGCTGTATCGGCATGTATGCCAAGTCTTCCGGGTCCGCCCCCGATCGCGTCACTGGTCACGCAAAGGGGGCGGGGGTAGGCCTCCATGTAACTGGAAGGGCATTGCTTTTTTTCAGCATAAGTCCAGCGTCTCCAGTGACACCGGATTTATGTTTACATCCTCCAGCTGGGCAGGCAATCATGGCGGAGCATGTCGTGCTCCGCCGCGATTACCCGTGGCACGGTTATAAAAAAAAAACGTGCCACGTGCCCAACACCCAGAAGGTTAATATAGTTGATAACCTCAGTAAAAATCTTGGTGAAATTGATGGGATGTTGTGGGGCTTGTCCCCACTTAGGCGATCGGCCGCAACTTTAATTATGGCGCGGCAATCGCGCCCATTCATTTGAATGGTCTAATTTCCCCTGCCATGATTGGGCGCGGCCACGTTTCTGCCCACGATCTCAAACACAGCTCACTGTGTTTTTGATCGTGGCCCAAGGGTGGTCGAACCCGATCACGTCAGATTGTGCCCATAGACATGAATGGACACATTAAAAAATCGCGTCTTAAATAAATGGGATGTAATTTTTCAACACATCCCTATTCATTCTCTATGGGCGCGATCAGGGACGATCCGTCGCGCCTGAAAAACGCGGGCCAAAATGCTCCCGATCACCCACTGATCACGCCCGATTGCGGGTGCAAAAAATCACAAGCGATCTCTGCCTGCCATTAGCATGTGAGGACATCAGGTGGTTCCTGATACAAGTGTATGGCAAACGCTTACCGTAAGCGCTAAAATGCGCACAGCAGTGGTAGCAATGGTAGAACAGGTTTAATATAGTAATGTGTGGAAATGGATGTGCTTGAGAAAGGATCTTTCTACACTTTGTTTGCACAAGTTTTTCAATCATCTTCTTGTCTTTTAATGTTAAAGATTTGTTATTGGACCACGTAGCACAAGGTGCCCAAAAGGGATAACTGTCACCTACCTAAACATGGCAAATTATCCGTCCAGTGCAGCTAAATCTTCTATCTGTACGCTATATAAGGAGAACCAATATAAAATACTTCATCATGACCCATGATGTGTTACATGTGTTTTCAAATACCTCAGCCCATTGCTGGAGTTGGGGTTCCATCACTGGCACTTTACTGCACATTTTTGGGCAGTGTGCTGGTTACCCCTTTCTAGGTGCTGGTGCATGACTTGGTGTTTAGGGTCTAGGTCTATTGAGATCTGGATTTGTCTCACCTTCCTGTTGGGCCTCCCTCCACACAGGATCTCTAAACACAGTTAAATGATTGTTGTCCCATATTTTAACAGCGCCAAGATGTCTGATTGCCCTTAAATAGAAATCTTCATTACCACCCTCTCTAAATAGGCTGTATGCTAGGATCAGTGATGATCGTTTCATGAAGCAGATATCTGTGAGTATAAGTGATGTTGTTGACACATTTCACAGGATCTGGTAGAGGGGGGATGACCTGGATGAGGGGAAGTGAGTGATTTGGGGAGATCAGATAGAATTTACGCAATAGAATCACTGAAGTTTTCGGAAAAAAGGGAGAGAGTAAGTCAAAACGAGAAAGAGAAAGGGTAAAGGCCCCCATACACCTTACATTATTTCCATACAATTTCTGTACAATCAACCATGTAATATGCGGACCTTTTATAATCCTTACAATCACTATTTATTCTATCATGGAGGCCACTATAGTTGTTGGTAGATCTAATGGAAATTGTATGGATCGATCTTAAGGTGTATGGGGGGGCTTAAGAAGGTTAGAGATTGCCAAAGGAGCCAAAATGTATTCATCTTCACAAATAGTCAATTTAAATAATTCATGTTTTTGTTTTTTAGAGAAAAGGCTGATCTGGTACCAGGTTATGACTTCCTAGTCAATTCTGTCTGGCCTGAAATTGCTCGTGGTTTAGAGGAAAAATTGCCATCTCTGTTTAACCCAGGAAATCCTGACTTATTCCATCAGGTATTTTTACTTGCTGATAAATCTTATTACTCCTAATAGTTTCTATGTTTTTAAATTAACTTTTTTCTGTGTTTTTAAATAAAAGCATTACAATGCTTGGCACATTCACATAAAATAATGTGATGGTAGTTTGCTCAAATTAATTTATTTAAATAACATTTTCTCAAGTGGGATTAGTTAGTGTAGGAGTAAGATACATAGGCTTTCTTTTACCATTTGGGGTCAGTTGTGGATATTTCTTTACATGGAAGAAAAACTGAGAAGCCACTGTTATGAGGCTGAAAATTTTTAGGGCTCAAACACATGTCCTACTGATCAGTTTTCAGAAGCCAATTGTTAAGGTAGCCATACACGCTGTGATAATCCCTGGGACATCATCCCGCTGCATCCGGCCCCTCAGCTGATTGGCTGGCACCCTTTGGACGGCAGTCCCCATTCAAAGTAATGGGACCAGCTGTGAATTTACCGGTATGTCGGATTACTGTGTGCAGCAGATTCCTGGTCAATCTCATCAGATTTTCGACCACCGGGCGATTAGCTGGAAGGTTCACAGAGGTCAATTCTTCTGCAGATGAATCCATTAACAGATATACAGGCTATACTTTAAGATACAAACAGCTGCTTAAACAGGAGGGCCAGGTTTCTGTTTGTGAGAAAAGTACTTAGGAGAGTTTGGAAGATTCTGGAAAAAGCATTATAGACAGACTGGACTAAAACTAACCTGAGTGATGGCTGATGGCGAGTATCTTTCCTACTCCAGGTGCCATGAATTGGAATGCATGTCCTCCTCCTACAAGATAATGATTACAAACTTACTTTAAGGGCTTGTTTCCACTAGAGCGGATGGATGCGGTTTTAACTGCGGCCGACCGCTACCCATGTGTTTTGCACGTGGTCACACGCATGATCGGATGCGGTTTTTGTGGGTCTACATTTTACTTCCTGATTGACCCCCGACCGCTACCGATCCAACCCATAGAAAATGAATGGACGCATGAAAATCCAAGAACTGGACTTCTTTCTTATATCCACTATACCTAGAAGACCAGCAGCTACTATTTTGATGCACAATGTCATGTTGGGCCATATTTTTTCCACTTGATGATGACTGTTTTCACAGATTTCCATGGTATATCTAATGCCTTGGAAATTCTTTTGTACCCTTCTCCTGACTAATATATTTTAATAATGAGATTCCTCTGATGCTTTGCAAGCTCTCTGTGGACCATGGCTTTTGCTTTGGGATGCAACTAAAAAAATTTCAGGAAAGACCCAACTAGAGCAGCTTAACTTTTTTGGGGGCTAATCAGAGGCATGTGATTGCTTAATTCTGAACACCTGCCCAGTTAGAAGAGGGTGTACACACTTATGCAACCATATTTTATTTTTTATAAAATATTTCAGTTTGTTTTTCATTTCAGTGGTACAGTTTATCGCTAGTGATGGCCAAACATCGGCCTTGTCTGTTCGCAAACATGCGGATCGGACTTTCAGAAAAGTCAGATATCCGCATGTTTGCGGCATTCAAATTCCCCGCATGTTCGTGGGGAATTTGATTCAGGTAAAAAAAAAAAGTGACATCAGTAACGTCACTTCTGGTACATGGAACGCACAGCACTGTGTTCCATATGCGAGAAGTGATGACACTGATGTAGAAAAGCGAACATGTGCAGTTTGCCTCGAATCTCTATAAAGGGAGTGCAAAATTATTAAGCAAGTGGTATTTTTGAGGAATAATTTTATTATTGAACAACAACCATGTTCGGATTCGCCGCTAGCTTCCATGTGAATTGAAGTGAAAGACTGGACAGCCCTTCTGCCCCCCCCCCCCCCTGCTAATTACTCAGTGTTCCCATGGGTGATAAAGATTACCCGACCTTCAGTCCACACGGGTGAGAACAGGTGTGGAAACCAGGGTGCAACAAGTTGGGTCTGCCATGGTGGCAACTTATGAGAAGTTGGGGAGGTTAAGCAGGAGCTCTCTTTACAAAACGTGCAGAAAACTGTGTGTGGGGCACCCCAACAGGAGGAACGGGCCTCAGTCTGAAGGACTCGTTGCCTCCATACATGGAGTGTCCACAGTCCCTTCACAGTGCCTCTGGCGGCTACGATAAATCTGTGACCTAGACATTTGATGTGGCGGGAAGTAACTGTGTTGATTGTTGCCGGAGCAGTGTGGGGGTATACTCTGCAGAATTTGGACAGAAAATGGCTGGTTTTCAAACTTTGGCCAGGCCATTTTTACACACTATCGCCGAGGAGCGTGGCCCCGCACTCCATACGACCTGGGTTAGCACCCTGTTCTTTGATCGCTTTCACACTTTCAGGGACTTGTGAAAGGCTCTTGTGACAAGCAGAGGTAGGGTTTGAATCCTTTTCAATGGCACCAGAATCTCCTTCTGACCCGATTCTCTTGGAGTTGAACAGAAGTTTTTGAATGTTAGAGGTCATCTTCATGCACTGAAGGTTCCCATAATTGATAAGTTCCTGTCAGGCTTCTGGTCACAGTGGAAGGCCAGCTGCACTTCTTCGAATCGCTGTTGAAGCAGCTGCCTGCCTGGCACAGAGAGGAGAAGGGCGCTTGTTCTTCTGGCGCACTGAGAATGTTACTGGTGTACCTTACCTGCAAGGGGGCTGTTTTATTTGGGCAACATGGTGATACGGGGAGGGGCTATTTTTTTTTCTCTTGCCCCGGGAGAGGAAACTTTGCGCCCGGGGAGGAGGGGAAACTTGATCTGTCTATTTTGTGGTGGTTGCAGGGAACTCTGTTCTTTTGCCGGACTGGATCTATTATATGGTAATGTTGTGCTCTCTACCAATCTCAGGTGGTTTGGGTTGGGGGTGTTGATTTGTATTCACTATGTGGACGGTCCTTTGTTGCCACCTGAGCTTTAGTTATGGGCCAAGGGCCGCAATTTTTTGTTGTTATTAGGTTTTTTTGCTTGCAATTGTGTTCCCAAAAATTAACGCTCAATGTCCTTGGTTCCTTTCAGGGGTTTCCTTAACTTCACGTCCCATTTTTTTTTCTGACAACCTTTACTCTTGACTTACACTGCCGTCTCTCATTTACTTCCTGATGATCCTCAGTCTCCGACTTTTCACACTTCTCAATGGCTTGAGCGCAATGGAATGTGGTGGCATCTCATGATTCAGTCAGGTTTTTTTTTTCTTCTACAACCCACTGTCACGGACGCCGTGAGGTCTGCAGTTCCCCGTTTATATAGTTGTATTGTATCTGTGTGTGTGTTTAATTGCAGTTATATGAATCTGTGTGGGGGGGGTTAATCTCAGTAGTTATTGAATGTGAATGATTTTGGTTCCTGGCAGTTTTCACATGTAAATAGGAGAGAAGTCATAAAGCTTCAGAGGTGGTGTGGAGTGTACCTAGTGTCTAGAGGTGGTCATTTCCCCCCAGTGATACTTCAATCGCGAGCTCGCAAACCCATGCTGGTGGTGGCCTCGTGTCTATGAGATAAGGTTAAGGATCCCTTGTAGGGTTTACAAAGGATAATAAAAATCACCGTAGCTGGATCGGCACCAGTCACCTAGTAGCTGTGTACATTTACGGGATATCATACTGTAACAGGTAGGTATAGGTAAACTTTATAGCGTGTGTCGGTTGACCCAGCCGACACACAGGATATGAATATGTACTTCTGGCATAGACGGTCCCAGTTTAAACGCTTCTCATGATGGACATGATTATTCATAGCGTTTGGATATTAAAATGTCGATGATTGTTCTGGGAGTGGTTGGTTCTGTATTATTATCGGTGTACCACGGCCAGGGACAAGATTGGCTTGTGTCATATTTTGGGAATTAATTTCCCTCCAGACTTTAGGATAACGCCCTGGGGGCCGGATCGCAAAACCCGCCCGAGGGTCATCCTTAAACCCCAGCAAGCCGGAGTACAGGAATCCTCTCTTACTTAACATCACCTGAGCACAGCTGAGGGATCCAAGGGTGGTGGCCATCTTGGATTTATTAATCTTGGATTATGATCTGGATTTTCCCTGAAAACGGACACATTTCCTTCAGAACCTTAAGTATATTTCTTTGTTTTTCCCTTTTATTACCGCTTACACTTCTCGAATTGTTGATTTTAATAATTATTGATATGTTAAGAATGCTGTTGCATTAAAATAAATGAATTAAGTCATTTCTTTCAGCCTCATACTGCTTGAATACCGCAGAAGCGTCTAGCTTCGTAGAGCGCGAACTGCGGCTTTATTAGTGTTAATTGTAACGGGTTTCCTTTTCCCGAATTAAATGGGGGATGGTGGCGTGAGACCAAATATGTGTTATTTCGGGGCCTGTGTATTTTGCGCGCTCCCTGTGTGGTCTGACTGTGGTCCCATTCCGGGCGGGTTCGGCGCATGAGTGTACCGACTTAGTTGGACTCTCTGTGAGTGGAATCGATGCGGGGGAGGGGGGGCCTCTGCGGTTCTGACCACTAGGGGATTCGTGGACACCACCCCCTGCCTTTTGCCCAGGAAACTCACTCTAACGCCTCCCTAGATAAGTATACCTGTGCTAAGAAGCGATGAATGGATGCATTATATCACCGGTTACATCCTCAGAGAGTTCTGTGTGATACATCGAGCTTGTACACTTTGATTTATTGATGTGTATGCTGACCATGAGGGAGTGTTATGTTTTCTCATTGTAAATTGAACCGTCTCCCCTGTGTTTGGCAGGGTTTATATGCCTCCTCCGTTCTTTCGGGGCTGTGTGCTCTGGTCTCCTACGCAAGTATGGTCAGACCTCCTGTTGGTGGTTGCTAGGAGACTTTAATCAAGCCCTGGATAGGGCATTGGATAGAATGTTCACTTGTCCTGTCTTACTCCTCCCTTTTGTCTTTTTGGCTGAGGTTGCAGGACAGACATTGGGAGACAAAGCATGCTACCAGCTATCCGTACTTATTCTTGCTTTTTTGAAACGTATATTGAGGGGTTGGACAATTACTCGATAACAATATTAACCGCATATGCATTTCTGAAATACCGGGTGATATGATTGAAACACATTTCCGGTTATTCGATAGCGTGTGACCTGGAGGGCTGCCCTCTGCTGTGTACTGGTCAGCTATACAGCTTGCTTGGGGAGGGTGGGGGAGCGGGAGGTCCGACTCCACCTCTAATAATCTTGCGCTTTTTACCAGGCACATGGGATGTAATAGACGTGGAGGGTCAGGACATGCGGCTGCCCCCTCCCAGAAGAGAGAACTGTAATACGATGTCAGCACACAGAGGGAGGGGGCACTCTTGTAGTAAACTCATCTGCACGTTCAGTCAAGACACATGCAGAACTAGCAGTAGTCTGTGATGTACGCTCTCCGGTGGTGTGGACTCACATCCACAGCTCTGCTCTGTGGGGGGGGAGGGGGGGCACAGGAGAGGCTGGTGATCTTGTGGCTTCCTGCTCCCTTCCTGAGAGGAGATCACTCTGGGGGACCCCCCCCCCCAGCATCCCTGTGTCAGGCTGTGTGTATAGAGGGATGTGATAGTGTGTATGAATGGGAAAAAGGGCTGGCAGCACATAACAGAACAGATTAATGTGTTGTGGAAAGAAAAAAGGCTGTAAAGACTATGTGTTGTGAACAGTGTATCCAGTGTTGTTGGGGTCAGAAAATTGAGGGGATTTGTTGTGAGTGTGAAGAAAGAAGTACATACTCATGTAGAGAGGCAAACATTAGTATAGGGGAAACGAAGAAGACAACTATATCTGGTGTGTGAATGAAGTATATATAAAAGTGAAATGGATAAGAGGAGGTGATTGGGAGGTATGCAGAAATGAGGAATAGGAAAAGAGGGCCGGTATGTGCGATGGAGTACATCATTCAAAGAGTCAGAGGTAAAGGAGATGTGGGTGAGGAGGGCAGAGACATTGAAGGAGAGGAAAAACAGTAAGGGTGGGCGGAAAGAAAAAAATGATTGATGAATTGTTTGATTGGAAAGGCTTCTTCCAAAGTTAATTTTTTAATGAGGTGCTCAGATGAGTTAGGAGATGGTGTTGGTACTGACCCCATAGTGCAGCATGGTTTTAAGAAACTGGTGTCTCACTGTCCTCTGCCTAAGCTCGCTTTCAGATTTGAATCTGCCTGTGTAGACTCTGGCTGCAGAGGACTCCTGTCCTGATTGATCCTTGATTGCGTTCCATCCACAGGTCACAGTGGGTTTGGGTCACTGTAGACTTCACAGTAGGCACCCGCACCCGAGTGTGGACCCCCAGAGGTGCTAGATACCGGGTGCAGAGAGTGGGACCGACCAGAGTGTGGGGCATACAGCGAGGTGAGTGTGGACGTCCCAGATCTCATACTCAGTAGTGTGACCCCCAGATCTCGTCTCAGTAGTGGGAGCCCCGATTCATTACCTCAGTAGTGGACCCCAGATCTATACTTAGAGTGGACCCAGATGCTCATACCTGCAGTAGTGTTGTAACCCCAGATCTATTACCTCATGTAGTGTTGACCCCCAGATCTCATACCTAGTAGTGTGACCCCCAGTATCATAACTCAGTAGTGTGACCCCCAGGATCTCAGCCTTAGTAGTGTGACCCCAGATCTCATACTCAGGAGTGTGAACCCAGATCTCATACCTTCAGTAGTTGTGGGGCCCCCCCCCAGATCTCATACCTTAGTAGTGTGCCCAGATTTCATTTACCTCAGTAGTGTTGCCCCCCCCCAGATCTCATGCCTCAGTGTGGGGGACCCCCCCAGTATATACCTCAGTGTGTGACCCCAGATTCAACTCGTAGTGTGCCCCCCCCGATGCATACCTCGTAGTGTGACCCCCAGATCTCATACCTCAGTAGTGTGACCCCCAGATCTCATAACTCAGTAGTGTGACCCCCAGTCTCATCATCAGTAGGTGTGAGGGCCCCAGATCTCATTACTCAGTAGTTTGTGGACCCATGATCTTCATACTCGTAGGTGACCCCCGAGTCTATACCTCAGTGTGGCCCCCGGATCTCATACCTAGTAGTGTGACCCAGATCATTTATCTCTCAGGAGTGGTGCCACCCAGATCTCATAACTCAGTAGTGTGCCCCAGAGTAGATAGTCGGTGTGGCGATTGACCTCAGGTAGTGGGGACCCGCCAGATTCATACTGCAGTAGTGTGACCCCAGGTCTCATCCTCGGTAGTGACCCCCAGATTCTCATTTACCTCAGTAGTGGTGCCCCAGGATCTCTACTCGTGAGTGTGACCCCGCAGATCAACCTCAGTGTGTGACCCCCAGATCTCATTACCTCAGTAGTGTGACCCTCGTATGCATTATCAGTGTGTGACGATTCAGTATCGTGTGGTGAGATTCTTCCTCAGTGTGTGCCAGACTCATACCTCAGTAGTGTGACCCCAGATCTCGTATCAGTAGTGTGAGCCCGCTATTATAGTTAGTGTGAGATTTACTCAGTGGAGTGTGACCCCCCCCAGATCTATACCTCAGTAGGTGTGCCCAGATTCATACCTCAGTAGTGTGACCAGATCTCATTACTCAGTGAGTGCTGCCCCCCGCAGATCTCATACTCAGTAGTGTGACCCCCAGATCTCATACTCAGTAGTGGTGCCCCCCCCCAGATTCACATCAGTAGTGGCCGGGGCCCCCCCCCAGATCTCAACTCAGGTAGGGAGCCGCCCCCCCAGATTCATACCTCAGTAGGTGTGACCCCCCCGCCAGTTATATTCTAGTTAGTGTTGATTCTCAGTAGTGTGACCCGATTCTACCTAGTAGTGTGCGTTCTCATACTCAGTATAGATGTGACCCCCCCAGATTAACCTCAGTAGTGTTGACCCCCCCCCCAGATTTCATACCTCGAGTGTAGTGTGACCCCCAGATTCTATATCGAGTGGTGTGACCCCCCAGATCTCATACCTCAGGTAGTGTGACCCCCAGAGATCTCATACCTCAGTAGGTGCGGACCCAGGACTCATACGCTCAGTAGTGTGGACCCCCGATCTCTACTCAGTTAGTGCAACCCTGAATGTTCTGGGTAGAACCTAACCCTGTAGACTACCACAGCTGAATGTAACCTTATAGGTCATATTGCAGCTGTCAACAGTGTGTTTCTTGGTCAGATTTTACTTAATATGCCTACTCTGCCCCTGAACCCCAGATCTTAACCCCTTAGATGTCCAAACATTTTGTAACCCTTTACCATTTCTAAACCCAGGGAAACTCTGGCAGACCAAAGACACAACTGCATCAGAAACTTGTTCATTGTTAATGGTTGCGTGATTGGTTGCTTGCAGGCTGATAGTGGTTATCCTGTAAGCCCATGGTGAAATCGACCCAGGCTTACAGGAGTACAGGATGACAATCACTGTCTGCACTGCCTCAGCGGCAGCAGCGCTCGGTATGGGCAAAGCTATGAGCTATATCGTGATATAAATTATTGCCATATCATCCAGCCTAGTTATATATCCAGCATATGGGTTAACTCCTTTTGTGTTGTTTTCTATGCCACATTATAGGGTGAACGGTTTCCTTTATGGTTTGCAAGTTTCTTTTTTCCTTGATAGCACGTTGCTATGGGCAGATCCTGGAAAGTAATAGCAAATGAATTTAACCAGTTGCAATGTCATGCGTTCACAGTAAAGGCATGTGCCTTTATGGAAAAAGTGGACCAGTAGTAGATCATCATTATTATTTTTTTATTTGGAACAGTTCTATTGTAATGTAAGGGGTTATTGGAGATAAGGTTGTTTAACACAGACACTTCATGCATTTATAGTATTTAAGGTACTGTTTGGACAAATTGTTTCCTTTTGGCGTTACCCAAGAAAAGTAGAAAAAATTTAAAAAGTGAGCTATTAAAAACGCCTTTTAAGTCCTGGCTTTTTAAGCTAAATACATTACAGCGAAATTTACTAAATGTATTGTTCTTCACAGCGCATTGCGGGAATAACCGCGATTTTACAGAGCTCTTAGAAAGCCATTTTTGCAGGACTTAACACTCAAATGGGATATAATTCGTCACTGTTGGCGGAATATGCTACATTGACAAACAAAAGAGTGCAGAAGCTCTTGTTGGGCCGCTTTTGGTGAAACCTTTTATTTAATGGGAGGGGCATAAATTCACCCTAGTATTGCAATATGTTTTTTTTAAACACAAGGTAATTGGAGGGAAAAAAAAACTTGTGCAGCAAAATAGAACACTAGGTTAGGCACAGCAAGTAAATATTATATGGGACCTTCCTAAAATTGTTAAATATGTAAAGGAGGTACAAATGGACTGCAAAGTTGGTGTTTGCTTGAGTTGTTAGGACAGGGGCCTCCGTAGGGGGGGACAGAGGGGGACTTCCGTCCAGGCCCGAGCGCTAGGGGGGGGGGGGCCCAGGGGCGTTCTGATCAGTATGGCAGCTCACGTGTGTGTTTTTCCTGGACTGAGAGGTTTGTCAGTTAGTGCTCCTGTAGCTTTCCTGCAAATAATCCTCCAGCATAGAAAGCAGGGGGGGGGGAGAAGACACACCCCTCCCCTCTATAATGGTGCCTAGAAACAAACAAAAGAACCTGTGTGGAACTAGTGGGAACATTCATAGCACAAAAACCGTTAATAGTGCAATCATAAACTGTAAGGTGGCGTAGATGCTCCTCTACTACTGACTTACACCCGAGTGTGGTCACCCCTCTAGCTACAACACTATCAGGATAATGCGTCTTATGCACAGGCTAACTCCTATATGCAATTTTCACTACCTCAGTATTTTGGGTATTAAGACGAGCTGGGTTTATAAGACGGCCGGGTGGGTTCATAAGGACGCCCCCAACTTTTCCAGTTTTAAATATAGAGTTGGGGTATTACTCGCCATTATAAGACTACCCTTCCAAAAACCAAGATTAAAAGTAAAAAAAACATCGATTCGCTTTTCATTGGTCATTTTAATTGTTATGACATGGGGAAAATGCCTACAAGTCATGTAAAATCCACGGCAATGTGCTGGGGCGTGTAATTTTTTTTGGCCAGCTCAGGGAAACCGCAGTGGACCTACTATGGTCACTTTGACTTTCAATTCCCAGATCTTCCAACAACCTAAAAGTTTATTTTTTTTTGTTTAATTTACGTTTAATTTCAACCCCTAACTGCAACCTCTCTATGTAAGGATGTTTACCTGCGGTACAAGTGACATAAATTGTACCATGTATTCAAGAATCAAAAGATGGTAACTGATATTGATGTCACATTTACAGTGAAGTGTTTTTTGTTTTAAGGTGGTTGAGCTGCTAATGACCAGTTTCAGCACTGGAGGCACGCCTTTGGTGAGACACGAGGAGGGATTGAGGAGGGGGGGGGGGGGGTAAGGGGTCGTTCAGATGTTTACAGGCAGACTGCTCTGGTCAGAGTAGTTTCAGACTATGGGTAGACGACCAGACTTGTTGAGAAGATTTTCTGGGTTTGAAAAGTTAGTTTTTATACGCCAGATAATACAGTGACGTTGGAGCACATAGATCTTTAAAACCCTGCATGGTGTTGCTGCAATCTTGAATTTTGGGGGTTACAGTAAACCCTGAGGACTTATCCATGCAAAATTTTGTGCCCTAGCTTCAACCTCCTACTAAGAGTCGCTATCAATTTTGCTGCCATAGGCCTACTCTGCGACATGATCTTTACTTAGCTAATTTAACACCAAGATTTGAAACCCTATATATAAGAACCTGAATATGGTGGGGAGGTTACTAGTTACCCGTGAGAAACTACATCTTGCAAAGGGAGAATTGACATAATGACCATACGACCTCTGCCTTTGTACATGAATCCTTTCACTCGGCTACATCCAGATCTTTGTAAACCCTTCATGTGTAGACTTGAAATTTTGTGGGGTGGGGGGTTTACCAATTAACCCGTGAGACTACATCCATGCGGCAAATGGAGTCCCAATGAGGCAACTCCACATTAGGGCTCTGCCCGAGTTTATGGAGCATCAAAAGGCTCCGAAAAAAAGATACCTTGCATGGGGTTGTCAGTGATAACATAAAGTGTTCCGTTGAGTAAGTCAACGCTCTGGTTCTGCACAATGAACGCTGTTTAGAGAGTTTGAGAGAGGACTGTCTTCACACACCGAATACAGTTTTGTTAATATTATTGCAAGTCATTCACAGTGTGCCCCTGGTAACCACAGCTTAGGCACTTGGTGAGCCAACTGTGGTTTTACAGACATCTTGTTATGGCCTGGTGTTGGGAGACTCTCCAGTAGTTTTATACTTATCTTAGCATTTTCCTCAGTTGGGTTAGGGCTGGTATGGATCCATGCCGTGTCAAATTAATAGTGATCTCCTCTCTAACCCAATCTGCAGGGGCACACGACTAGGGATGCTGCTCTCCAGGGTGTGATATTTGCATGGCTGGGTGTTAATGTAACCCCCCAAATTTCAAGCTTGTACTACATAGTGGGTTAAAGATCTGGGGTGTTAACTGGTGGGGTGTGAAGGGATTGAATGATAATACTATGAATGGTTTTCGGTGGCTATGAGTGTGGGAGAGGGGTGTGTCGCTCGGTTGTTTTTATTGGTGGAAGATGGATTTGTGGGGGAGTACAGGAAGCTTATCTGACGGAGAAGCAGGGGTGGCTGCCGAGTCCGTCGAAATTGCGCCCCCTATAGCCCGATGTTATGACCAACAGGGGGGCACTTCAGGGGGAGCTAATACGACTGGGGAGTAATCCAAAGCAGTTGTCGTGAGGGCTGTCACTGGGCGGCGGCTGTGGGTCCATGCTTCCATCAAGATGTGCTCTGTGACGCGCACCCATCCACTGTTTGGATTGACTCCGGTCGATATCGCTATCTGATTTAATGGATTGTGCCCCTTTGGAGCTACAGTGGGAGAGATTCGATGGTGGGGGCAGATTTCGGCAGTCCGGGGAACAAGGGGGGCCTGGAATATTGTAGTATGGGGCCCCATGATTATGATGGCAGCCTGTTGTTGAGATATCATGAACTGGGTCCAAGTCTTCTATATCAATTTTTTAAGGAACACAATACTGTGTTGTATTTGAATAGTGTTCCAAGGTGAAAGTTCAGTGCACCACCCATTATAAGTAACTGTCAAGTGATAAACTCATGTACTGGAGGAACGGATGTTTTACCTACAATACACGAATTGTTGTTGGCGCACGTGTGGGTCGTTCCCCTGGAAGCATTGTTGCATTAAAAAAAATTTATAATTGCCCTGACACCTTTACAACTGATTCTGATATTTTAGCTACTTGTGACCAAGGCCAGCTCATGTAAACTCTAATGTACAGTTAAGGATGGTATTAATGACAAATTTTTAAAGTATGGTCCCTATGGAGCAAGTACCTGAAGGTTGGAGAGTTTAATGCCTGCTGTGCCTTTGATAAGCCACAACCTAGGTACTAGGAAGGACATGGATTTTTGACCGTTGGTTCTCTAGCCCCCCCCCCCCCTCTTCTGGGAATCCACAATAGTTTTTGTTCTTGTATATTCACCGCCCCCTTTTTATCCTCTTCCTTCTGAATCGTGTAACAAAGCTTGTGGATCGTTGTTTTAAAAAGCTCTTCATAATGTTTTTATTAATGTGGCCCCTTCCATCATTACTGAGGAGAAACTCATGTTGGGGAAATGGATATTAATTGTGTCAATGTTTCATGTGTATTTTTTTGACGAACTATATATAATTTAAACTATATTACACAAGTCTTTTTATATCTGGCAATTTTACTTATGGATTCTATAAATATAGGATGGAAAGGTATTGCAGTGGTTGCATTCGGTTTTTTATTTAATTGTTAACAGTGTGTGTACATTGTTTTAGGGTGTGTGATTTGTATTATATTGTAGTCTTGGCCATTAGTGAAAGTGGGACCTACACAGAATCTGGTTTTGATGGCACAGAAGTGCCAATAATAGGGAGGAATGCAGTAAAAAAACTCAAAAAGTTCCTGTAGGCCATTTGTAAAGATTACACACAGGCTCCCCTCACTTCTGGTTCGCTGAGGAAGGGGCGGCATGAAATGAACGGGAGTGCATATCGCGGGGGTGGCCACTGGGGGGCGTTTCAGTGATATTCCGTGGGGAATTGTTCAAGAGATCACTGGTTTGTGAGTTGTGCGATTTTCTGGCCTACAATGAACAGGGTGGAGAGGAGAGCGCCGAAGATCTTCTTAATTGCTCATTACAGGTAAGTTTTTGGGTTTTTGGTCATGCTTCCTCCCTGATTATTCATGATGAAAAACATAGACTCCGGGTGGTGGTCCGCTTAAGTATTTTATTAGTTTGAGTGTTGGACGTTGTCTTGGGCCAGTTTTTAAAAACACCTTTAACCTTTAATATTGTGAGTGTATTAACATATGTCATTGGGAGGCAGTAGAAAGTGGAGAATTTCACAAGGTTAGGTTTTCTTACTCAGACACCACTGTTGTTTAATTGGTTAGCTGGCTCCATTATTGGTTGACATAGTTTTTGCATTATTGGCTCTGGAAATAAAATGGCAATTAGTTTTTTTGCATTGTGTGAGGGGATATTTTATTCTATCATCATGGGGTGGTGGTGATGATTTGCCTTTATTTTTTGCCTTATTTTAGGTTCATGATAAATCCTTACAACGTCTTAAATTCATTAATAAACCGATGTATTTTGGTTTATATTGCCAGGTTATTGTGGAACAGTATGTGGCGTCCCATCCCAATGGAACCAGGTATGTATAATAAACTTTTGGAGGGTTCCTCAGAATTGTCAATATGAGGGGAAGTCACAGGTGGGGAGCCACTTCAACGTAAGTTTTGAAATAGTTTGAAGACGACACTTAGTGGTAGGCATAAGATGTGGTATGTGGTTTGTATTACAACGATTTTTAAGAATTCCTTGGCCCCAGTTCTGCAGCAGATCAACGTGGTGCGCGCGAAATAAAGGGTATGAGGGCTTGGGAGTGCATATGTATTCGGACGCCCCTTGTTTGGAAGCCATGAAAATTGTGGTTAAAACCATTTCCTTCAGTCACATGAATTTTGTGTTGAAATGAGTTCACTGTGTGCATATTTAAAAAAGGATTATAGAGACTAAGGCTAAGTGTACACTGGCGTTTGTTACCGCCAGGTGAAAAAGGTTGCGATGACGAGGCGGAGCCTAATGGTTTTCGGGGCGGGCCATGGCCATAGGACCTTATGGGTGTCCTCAATTAGAAGCGGTGTATTGCTGCACTATTGTGCAGACGAGACAGGGAGTAGGTTTTACCAAGGTGGGGGTGCACTGGCGGTTTCCGAGCTGAGAAAGCTGCTCGCGAGCCGCCAGTTGTAAATTGGCCTAGGTAACCTGGAGGATGTTGCAGAGTTCACAGCAGAGACGGAGGATCCGTATATAGGATGGACAATACGCGTATGTACTAGAGTTGATTTTAGGGGGATGAATAGTTAGGCACATTTTGAGTTTCTGTTATTTTGTCTTTGTTCTTCATTGGAGATTGGTGGTAGTGCCTATAGTATCATTATGAGATTATATATATACAAACAACACTGAGCAGATCATGATGAGAGGAGGTGAATTCTATGTCTGTGAAGGGGATTTCAATCTGAGGCAAGTCAACATTTGCTGTTGTGTGAAACAGAATTCACAGTTTGTGAGTTTGCAGTAACTGGTATAAACGGGCAGTAGCAGTGCAACTACCGAGGAGTGAGCTAAGCCAACTTCTTCCCCGAGAAGATAAAAGTGGGGGGGGGTTTTGTAGGTATTATGGTGTGATAAATTTAGCCAACTTTTTATACCAAAGATGTTGGCCTTTGAATATTCTAGGACTTAATAATACAAAAATTCATGTGGTAGGGGGGGGGTGGTTTAGATGAAAGGATTGGGTTTTGTTAAGAGTAGAGCACAGAAGTAAAGGTGAGCGGAGATGTACCTTAAAACAGAGGGGGGCTTAGAGTGCCACAAACAATAGATGTGAAAAAATAATATTTCTGTGCAAATGAGGGAACTGGTATAAGAACATTGAAACATTAAAGTGTGCATTATGATTCATTCAATGCCTATAGCTTACCTCTTCGTGGGCCTTGCGCACGTTTTTTTTATAACCGCAAACAGGCAATCGCGGCGGAGCATGACAGCTAGCCATGTTGTCTGCAGGCTGAGGTTAAGAGATATATCCAGCGTCATGGAGACGCGGACTTGTGCTTAAAAAGGTGACATGAGGGTTCTATGGCGCCGCCTACCCCCCCCCCTTGCGTCACGGTGACGGATCGGGTGGGCAGAGACATGCATGCCATGCTCACACCGCTGGAGGAATCGCGTGTGCTATCTGAAACATGCGCTCTAGTAACTGGGGTCTGAGTTTCAGATGCATGAATCTGAGTTCTCAGAAATAGCCCCAGTTAACTAGAGGACGCTCTGGGATGTCCGACACATTAGGAATCGGCGGCTGTATCGGCATGTATGCCAAGTTTCCTGGGTCGCCCCCGATCGGTCATGGTCACGCAAAAGGGGGGGGGTGTGGGTAGGCCTCCATGTAACTGGAAGGGCATTGCTTTTTCAGCATAAGGTCCAGGTCTTCCAGTGACACGGATTTAGTTTACATGCTCAGCTGGGCAGGCAATCATGGCGGAGCATGTCGTGCTCCGCCGCGATTACCCGTGGCACGGTTATGAAAAAAAAAACGTTTGCCACGTGGCCAACACCCAGAAGGTTAATATAGTTGATACCTCAGTAAAAATCTTGGTGAAATGATTGGGATGGTGTGGGGGCTTGTCCACTTAGGCGTCGGCCGCAACTTTATTATGGCGCGGCTAATCGCGCCCGTCATTTGATTGGTTCTAATTTCCCCTGCCATGATTGGGGGCGCGGCCACGTTTTGCCCACGATCTCAAACACAGCCACTGTTTGTTTTGGATGTGGCCAGGGTGGCGAACCGATACGTCAGGATTGTGCATAGACATGAATGGACCATTAAAAATCGCGTCTTAAAGAAATGGGATGTATTTTCAACCATCCTATTCAGTGTCTATGGGCGCGATCAGGGATCCGTCGGCCTCGGAAAAAGCGGGCCAAAATGGCTCCCGATCACCCACTGATCACGCCCGATTGCGGGGTGCAAAAAATCAAAGCGATTCTGCCGGCAGATGTGAGGGACATTCAGGTGGTTCCTGATACAGTGTTATGGCAAACGTTACGTATGCGCTAAAATGCGCACGCAGTGGTAGCAATGGTGTAGAACAGGTTTATATATAGTAATGGTGTGGAAATGGATGTGCTGTGAGAAAGGATTCTTCTACACTTGTTTGCAAAGTTTCAATCATCTTCTTGTCTTTTAATGTTAAGATGTTATTGGACCACGTGCACAGGTGCCCAAAAGGGATAACTGTACCTACCTAACATGGCAAATTATCGTCCAGTGAGCTAATCTTTATCTGGAGGCTGATATAAGAGGACCAATATAAAATACTTCATCTGACCAGATGTGTTACAGTGGTTTTCAAATACTTCAGCCCATTGCTGGGTGGTTTGGGGTTCCATCACTGGCACTTTACTGCACATGTTTTGGGCAGTGGTGTGGTTACCCCTGTCTAGGTGTGGTGCATGACTTGGTGTTTAGGGTCTAGGTCTGTGAGATTGGATTGTCTCACCTCCTGGTTGGGCCTCCCTACACAGGTCTCTAAAACAGTTAATGATTGTGTCCCATATTTAACAGCGCCAGGTTGATTGCCTTAATGAAATTCTCATTACCCTCTCTAAAAGGCTGTTTGCTAGGTCAGTGATGATCGTTCATGAAGCAGATTTCGTGGGAGTATAAGTGGTGTTGTTGAACATTTCACAGGATTGGTGAGGGGGGGATGACCTGGATGAGGGGGGGGGAAGAGTGAGTGATTTGGGGAGATCAGATAGAAGTTACGGCTGAGAATTCACTGAAGTTTCGGAAAAAAAAGGGGAGAGGAGTAGTCAAAACGAGGAAGAGAAAGGGTAAGGCCCCCATACACCTACATTAGTTCCATACAATTTCTGTGACATCAACCATGTATATGCGGACCTTTTATAATCCTGTACAATACTATTTATTCATCAGGGGGCCATATAGTGTGGTAGATTAATGGGAAATTGTATGGATCGATCTTAAGGTTTGTATGGGGGGGGGTTAAGAAGGTTTAGAGATTGAAAGGAGCCAAATGTATTCATCTTCACAAATTAGTCATTTTAAATTATTCTGTTTGGTTTTTTGAGGAAAAGGCTGTGATTGGTACCAGGTTGGATTCCTAGGTAATTTGTCTGGTTGAATTGCGTGCGTGGTGTGAGGAGGAAAAATGGCCATCTCTGTTTAACCAGGAAATTCCTGGGACTTATTCCATCAGGTTTGTTACTTGCTGTATAAATTTATTCCTATAGTTTGATGTTTTGTAAATAATTTTTTTTTTCTGTGTGTTGTTAAATAAAAGCATTCAATGCTTGGACATCACATAAATAATGTGATGGTAGTTGTTTGCTTAATTAATTTTTAAATAAATTCCAAGTGGGATTTAGTTAGGGTAGGAGGTAAGATACATAGGCTTTCTTGACCATTGGGGTAGTTGTGGATATTTCTTACATGGAGAGAAAAAACTGAGAAGCACTGTTATGAGGTGAAATTTAGGCGTCAAACAATGTCCTATGATCAGTTTTCAGAGCCAATTGTTAAGGGGTAGCCATACGCGGGTGTGATATCCTGGGACATATCCCGCTGGCATCGGCCCCTCAGATGGGATTGGCTGGGCACCTTTGGACGGCGTCCCCATTCAAAGTAATGGGACCAGTGGATTTACGGTATGGGGTTATGTGTGCAGCAGATTCCTTGTCATTCATCAGATTTTTCGGACCACGGGGCGATTAGCTGGGAAGGTTCACAGAGGGTCAATTCTTCTGCAGATGAATCCATTAACGATATAAGGCTTATTACTTTAAGATACAACAAGTTGCCTTAAACAGGGAGGGGCCAGGTTTCTGTTGTGGAGAAAAAGTACTGGAGAGTGTGGAAGATTCTGGAAAACAGCATTATAGACAGACTTTTTTTTTTTGACTAAACCTAACCTGTAGTGATGGCTGATTGGCGAGTATCTTTCCTACTCCAAGGTCCATGAATTGGAATGCATGTCCTCTCTACAAGATAATGATTACAAAACTTACTTTAAGGGCTTGTTTCCACTAGAGCCGGATGGATGAGGTTTAACTGCGGCCGACAGCTACCCAGTGTTCTGCACGTGGTCACACGCGCAGGATCGGATGCGGTTTTTGTGTGTCTACAGTTCCTTCCTGATTGACCCCCGACCGCTTTACCGATCCAACCCATAGAAGAAAATGAATGATGGACGCAATGAAAAAATCCAGAAGAAATGGAATCTTTCTTATATCCACTTAACTAGAAGACCAGAGCATACTATTTTGATGCACAATGTCATGGTGGGCCATATTATTTCCACTTGATGATGACTTGTTTTCACAGATTCCATGTATATCCGAATGCCTGGAAAAGGCGCTTCTGGTTTCCTTTCTTTTTTAGTTTCTCTTTGTTTTTCGTTTGTCTATTCTGCTGCCTTTTCCTTTTTTTCTTTTTTTCCTTTTTTTTTCTTTTTGTACCTTCTCCCGGACTAATTATATTTTAATAAGAGAGATTCCTTGTATGCTTTGCAAGCTCTCTGTGGGAACATGGCTTTTGACTTGGGAGTGCAACTAAAAAAATTTCAGGAAAGACCCCACTAGAGCACTGCTTAACTTTTTGGGGGCTAAATCAGAGGCATGTGATTGCTTTAATTCTGAACACCTGCCCCCAGTTAGAAGTGGAGCGGTGGACCTCGTTTCTTGCTCTTAGTCCTTCTAGGCTCGACGGCTCGGTAGTATGGACGCGTTTTCACACCCTTGCGCAGGCGCAAAGGGCGGCCGGTAGACGATTTGCCGACTTGTCTCCACATCATATTCACCTCCGCCTCCCTCTCATTCACTGTCATCGTTAGATCGTGGGGTTGGTCCGACCGATGGCCGGGGGTACCCTGCCTCGGGGGGGGGGGATGGGGGGGGAGAGGCCGGGGGGATGTTCACCCATTCTCCTATCCTGCGGCTGTTTCGAACCCCCACCCGTAATACTCGGGGCTGGGTGGGTCTTCTGTTTTTCATCCCTACATCGCGCCCGTCCCGTTTTGTATCCCCCTTGGCCATTCTCCTGGATAGTTCGTATCCTCCCTTCGGAGCGGCTCACCTTCTGCCAACACCCTCTATTATAGGCTAGAGCGTATTGCTCGGTCATTAGCCGTTTTTATTTTGGCTGACACCGCGTTGGGTTTTTTTAGGGTGTTGTGTACAACTATGCAACCATATTTTATTTTTTATAAAAATTTCAGGTTGTTTTTAATTTCAGTGTAAGTTTATCGCTAGTGATGGCCAAACATCGGACTTGTCTGTTCGCAAAACATGCGGACTCGGATTTCAGAAAAAGTCAGATATCCGCATGTTTGCGGCATTCAAATTCCCCGCATGTCGTGGGGATGGGGAATTTGATTCAGGTAAAAAAAAAAGTGAATCAGTAAATTGTCACTTCTGGTACATGGAACGCACAGCACTGTTGTTCCTATGCAGAAGTGATGACACTGATGTTAGAAAAGCGGAAACATGTGCGTTTGCGCGAATCTCTATAAAAGGGAGTGGCAAAATTATTAAGCAAGTCGGTATTTTTGAGGAATAATTTTATTATTGAACAACAACCTGTTCTCATGAACCCAAAAAACTTATTAATATCAAGCTGAATATTTTGGACGAAGTAGTTTTTAGTTTGTTTTAGTTTTAGCTATTTTAGGGGATATCTGTGTGTGAGGTGACATTATGTGGCATACTTATTACGGCAACTAAAAAAAACTAATTTATACCAATTTCAATTATTTATTTTTCCCAGTGGAAACATTGAAACCAATAAACCCTCAACATCAAAATATACATTTTGACATTCAAAAAAAAAAGGAAACAAAAACAAATCAGTGACATATAGGCACCCTTTTTGCAAGGACAACTCAAAAGCCTGCCATCATGGATTTATGCAGTGTTTGGATCTGTTCACCATCAACATGCGTGCAAGCAGGCAACCACAGCCTCCAGACATGTTCAGAGAGGTGTACTGTTTCCCTCCTTGTAAATCAAACATTTGATTGATGGACCACAGGTTCCCAATGGGTTCAGATCAGTGTGAACAAGGATGCAATGTCATTCGTTTTTCTTCTTCTATACCCTTTATTGCCAGAACGATGTGGAGTACGTGACGCGTGTGATGGAGCCCCACAAGATCTCGCATGATGATACCAGACCAAAACCAAATACTCCACTCAACCTTGCTGCGTCTGAGTCGGACTGGAGCTCTCTGCCTTTATGCAATCCAGCCACGTTGCCCATCCCTCTAGCCATCAAGACTCACTCTCATTTCATCAGTCCATAAAAACCTTAGGAAAAATCGTCTTGAGATTTCTGGCCCAGTCGTGAGTTTCAGTTGTGTGTCTTGTTTCAGTGGTGGTCGTCTTCAGCCTTTTCTGTCTCTGAGTATTGCACACCTTGTGCTTTGGGCACTCCAGTGATGTTGCAGCTACTGAACTATGGCCCAAACGTTGGGGACAGTGGC
>CM070035.1:113731441-113742269 GCA_036250615.1 Ptychadena robeensis | reverse complement strand
GGGTTGGAGACCTGAGCCCCATACCTTTGCTGGGCCCAAGGAGGAGACCCTTACACATCCTGATCCCCGACATAGTGGGATTATCCATAGATAGATCAACTCCATAGATCAACAGCTGCAATGGAAAAGTTTCTGGCCTCCCCCAAAGTCCAAACAACGCGCGCTCTGGCCCAACCACGCCACGCAGGTCCAAGGCCAAACTGTTGCGTACAAACTCTAATGATGATGTCTCTATGTCTGATGGGGACCAGGGAGATGTGAGTCAAGTGAAGATAGCCAGGGCGGTTGCTAAACTACTTCAACCCATGATTCAAAAGGCAGTGGCTAAAGGCATCAAAACCCTCCGATAGGGGCGCAAGACAAATGCCTTACCGAAGCAGAAATGAGAATATCAGCAGTGGAAGATGTTACACAGGACCTGGAGGCCCAGATACCTATGCTGAAGCAGGAAAACCAAGACCTCAGGGCCAAGATGGATGATTCTGAAAATCGGTCACGCCGGAATAATCTCCGAATCCTTGGCATACCGGAATCTTACAAGCCAGCTCAGCTGCATGAAATATGTTTTCACAAGTGATACCAGGGGAACTGGGCCTACCCGCGAGCTGTAAAGTGGAATGGGCGCATCATTTGGGTCCTCAGCAAGCTATGCACAACTCACCTCGCACAGTGATTGTTAAATATCTGGATTATATGGACATGGTGGCCATTCTGAAAGCATATCGGCAATTGTCGCGTTTCACCTATGAGGGACATGCTCTTCTGATATTTGCTGATTAGATTTTGCTGCGGAAGTGTCACGCCAGCATCGTATGTTCAGCAAAGTGTGTACCTGGCTTTATTCTCAGAAGATTCGTTTCCAATTGGCGTATCCTGCTGTTCTTCGGTTCCAGACTCAAGATAGTGAGCAACATGTTTTCCGAGATCCAGTGAAGGCGACCACGTTCATAGCACCGCTAGAAGCACCGGCCCCTGCAGATAAGGATACGGAGCCTGATTGACTGACAGGGAGGCCAGGGCATGTATGTGCTACTGATGGGTCTTTACTGGGTCTTTTCTGGTAATATGTTTCTGATATGTTCTTTATGCTGTTTCTCACTGATTTAGTATATAATTCCTGCGGGCGCTGATGGAGGCGTATTATTGGGGGGTGGAGGGGGGGGGGGTAGTTCAGTTGCTTTTCCTCCGGCGGGTGGTTCTCCAATTGATGCCCACTGTTCCTCATGTGGACACAAGTGAAGTCATTCAACAGAAATGATATGATCTGTTTTCAAAGTTATTTACTGAGAATCCCTTTTCTGGCGTCACCCCTAGTGGCCTGGGGGTGGGGCCGGAGGCCTTGTATGGCAGACGGGGGAAACATATAGATGGAGCTTTATGTAAGGGGTTGATCTATGGAGTGACTATGTTTTTTGTGTACAATGACAGCCCCTCTTAAAGTAATCTCCTGGAATGTAAAGGGTCTACACACGCCCCAGAAAAGGTACCAGGTCCTGCGACACTTGAATCGCCTGAAGGCAGACATTGCCCTCCTGCAGGAAACCTGGTACCGGTGTGGAGGTGCCCCACTCACCTGTTGGCAGACAAAGAATTCCCGGTGCTACTTCAAACTGCATGGGCCGAATATGCATGGCACAATGCCCAACATATTTCTCAGCCAACGTTGTACTGGGAGGCAGGCAAGGCATATTTAAGGGGGAGGATCATAGTATTTTCCGGCCAAGCAGAAGAAGCAAGCCTGAGCTAGGTTTCTAGAAGCAAGCGCAGCGTTGCGGGATGCACACCAAACCCTGCGGTCTCGCCCTACTCGTTCCCATAGGGAAAAGCGGTATGCCTGCAAGCAGGAGTTCGATTTGTGGTCCCGCAAACTGGTTAAGGAGGCACATATCCTGATGCGTTTTCATAGGTTTGGCAACAAATCTGGGAAGATGCTGGCCAATTTAGTAAGGGAGGCGTAACGCCAGTGGTGATTCCGGGGCTGCGAGACCATGCGGGTCAGCTGGTCCGGGACCCAGAAAAGATTGAGGAGTGCTTTTCCCAATTCTACAGGAAGTTATATGATGACCCCGACCCAGATCCAGGGGGGAAGCCTGGTTACTGAGGAAGTGGTGATGGGGGAACCCAAGCTATTGCTGTTTGCCTATTTGGACCGATCAGTACAGCCTCACATTAAATCCTCACTCTTGCAGTGGGCTCAGTTATGTCTCCTGGCGGCGCAACGGTGTATTATGACAAGGTGGTTATCACCAGAGGCCCCCACCATTCCTATGCTGCAGAAGGTTTTGCTCTACCTCTTTCATACGGAGCGTTTGATGGCCGACCTAAAGGGGGATAAACAAATTACCAAACTATTCAAGTGATGGTGAAAATTCTTGCCTGCCACTCTAACACCGCAGGAAATGGAGGAACTGATGCAAAATTATAAGTACTCTACGTGGTACTGCATGGCGGATCTCAGAAATGCGTTGGGTCCACTGCAAGTGCGTAACTGAGACGGGAGAATGGGGCTCTGTAGCAGAGAGTACTATTTCGAAATATAGGAAGGGGTTCAGGAATTACGGGAACAGAGGTGGGAAGGTGGTATAGATGCTGGTCTAGGTTATGGTTAAGAGTACAGATGCGCTTTGTGCTAATTGCAGCTGTAGCTGTACTCGTGTGCTGTTTGTTTGTGTTGTTATTTTCCTTTTCCCGGAGGGTCCGGCTTAGGTGTTCGGCAGATGAATACAAGGGATGTTTAAAAATCAAGCCTATGGCTGGGCCATCGCCCCTTCATAGCTACAGGGGGTTATGAAGCAATGTACAGAGTTCCGACATTGATGTATTAATGTATTGTACTATCAACCGACAATTGACTAAATGCTGGGACGCAGTTCAATCGGCGGGAAATGTATCATGTGACTCCTTGTATCTATGAGTATGTTATAAAATGTATTGTGAAAAAAGTTTAATAAAAAATTATAAAAAAAAGAAATCGAGCCATGTATGCCCAGCTTTAACTGTGGATCAACAGAATGTAACCGGCCTTTGGGTAGAGAATGCCATCTATTTTCCGAGAGTGGGTCTGCATAAAACCTGGATGTTTTATTTCATGATATCATTGCAGGGCTTTGGTACCCACACAATCAGGCTAGACCAGGGGTAGGCAAAGTGCTTTGTCTACCTATATGGAGGGGGCTTTTTGGCTACAAATAAACAGCGGCTCTCTGTCTATCATTAAGGCAGGGGCTCTATGGCTACCTACAGGGGGCTTTTGGGCTACCTTTAAGGGGGGTCTGGCTACCTACAGGGGGGTGCTCTGTCTACCTATATAGATGGGGCTTTGTGGCTACAAATAAGCAGGGGCTCTCTGTATAACATTAAGGGAGGGGCTCTATGGCTACTTACAGGGGGCTTTTGGGCTACCTTTAAGGGGGGGGGGGGTCTGGCTACCTACAAAGGGGTGCTCTGTCTACCTATATGAAGGGGGCTTTGTGGCTACAAATAACCTGGGGCTCTGGGTCTTCCATCAAGGAAGAGGCTCTATATTTACCTTTAAGGGGGCTTTGTGACTAAAATAACAACATGCAAACCTGGCTTGACCAAACTTTCCAAGGAGATGTCCTCACAGTATATTGTTATTTTTTTTTTCTAATATTGTTATTAAGGGCTTGTTTCCACATACGTCGGGACCCTCTCCACTAAGAGTATACACTTAGCAGGGATCCCGACGTATCCCACAGACTTTGCCTGCCGGCGGATGGTCTGTTTACACATCCGCCGGTGTAAAGGCTGAACATACTTGACTACGTTCAGCCTTACACCGGCGGACCGGCTCAGCGCAATGAAGACAGAGTCTCTGCCGAGCAGGTAATGTCTATCTGCTACGTTGGGACCTCCCGCTAGGCGGAGGGGTCCCAACGCAATGTAAACAAAGCCTAAGTATGATATAAAGTTTTAAGCTTAACTAAAGGTCCCCGGGTCCGATTCCCAGGGGATTCCGGGACGATCGATTCCAGGCACGTGCACGCTAATCGATCGTCCTGGAATCGCGTGAAGCCCACCTTGACCGATCGATCACGTCCGATTGATAGGGGGCCCAGAATCGGATCTGCCAGAGAACCAACCTGTTGGTCTTTTCTGATCGATTCAGCACACATCAGGCGGAGTTGCCATTTGTGAAGTGATCGATCGGGCACGGAATCGTCCAGGAATCGGTGGCCCAAGGTGGTAGGGACAGGCTTAATTGGGCAATCGATCGGACATCCGATTCCCTCTGGCATCGCCGGAATCGATCGGATGGGTGATCGATCGTCCATGGAATCGGGACATGTATGGCTAGCTTAAGACTTTTTAAGTTTATTAAGTTAATTTTAGAGAATGTTTTTAGGAAAATAATACTTTTTAATTTTTTAATTTTGACAGCACAAACCCCCTCCGGCTCTCAACATGTATTTCAAGCGCTACACCATTGCGATTTGGCTCTTTGGTCGAATAAGTTTGCCTACCACTAAGCTAGACCATTTGCTTTGCAATTCTTCAATGGTGTCTAACCTTAAGCGTTTTCTTTCTTTTCTCAGACATTGTTTCCATTGCGTTGGGACCCCTCCACTAAGCATACACGCTTAGCGGGAGGTCCCAACGTAACAGACTTACCTGCTCGGCAGAGGGTCTGTCTTCATTGCGCTGAGCCGATCTGCCGCTGTGAGGCTGAACGTAGTCAAGTACGTTACACCGGCGGATGTGTAAACAGACCATCCGCCGGCAGGCAAAGTCTGTGGGATACGTCGGGACCCCTGCTAAGCGTATACAATTAGCGTAGGGGTCCGAAGTATAATGGAAACAAGCCCTTAGGCCTTCTTCTGTGATGTCTGCATAATCTGGCTGGCCTAATATGTAGCAGGGTGTTTTTCTATCTTTAATCAATCCAGATCTAGTAGTTACCTTAAGGCCCCCACACACGCACCGAGTGGGGGCTGACAGAGCTGCTAAGATCAGCTCTGGAAAGCAGTGTGATGACATCATCACACTGCAGTCCCGAGCTGACAGCATCGGCGGGCACCCTTTGTGTGCCGGCCGTTAGCTTCAATGAAGACGCCGATCTCCATTGAAACTAATAGCATGGGCCAGAGATTATCCGACATGTCCGTTCTCTGGCCGGCCGAGCTGTGGGGTGACAGGGATCTCTCGCCCCATGTGGGCGCCCTCGATTGGCGGCCGATTTTGCCGCCGACCGACGGTCGCAAGCACGCCGATCAGTGCGTGTATGGCAGGCTTTACTCTTTGCATTAACCAGATTAGACCCTTGTACTCAATCTTTCTAGAGTTTTCTTACGGTTAAATGCCAGATGTGGTAAGATTTTGATGCACCTCCCCTATCTATTCCACTACCTCAAAGGGTGCCCATACACTGGTATATATTGGTTCAATCGAAGAACTCTTGAGTGCAGTGTGGTGACATCACAATAAGCGTTTGGTGATTGAGAAGTGAATCAAACAGAGATTTACCAACATGTTCCCGTTTAAAGAAAGGATGCCCACAATTGATTCCCGAACAATCGATCATCCAAAACATGCGTGGTGATCGATTGTTTGGAAATCTATTGAAAAATCGACCCGTGTATGGCCACCTCTACTCTCTCATGGTTTTATCAAGATGACCAACCATTCCCCAACCTGGAACTGTCTAATTTGGTGGTTGTACACCCTTTTCTTTGAGCCTCCCATGCAATTCTTTCCTGCATGTGTTCTACTACCTAATGTTGTCTTTTAAAGGTTGAAGCCGTCTTTATTAAATCAAGAATCCCAAGTGGTCTTCACCCTCATATACCAGTTGGACTCCCAAACTCCCATAATGAAAAAAGGTTAGGAGGCAAATAATCTCAATCCTTTACATCCCTCTGTACCACTTTCTTCAGAATGGATTTTAGAGTTTTATCAAGCCTGTCCACCAGTCCATCAGTTTGGGGTGATAAAGACCCTCTATGTAACATGAAACAGTTTGCAAAATTCTGCCATCATGTGGGAAATTAAGGGGGGTACCCTGATCCATCAAATTGTAATTCTCCTTAAGAACAACCGTCCTGTGTACATCCACACTGGGGACCTTCTGGTTGGCTGTGGCCCTATCTGGGTGAAGGTATTGTCTGAAGTCCTCCCCTGCTGGGTGGCGGTTCCCTGCATACTAACTACTACTCCCTTGGACATTGACATTTGGGACTTTAGTTTGTTGCTGCCATATTTGTTGGCCAGGTGTACAAAACTATTTATCACCACTTTTGCCTGTGTATAGAGACCTCGTTAGGGTCTCGCTGTTGAATAAAAATTGGAGCATCAACAGCCACCTCTGTCGTCTGGTTAATTCCTGTGTCGTTACATCTGACATCACGAACAGGATCAGCCATGTCAAACGACAGCAGCGAGGCTGGCGCCTCCAGCTCCTTCACATCCCCCCCCCAGCTGTGAGCATCAGTCTGGCAGTCCTGATGGATGGCCTTTTGCAGCAGAAGCTTCCCCCTTCTCAGGGGTGGGTGAAGATGTGGCCGACTGGTCAAAGCGGGTTCGTGCTGTGGTGCAATATTCGGGACTGACGCCCGCCCAGCAGGCAGAGTTAACGTTTAACATCCTGGAAAGAGAAGCCCAGCATCTTATGTAATTTTTGCAAGCCACCGACTTGGACACTCTGGACAACATTGTCGCACACCTGGAAGTATTTTACGGCCAGCCCGGCAACTTGGTGGAACTCCAGGCTCAATTCTCCAACCGCAAGCAACTACCTGGCGAGACCATTGCCCAGTACGCTGTGGTGCTACAGGAACTGGTCCCGCAGATTTGCACCCTCCAGGCCAGCCAGATGAGCTAGATTTCTTTGTCTTCATACTTACTAAGTTGATATTTTACCATCAGCTTGCTTCTACCTTGTATACATTTACTTTGCTGAACAGATTTAAAATGTTTAAAAACGCTATAAAAATTCTGTGACTATGTGAAAAGTTTGCTGGCCATTATTCTAATGTGATGACCTTGAAAAACCAAAGCTTCAGAGCCAGGAATTAAAAAATAGAAAAGAAAGAAAAAATAATAATGAATGACATTTCCACATTGACAGGCAGGTTGCTTTTGTCCTCCAAATAAGTTTTTTCTACAGCCGTGCAACTACAAAAAATAAAACCAATTTTTTCTTTCCATTTTTTGGTTTAGTCTTTCATGCATGTACTCCTTATCCACGTTTACTTTCTAAATATCTATTTCAGATAATATTGTCATAAAACTATGTAGGCATACCCAGCTTTCCAGTTTGAACCATCATGTCAGGAAGTACATACAGTCGTTAAAATACATGTGCTGCAGACCTAAGGATCGGCGGGCACCCTTTGTGTGCTGGACATTGCCATCCCCATCCAAAGTACTGGGATCGGCCGGGAATTTACCGACATGTTGGATCTGTCCAGGTGGGCCCACCCGATTTGTGGTCGTATACTAATGTAAGATGCTTGCAATGCAGCAAACAAATAATGTTTAGCGCTACACATGCAAAGTTACAACAGCTGTCCTATTAAAACCTGTGTACCCTATGGTAACACATAAAGTGGGGCTTAGAATTGATGCTTTGTTATATAACCCCTACATAATTGTATGTTCCATTTTGTCATGCACCCTATATTGGATCACATTGATTTGCAACCGGTTATTGTGGCTGTGATACATTCTATATTTACGTGTTTCTTCCTGTTCTCTTTTGTTTTGGTTGTTACTTTAGGCTAAAAATATGTTCCCATTGATAAGTATCTACAGTAGTAAGGCAAGGCAGTTTTTTTTAAGATGTTTCGTTAGGTATCCATCTCACTTAAGCCCCCCATACACTCCATACAATTTCCATTAGATCTGCCAATAACTATGTAGTACAGTGGCCTCCCTCGTAGAATACATAGTGATTGGAAAGATTAGAAAGGTCCTCATATTACATGGTTTTGGTAGAAGAAAAGTTGATTGTACAGAAATTGTATGGCAAGATTGTAAGGTGTGTGGGTGGCTTAACTCAATTCACAATCAATAATATAGTGTTTGAATAGCCATATAGCCTAATATACATCGAATCGTTTTGTAGCCTTTTTATTACTGTTTCTTTTTATTTTATCTTCTAAAAAAAAGCACCTGGGCCTGCTGAAAGATTCTTAAAGATGTTTCATTAGTCATTTAACTTGGTTTTTCAATTCATCATGACTTGTACAAAGATCTGCCTGATAATCCAATCCATGGGATGTAGCTTAATCTGCATAATCTCTTTACCCCATGCTGGTTGTTATATTCATCATCATTATTTTTATTGTAAAACCGATTATTACAACCCCATGTATTTTTTTCCAGGAAGAACTTTGTACAAGTCAGATTACCAGTGAAACATCTTGAACAAAGCTTCATTTACACAGTTGAACCTCAACCACACTGCTGTGTGCAGTGATTGCACATAGTGTGTGGGTGTTTAGGGAGCAGTTGTCAGTACTGACAAGCACCCTCATGTTATGCTATTGGTTGACTGGCCGATGCCCTCCCACCTGCACATTTCGGACATCATGAGTACGTCCAAGGCATACTCATGAGTGCTGCTAGGAGGGTTAATGTGTATGGCATCCTACTTCACCACTCCAACTACAGCAGCATCTCCAACAGGGATGGATATTTTTAAGTAAACCCATACCTGCCTCTAATGCACTCGTTTACTTATTTCTGTAATTTATGATCACATTAAGGGATTGCGAGTTCATCAACTTTGGCATGAGCATATATGAAGGAATGTGCCATTTTGATCTCCTGAACACCCAAGAATGGCTCAGCAGAAGTGACTATTCCTGCTGCCCATAGGAATAGCAAAGTGGTGGTCGTCGGTGATTAATGGCTAACCCACACAATGTGTGCAATCAAAGCAATGTAGTTGATGTGAAGAATGGAAAGCAGAAAGCCTGAAAAAATGTGACTAACAAATTTAACAAAGTGCAATATAATACATTTTGGGTTTTAGGTTTAAATATACTTTAAAGCAGGCATTACAAAATTGTATTTATATGTGTCTGTTTTACTTCTACATAACAAATGTTACATAATGTTAAGTGGATTTAGAATTCTTCCCAGTAGTATCAATGCTTTTGTGGTGCCCTCAAAAAAAGCAAGGATAAAGGGTCTGTTGATGTTTAGATCTAGAGGCTTCTGGTCTTTGTTTTTCTCTGGAACATGGGCTTCATCGCCACTGTCTTCTAGCTCAAAATGTACCGTGTTGATGACCTATAAAAACATAGTACAAATGAACATAATAAACAAAAATAACCTTGTGAGAAAAGAATTTGAAAAGAAAGCCAAACGGACCAGATCCGGCCCCCTGGCCTTAGTTTGCCCACCCCTGCCCAAGACTATTAATTAATATGTGTGTTAAAGCAAACCTAAAGCCTAAATATAATTTTATTAAAAACAATTGTAAGGTAACTGATGAAAATGAAAATGTTCCACTGTATACAAGTTAACAAAATATAGCAGAATATAAAAAATCATATATAAGCATTAAATGTGATCTAATGTGATAACCTTTTCAAAATATTGGTAAAAATTGGTATTCACCTTAAATTGGACCTACCACCAGAAATCTATGTTTTTATGAATGGCACTAGAAGTGCCAATAATAGGGAGGAATGCAGTAAAAAAATCTCAAAAACGTACCTGTAATGACCAATTTAACAAGATAACCCTCACTTCCTGGTTCGCTGCAAGGCAACACATGAAGCTTGAGGTGCAATATCGTGGGTGGCCACTGGGGGGCGTTCAGTGATCTTCTATGGGAATTTTCAAAGCAGATCACTGAGAAATCTAAGCTTCCTGTGAAGTCTTGCCTATTTCTGCCTAAAATGAACCAGGACGTGAGAAGAGCTGAGGGATTATCTTATTAAGAGCGAGAAATATCTATCACCCAATCAGTCACAAGTTATGTAAGAGTATAAAGCCATCATCCCTATAATACAAACTTAACATATAGCACAATGCACCCAATTGTCTATCTTCTCGTATGTCAAGAAGCTTAGACAATTATAAATGGGACTATGTCTGGCTATGGTGATGTAATAAGAAAGTCGCAATAATTAAATATACAGAAATATACAGGGGGATACAGTCTCCCCAAATTTATTCAATGGGAAACAATGCACGTTACACAGCAAAATTAACCATGAGAGACATACACAGTGGAGGTCCTATTGCGCTCGACGCGTTTCGTGGGGTGAACCACTTCTTCAGGAGTATCAAATAGGCCTAATGCTATATAAAGTATACCCTATAGTCAATTCCTGAGGATTCTTAGGAATTGCTCCAAGGAGGAAGACTTCCTCCTTGAGTCTAGAGCTTTACAGCAGCGACTCTTGGCCCGGGGATATAGTAAAACATTGCTCAAAAATCATTTAATCGAGCACGTGCCTTTAATCTACATGACCTGATCTTTGGAAACAAACCGTTGAAGGATACATACTCAGTGAAGCTCATACTGACGTACACTAAGCACCATGCTCAACTTAGAGACATCTTCAAAAAACATTGGGACCTTTTGAGTCAAGATGATATTATCAAGAACTATGTACACCCCCATCCCCAAATTACATTTCGCAGAGCCCGATCCCTCAGGGACCAATTGGTCGCCAGTCATTATACTGGCAATAAGCGAGGTGACAAATGCAAGAAAGTAGGTACTTTTGAATGTGGCGGTAAAACCTGTAAGTGCTGCATCCATATGATCAACACCAACAGATTTACTCTTCCCAATGGCAAACTCTTCCGACCCAGACACTTTGCGGACTGCAATACAGAAGGGGTAATT
>CM070035.1:113655232-113676116 GCA_036250615.1 Ptychadena robeensis | reverse complement strand
AGGTGGAGCTCCATCTCTCATGTTATGGCTGTCCTGGAAAAGACGACCTTAGGGAAAATTTTTGCTTCTATAGAAATCTCACCGGATTCTCGCTCTTCATTCATATACAGGTTCTTTTTCTGATGCCTTAAATAGCCTCTGTTGCTTTCTGTGAAATGAACAAAAAAAATATCAACACACTTCCATGTTTCATGCTTATATTAGCAGGACTCTTTCACAAATAAACATGAACCCCCCCCCCCCCCAAAAAAAAAGCCACCATCATGTTCAGCTCTAGCAAAGGGACATCTTTCTCTGCTTACAGGTGTTCACAGTCAAAAGATTATAACAGAAACCATTCCCAGTGGACTCAGCTATGGCACTTAATCAGCAGTTAACCTCTTCCACCACCTATCACACCCACACACTGAAAATAGTATATCCTATCTTGCTTTACAAGCTAAGAAAAAAACACTTAGGGTGCATTTTTTTAAGTGGGTGTTGGGCTTTAAATACTTTCAACTAAAAAAATAAAACATAAAATAAGAAAAATCTACAATTACTGTGCTCTTGCACAAATCATTGCTCCTCAGCTGATGGTAACACTGCCTAGGGCAGTGGTGCCCAACTGAGTTGATGTGGAGGGCCACAAGTGCAGCCCTCAGCACCACTAAAGGGCCGCACATAACATTTTCGATCTATACTGACTTGCATAAGCATTTTTTAATGTCACCTCTACCCCATGTCACCTCTGCCCCATGTCACATTTTTAGGGAGCATAAGAAATTACCTTCTTTCTGCTCCACACGTACCAGCCTGGTATCAGCAGCAGGAAGCGGAGGAGAGGTGAAAGCCGCCTTCCGTGCTGCTGATTGGTTGACACATGCGCCAATCAGCCCAGCCGGAGGCTGACAGGCTCCCTCAGCTCTCCTCTGCTGAAGGAAAATCCTGGGCGAAGAAGCGCAATTACGGGATCGGCGGGCAGCGGGGAGACATGATTGGCAGTAAGGGCATGGCCGCAAGTGGCTGACCGCGGGGGGCCGCCAAGTAACGCGAAACGGGCCGCTTGCGGCCTGCAGGCCGCGTGTTGGGCACCTCTGGCCTAGGGCCTAAATGCCCTTCAGGCATTCTTTGGAGGCCCCTAAAACCAAACTGTTAATGCATTGGGACTCACCTGTCGCCCACTGACAGGTCCTCGTCTCGGATCTTCTTAGAGTGGGAAAAGGAGGAGAGGCAAAAAACGTATGCGATAGGCATATGTAAAGGCCAATCAGCGCCTGAGCAAGTCTCTCACCTCTCCTCCTCTTCCCCTGAAGTGTTGGTGGGAGATCAGCAGACAGGTGAGCGCCTATGCTTCCACTATTCCACCAATAAACATGGGGCGATTGTATAATATATATTGCGGCACATAACCTTTGATGATGTATATGACACAAAATGTGCATTACCACATTACAGTGTTTCCTAAAGCTTCTTCTGGCTATGCATGCTGTAATTTCTTCATTAAAGAATATCAGTATAGATTGAAATGGGTATGTGTAGCCCTTTAGTGATGTCGAGGACCCCACTTGTGGCTCTCCATATCAACTCAGTTGGCCACCACTGGCCCAAGGTATGGAGGCGCATGTGGCAGCAATGATCCAAGTTAAAAATCCTTGTCTCCCAAAGTGCCCATAGTATGTAAATGTATTGGCAGTGGTTAAAGAAACATGAAGTACTGATGTGATGCCCTGTCGAGTATCTGCTAGATCAAAGAAAGCGTAAAAAAAATGTTTATGATAAAACATTAAAATCACAGAAAACATCATTTGTACTAATAGAATGGAACTGATTGCTCCATGTTAACATGAGAACAGATCTCTGCAAAGGGATTTAAACTAGTCTTGAACTCAAGAGTTAAAATCTGTTCTCATAGGGGGATGACCAAAAATGTATATTTATGTATAAGCAGTACCAAAAACCATACTCATTTGTCTGGAATTACTTCTATGGACGTGTATTTTGTGACCCAAATAACCTTGCTACATCTATAACTAGTGATGAGCGAGCACCAAAGTGTTTAGTCCAAACATAACGCGATGTTTGTGTGTCCTACCAAGCACCTGATTATAATGAAAGTCAATGGAAGACAACCCGGCACCCCCTTCTCAGAAGAGGGGATGGTGCCTTGTCCATTGGAAAAGCTCTGAAAGTGACAGAAACACCACTCAAATGGACCAGGAACATCATGGGGACGATGTCTGAATGCACCTTCGACTCCTAAGTCGCTGCTGTTAAAAGCATGCCAAGCCCCCCCCCAAATTTTTTTTTTTTACAGGAAATATGACACTCCATAACAATATATGGGAGTGCCTGCAGGTGGGCTTACGCTCTAAAACATTAGATGCGAGTGCATGCAGGTGAGCAGATGGTCTAAAATATTATATGCCAGTGCCTGTAGGTGAGCTAACGCTCTAAAACATCAGATGTGAATGCCTGCATGTGAGCTGATGCTCTAAAACATTAGATGTGAGTGCCTGCAGGTGAACATACGCTATTAGGCTATTAGATGCAAGTGCTGCAGATAAGCAGACGCCTAAAAAACAGATGCAAGAGCACGCTGTTCAGTGCACCCTATAACAAATTTGAGTTTAAGGCCTGTGCTTGAGCTGACCCTAATAAAAAAGGAAAAAGTGCAAGGAATATATACACTCTGGATGAGGAGGAGAAAACAAGATTCAACCACATACCTTGTGTGGTGCATTTTAAAGTCGATTAAAGAAGAGATATGTTGACATTGCCTTTATCAGCTCTCCTCTGGTGGTGTTGGGGAATCATGAGCATTCAGGCCTTGCAAATTTTTATCTAAGTCTGTTATAATGTTACCAGCAGCACTAAATACACGCTCAGATAAAACGCTGTTGGCTGGGCAGGCCAGCACCTCGAAAGAAAGTTTGTGCCACGTGTCCAGCTTGCACACCTAGTAGTTGTACGGAACAGAGGGATCATTTAAGATAATGACATGGTCTGCTATGCATTACTTTACCATCTTCCAATACTTTTCCCTCCTTGTACCACTACGCTGCGCTTCAGGTGAGGTTGCTGGCGGGGTGTCATGAAAGTGTCTCATGCCTTAAGGTACCCATACACGTTGTGATTTTTCGGGGACGATGCGATATTCGATTTCGATGCCCGATTTTTGTGCTATTTTTTAAAATTCGGCTCGGTGCCCGACTGTTCGGCCTGAATAGCACCGAACAAGTCGGCTGCTTGGAATGGGAATCTTTTAAAAGGGCTGACCGACCGAAATTACGGGGGCAATTCCTCAGTTCGGGACGCCGCCCCGACTTTATCGGCCGAGTTCTAAAAAAACGAATCGGTCAACCAGACTACACCTCTGCATTTTAGGAATCCGAACGATCGACCCACCCTTCCCGACCGATCGGTCGTCGTTCGGATTCCTACCATCAGATTTAGTCAGACCGTGCGGTTTTTTAGAAAATCGGCTGAAAAGTCGTCCGGTTTTCCCGATGAGTATGCCCGTATCTTTCGTTCGGTCAGCCACTTTTAAAAGATTTCCCATCCAACAGCCGATCGGTCGTGTACTATCGGCCCAAAAGTCGCATCCGACCGACTTTTAAAATACACTACACGCACAATCGGCATTCGAATCGCTATCTCATCGCCTCTTTCCCCGCTAACAAATCGCACTGTATGGGTACCTTTAGATGTTGTTTTTTGGCCTTCCTTTGTTGGAACTGCTGTGTGTTCCCCTTATCTTCCCCTTCCTCGTGTTGCCTAAAGCTACCATCCATGTTCAACTGACATCAAATCGCCACTCATCTTCGATCGAATTTTTCGCTCATTAAAATCGTATTTGTCCATTGTATTGCCACTCGAAGTACGCCCACCACATTTAGTATTCAATCAAGCCCGACTTCGCATTGTAATTTATTCGTTTTTAACGTAGAGTAATCAAAAGCGATTGTCAAGGTGCTCAAAGGGACCATTGATGTCACAGAGGGCTCACCCCATAGGTCATATCTTTGCATTTTTAATCCAGTACAATTATAATCGTGGCAAATGACACAGGGGACACACATTACATTAGGAGATGTATTCACAGAGATCGCCTTTGCATGCTTGTGTGTCAGTCGCCATTACAATGCATGCTTGCATGTTAAATGACTGTATTTGCATTTCCTCCTCCTCCAGAAGTTACACTATTCTCATTGATTGAATCGAATCTCATTGGACGGGTCAAACAACAGTAAAAAATGAGATACATTTGGGCAATCAATCAAAATTTTCCAACTGGTCCGATCAAATTTCGATCGAGCAAATGCAATTAAATCGAATTTCAATGATCGGACCATGTGGACTGCTTCATTTTCAATCGATCCGACTAAAAAAATCGATCGGATTACATCGATTGTACAGTCAATCGAACCATGTGTGGCTAGCTTAAGTAAGTACAGGTCAGACAGGAAAGTTTGGAGAAATCTCTCCACAAGCACCTTCTGGTATTGCACCATTTTAGTTGTCCTCTCCGCTACAGAAATGAGAGATAAAAAGTTATCTTTGTAGTGGGGGTCGAGAAGGTTGAACACCCAGTAATCCATGTTATCTAAAATATGTACAATGTTACAGGCAGTGCTGTGGAGTCAGTAGATAAATTCTCCAACTCCTCAGTTTCTGATACTTCGACTACTCTGTATTTAATATGCTAATGTATTTTATACATTCATTGAAGGAAAGGAAGGCGACATACAAGTGGCAGGAACTAAAAACTAAATCTGGAAAACCTAGAAATGGTTTCTATTTAACTTGGAATATAGTTAAACGAAACCTGAGGTAAGAGGGATATGGAGGCTGTCATATTTAAAGGCCATTTCACACTATATGTGTTTTTAAAAAGGCATGCATATATACAAAAACGCATGCGTTTTTCACATTACATCTGCGTTTTTGAACAAATCAATGAAAAATGCAGGCAAAATAAAATGCATATAGCAGTGAGTTTTTAAAAACACATTCAGAAACGCATACAGTGTGAATGGTAACATTGGATGTCTATGTAAAAACTTGTGCAGTAAAAAATCATGTGCAGTAAAAAAAAACATGCAGGTTTTTAAAACGCAACACATTTTATGTGAAATGGCAAGATTAATCTTGACTGCCAAACACAGACAAGAGTCCCTAAAAGGACTTTTGGATCTTTGCTGGAAATCTGCGCACACTAATCCTTCCCTGCCTATCCATGCCTGCCCCTGATTTATCCTTCCCTGCTATCTGAGTCGAACAGGGGTGTTACAGGTGCTATATAGAACACGATCATGTGTTCCGGCCTGGCTATCTGGCTATTATAGATGCTTATTGCAAAGCAACCCCTTTTCCCTTCTTTAGAAAAAGAGAAATTACATAAATAATAAAACAAAATTAGTGACTGCATGTTTGTTTGTTTTTTAAGAGACAAAGGGCATCGTGTTACCCATGTACCCTATGATGCCAAATGAGGATACTAACTGTGCCAAGAAAAACTGAAATCAACCATTACCACCACTCTTTAGCTTAATAAAATTTCAACTGTTAAAAGAAACAAAAAAATGGGAATTACCCTGAAGTTTCTGTTTAGGATTGCGATACACAAAGCGATCCAGGAATCTCATTAAAGTGAAATCTTGTAAAGGGTCACCTGTATACTGAATAGGATTACCCTGTGAAGATAAAGAAACAAAACATTTTCTAAACAAGAGACAATCGCAAGCAGAAGCTATGGAAATAGACTGAAGCAGTAGAAAACATAGTGACAAGGAGATGGAGTTTAGAGCTGTATTTCAATTGGCGCTTTCCATAATTATTTATTCATTATTTTTGGGCATGTAAATGAGCCCCAAGAATGAATAAAAATGCATGACTGTCAATTATGGATGATATGAAGAAGTGCTCCCCAAAAAGGAGGTTGGAGGAAGTGAAAATAAATCTCATCACCAAATCCACAATAAAGGAAACAGAGCCGATATTAGTCTCTCTACATCTGCTGCATTCTTAGTAGTAGTCGGTGAGTGAAAGAATGTATTTAGCAGAGTAGGATTGGAAACCCCTGGTTAACCCCCAAAACTTCAAGGTTCCATTATCTAGGGTTTCAAATGTACGGTATGTCCAAAATAGGGTGAGTGAGTGAAATAATGCATATACGAGGATAGAACTCTGACCATAAGGAAGCATTATTTGATAGCTGAGATTATAAGTGTTGCAGCTGATGAGGCTGTGTGTTTCTACTGGCTGTTGATGAGACGTCTGTGTGTGTGCTCACCTGTTTCCATTGGCTGTCAGGAGGAGCTGAAGGAAGTATCTGATAGAACTTTGTGCCTGTGGAGCCTACAGTGGTGTAAACGATAGACTATTATGACATATGAAGCTCTATCTATCTCCTAGGTGCCCAACCTGCGGCGGCCCTTTGGATATTGTTCGGCAGCCCCCCCTTGGTCCTCCATATTCAGCCCCCAAAACTATTACTATACTATTATTACATTTGGCATAGCAACTCACCTGTGAAGTAGGCACACGCTGACCCAGCTTTCCTAATCAACTTTGGCGGTTCTACATCAGTAAAATTGTCAATGTTGATCGGGGAAACCAGGTCTACATATGAGCGCTGCACCCAAGGGCAGGAGGGGAGGGGGGGGGGGGGGGGGGGGGGGGGGGGGGGTTTGACTGCCTGTGGGGTTCTGGCCCACCACTGATTATCTAGTCATATCGTCCAGCACTAATGGAAAATCAGAATTATTTTTAAGCATATGCCATCTGTGCCTTATTGCAAAGATTCCCCTTCCCTTTCTGTCCAGCAATACCATCTGGAAGGGTGTGAATAACAGCATTTAGGTGTGTGAATACGGCATTTAGCTGTATATGATTAAGTATGCTTTATTTAAGGTGTTACCAAAAGGTATAAGGGTTTAAACTGTCATGTTTAAGAACTAATAGTTGAATGCATAACATGTTTAAAGCGGACCTACCACTTTGTAGGTCACTTTCCACAATCGGCATCAGACTGCAGCTAGCTAAGGCAAACACTGCCCCTCCCACGTTGTGACGTCACGCCTAGGCGCTTGTCATAGCTAATAGGGCTCTCGGGAAATCAACCCCAGCTGTCTCTGCGGCTCCAGAATGTTCTCTGCCTGTCCTCTGTGACGTCACTGTCACAGCGGATGGACTGTGAAGCTGTCTGCAGCCCTCTCCTCTCCCTGTCAGCAGAAGAAATTCCCCCTCCCTCCCCCTTCTCCAGCTTGTCTCCTATGAGTTTGGGGGAGAGGGGTTCTTGTGTTGCCGAGCTGTCAAAGTGTTTTCCTGATAAGAAGTGGAGGAGGATAGAGGACACGGGAGCTGTGTGAAGGGCAGAGAAGGATCATGTAAACAATGACAGTCACATGGGAGGTGTTCTGTCAGTGCAGCGCCCCAAATCCATATCCCCAAATCTGTGTCCTCCACCATCACCTCCTATCTACCTATCCTCAGCCTACCTGTGTGCCCCCTCAAATCCATGTCACCCCCCCTTTCACCTTCACACTGAACCCCTTCACCACCACTTTTCATCTCCATCCTCTCCTTCTCTTTGCGCTCTTCCTGTCTCATAGTGTCATCTTCATCCTTCTGCCTCACGTCAAATTCCATCTCTCCCTGTCACCAAGTGTCATCCCTGTCCTTCAACTTCATGTCAAATTCCATCCCTTCCTGTCACCTAATGTCATCCCATCCTTTGGCTTCACTCCAATCTCCATCCCTCCCTGGCACCTAATGTCATCCCCGTCCTTCTGCTTCACTTCAGTCTCAATCTCTCCTACAGTGTCATCCTTCAGATTCACTCCTGTATCCTATGCAAACTGCAACACATAAATGTAGCACATGGATCTCTGGAAGGACAAGAAATGTCCTCCCATACCAATGTAGCTTCAGGTCGCCAGTACTTAAGATGGTGCCTAAGTCAATGAGGAAGTGAAGGTTGTAACTACCTTTTTTCTGTTTCGCAGTTTTCACAGATGTAAACTGCTGACAGGTGAGCATTATGTCAATGTATGTATGTGGGGGATTTTTTTTTTGAGTTTACAACCGCTTTAAATCTAAAGTTGAATGGTGTTTACCCTTACCTCCAGGATGCTCTTTGCAAAGAGTGCTACAGATGGATGAAAGTGATTTGAAAGCTGTAAATGAAAAGAAAAACAAAGTTAAAAATACATCCAAAAAGATCACAAGATCATACATTTAAAATGCTGATGTGATCACAAGCAATAACCAAATTCTTTTTGGTATTCCTATGTACAGTAAGAGAACAAAAAAAATCTCTATATTCAGCCTTGATCAATAAATACTAGTCTATAGGTGTTCCAAAATTAAATAGCTCCCTATTCCCTATACATGTATACAGTATGTGCCACATCCCATATATACCAAAAGAAAAAAACAAGAGGATCATGAAAGAGCAATGCTCTTCACGTCAGCACCTACACCTCCCATTGTGAAGACTAGCGACTTTAAAAGGGACCAGGTATAGACAAAATGGCTATCAATAAAATAAACATAGTTTATTCTTAGTTTTAACAATTCAGCAGTTAATCAGTGAATTATACATTGGTAAATACAGTATGGTCAACAATAGCAGTTCATTATGGTTACATTAGATAAAAACAATTCACAAACTCATACCCAGGTTCTCAATGTACATAAAACATAGGTTTGAGCAAGACAAGGGACAACACTTTGACATGTTTTGCCAATTGGCTTCTTCAGGAGATATTCTGTGTTCCCTATTTCTAACAAATTATCAGTTTTGTTCACTTAAAAATTACAATTGTGGATTACCATTACACGTTTTGTTTGGGGCACTCACATATCATGCTACATGATATATTATGCTCACTAGAGCACATACATTTAGTTTATGCACATTTAAGTATGCAATTATGAAAGTATGCATTGCATACTTTCATAATTTAATAAGTTTTACTGCTGCTTTATCAATTTACTGCTTGCACCAAGTTGGGGCAGCAAAGAAGCAACGGACAAAAAAAACAAAAACACATTATGTACAAAGGACACAAAATCTGCATTACCATACTCCAGTGTTCCCTAATGCTTGAAGTAGAATTTAAAAAACGTTTTGTTATTAAAAAAAAAAAATAATGTCTCCTAGATATGCCTGCTGTTTTTTTTTTCATTATAAATGCTTATACAAGTCAGTGAAGACTGAAAATGTTTTATGTGGCTTTTTTGTGATGCTTAGAGCCACACTTGTGGCCCTCCATATAAACTCCCTTGCCCACCACTGTAGTAGTCCCTTAACCTCCTCCGCGCTTTTTGCCCTCCTTTGGACCCCCTACACATCCCTGGCATCAACACCAAAGATATGATGAAAAAGAAAGAAAAAATAGTCTCCATTACCCCATTTCCATTACATGGGGGTCAACGACTCCTTAAGTGGCGTCATTGAGGAAGACCTGGAAGGATGTGCAGCTCCGCCGAAACAGAAGACCGTCACAGTCATAAACAAACTCACCCTGACTTAACTAGGGCTAAATGCCCAGGAGGTTGAACAGCCAACTGGTAGGCCATAACACTACAACATTGTTGGTAGGTTTAGGCAACAAAGATTATCATTACACTTAAAAAGAAAACATAAGAAAAATGATGATTTGCTTCATCTCTTTCATACCTGAAAGGCTGCTATAGCCTTTTTTCTATGTGTAATCTACTGGGCTCATGTATAATCCAATCACTGCTTCTGTATAAAATGTGCCTCTGAAGACAACATTTCTGTAAATTTCTGTAGCATTTCCCAAAATTGAGTATACCCCACACATTGTGGTAAATAGTTTAATAGCTATTCATATCACCTGATCAATTATTGACTTTCTGGTATACACAATGACAATATGGACAGCTCTGAGAAACCTTGGACCCTATTATTCCAATATATATCACAGTATTCGGATCAAGATTTATAAAAATTGACTTTTTGTAATTTTTTGTATTTATTCTGAGTCTAGTGGACCTAATCAGTATTTTTTATTTGTCGATTAATTGATTCATTTAAATTTTTTGTTTCACACTAGAAAATATTTGATATTCTCATACCTTTTTGATCTCCCAAAGGCTTGTGTTATCAGCTCCACAAAATATAGGATTTCGATTCAAAGGATCATAATGGCACACATTTTTACCTTAAAAACAAAAAACACAGATGTTTAAATCAACAGAGGACTGCAATAATACAAAACAAAAATAAACCCATGTTTTTTGTTCAGCCTAGAAATTTAACCTCCCTGGCAGCTAGGGAGTATAAATAATCTTTTTGCCCCCTCTAAATTCTTAAATTCAGGCATGAAACTACTTCTACAAAAAATTGTAAAAGAATGGGTTGCTCTTAAATAGCTCAGTAAATTTGAGTGTGTTACTGTAAAGCTAGGCATACACTGTTCGATTGTAGCACATGTAGATCATGATTTTTTCATCGGACACAGATCGTAATCAAATTCAAAGTAGTACCACATGGAAGGTTCTATCGTGATACGATCGTAATTCAACCAAAATCGACGATTTTAGTTTCTATAAAAAAAAAAAACACAGGAAAAAGTTATACAAGTGTGTTAATCAAATACAATCGACCCAACCAATAAACAAATTGCTCTTATTTAACCTCCCTAGCGCACTGCCCGTATCACGCCGTTGTACGGGCAATCGAGGCAGTGTACAAAGTACACTGCCTGTCACTCGCTCCCTCCCGCCGCTGCTCTTCACACAGCCGGTGTCATTATTGACACCAGCTGCGTGAGTGGGAAAGCCGGCGCTCCTCCATTAACATGGAGGTCTATGGTGCTGCCCCCCCGCGTCACCGTGACGCGTTCCGGGTGGTGCCGAAACCCCGGAAATGTTGCAGCGATGAAGACAATCGCTGCAGCTTTTCAGGGAGGCATCGGGTCTACCCGATGCCGGCTTCCCCTGCGGTTGAGGCAACCTAAACAGCGGACGAGCTGGGCTCGTCTCAACCGCTAGGGAGGTTAAGTTCAATCGTTACATCGCACAATCAATGAATATTTGCCAACATGTCGGATCACTTTTGATCGGTCATGTGTGCAGTATATGATTTAAGTTCGATGTAGACGTAGATTGTTTTAAGTTGACCGAATGCTAAAATCGAACAGTGTATGCCTAGCTTAATAGGATTCCACCTGTGCAATGAGTTAATTTTAATTTTCATGCTGCTGGTATCATAACAAAGGAAGCATTTGAAAACAGCCCCAACATAGAAGTGGTAGGGCATGTAAAAATCACAGAGAGGGATCAGAGCATACTAAGGAGCCCACTTTTCGAATGCAGTGACACAAAGCACAATGACACAGGACTCTACAGCAGAAGAGATGTGATGTGTTACACTTCTGTCTGGCAATAGCATGGACTAAGCTTATGGTATCTTGTCTGACTGCATTTTGCCATGTTTGATGGATGAGGGCATTAAAGTATGGGGTTGTTTTTCAGGGGCTGGGTTTGGCTCCACGGAGAGAAAGCTAGAAAGCTTTGGAAAACCAAGAGATTTTGAACAATGTCAGGCTTTTGGGATGGCCCCTTCCTTTTCCAACATAGCTGCTCACCAAAAACAAAACCACTAGGATGAATAAGGAGGAAACATTAATTTAACACATTCGGCGGCAAAACGAATGGGAATCACGATGTGCGTCACTGACCCTGGTGTCCATACAAAGTATTCTGATTGAAAAGGGATTTACCACCTTGGCGGATCCCTGCTGCCAAGCTTGGCCTCCCTGCAGTGGTCACATGATCCCCAGTTCTCACTGAGGATGGGTCCTGCACAGAAAACTAAAACTAAATCTAGATTTTCTCCACACTCAGCCACAGGCAGCCGCTGATGACTCTCTGCCTTCCTCTTCTCCAAATCAATTCCCCTCCACCCTTTAGCTTAGCTGTGCGGTTCTGCTGCAGGCCCCTTCTTGTTGGACCCCATATAAAATGCAGGAGGGAAACACTGTAGCCAACGATGAATTGTCTGCTGATCTTAAACAGGACATACAAGAAATTGGCAAGAGCATGTCTTCCCTCAAACTTTGGATGGAGGATGCTACCACGGTCCCAAAAGAGCATGAGAAAGAAGTTGAAGAGTTACACAAGGAACTGAACATGTTCAGGGATAGTCTGGACAACATAGAGAACAGATCCTGCATGAACAATCTCCATATCCAGCGACTGTAGGAATCTATCACTGACCTATTGGGAGTTCATAGCACCCCTGACTTCTAAATCACCTGAGTGGGATTACTACCAGACAAAGAAATTGATCTTGAAAACTGAATTAGCTAAGCAAGACTTGGCTTTTCAGGGTCACTGATTTCAGCTGTTTGCGAATTTGTCTCAGCACACCATCCTTCATTGAAGAGCACTGAAACCTTCTCTAGTAGTCTTACAGCAATGCAAGATTTAATTGGTGGGGGTTCCCAATAAACTTCAGTTCACGTATAATAACGTTTCAAGCACCTACTTATCGATCTGTCTGTTATTTTGGCATACACGTTTCTTCTTTTTTCCCGACCTTTTATGGAAAAGTTGTCAATAGGATTCATTAGGTTGCTTATTATTTGCTGTTCACTTCATTAGCTTAATTTTTGTGTTTTTTATGACCATTTGCTTTTGTTTTTTTGAATAGCAGTTGGACTGTTAATTTGGTTTTTTGTTATTTCTTTCTATTGCATTTTTTTTCGCCTCCTCCCAGTTGGATTCATGGCCCCCCGGGGAACTTACAATGTGTTTGTCACACAGGTCACCCCTTTTTTCCCCCTTTTGTTTTCTTTGCCTCTATTTACCTTTCCACTGTATTCGTATGTTCTTCCTTCTGCCTCTTTCTCTCCCCTTCTTTCCCAGTCTCCTCTGGATCTCCCCTGAATACCTTTGCAAATAGCTGTTCTCTTAATTGATATAGCATCAAAAGTATTTCTATTAATAATTGGTGAAATTGTGACATGAACAGATTGACATTGTTAAATATCTCTTCCCCACACATCTTATTGCCTAATCTTTTAGATACCCTCGAGTCCTTTGCTGCATCTTAGACCACCATATTAATGAATCCAAATCCACCACTATTTATGTCTCACGAGACCCTGGAAGGACTCCACTTTAGATTTCAATGGACCTACCAAACTACACTACCTGGGTGTCAATTTGACCACTAGCTACAGATCACTATATGCGGCCATTTATCCTCCGTTGTTTTGTTATTTAGACTACCTTTTGCAGTCATGGGCTCACCTTCAGTTTTCTGGTTTGGTCTCCTTCAGGCATTCAAAATTACCTACCTTTCCAAATTTCTTCTGAGTGCTTCCTATGCCCTTAGATTCTTGCAACCAAAACCTTTGTGGTTTATTTGGGCCAACTCTTGTCCTTGAGTTAATAGATCAACTCTTTATAGGCACAAATGTTATGGTGGCCTAGGGATTCCCCAACTCTACATATATTACAATGTCACTAGTATTGCCCCCCTGTCTATATGCTTAAAATGAAATCCCCATCTGTTGGATGCTATTGACTGTGATCCGCTGGATATCCCAACTCTAATCTAGTTCCCCCCAACACTGCAACCTACTAGCCTCAGTTCTACCCTCTGTGACTTCCTCAAAGTTTAAGACTATTAAATACTTGGGTGAATTAATGTCCTCCCACCTTCCATTGATGAGAATCTCCTGTTGCCCCCTCTTTGCTTCAGCATTGGCCTCGCCTCATGTGTTTTGGTGGTGGAAAAACAGTTTTTTCAGTACCTCCAGATTTTCCTTTATGTATACAGCAAAGTTGTTGAGGAACCATATTCCCTTACAACTTTTGAAAACAGTTGTTGACAGACCCCCATGCTCCAGGTCTTATACTCCCTTTTTCATGTATCTCCAAGTTCGGCTGGAGCCACCCCTGCTTTACACTAGAAATCCCTTTGGGAGGTGGAACTCATCAACAATCAGAAGCTTGTTCAGTATTAATACACTGCAGAACTCATACGTTTTTATTCTGATGGGACCTAATACCACACTGTACATCCAAGTTTGTCCCCCGAACTTGGAAGGAGGGTACCATGGAAGACATATGGTGGTCCTGTCCCAAAGTACGTCACTTGTGGATACAGGTCTACATTTTAATACATACAGTCCTTAAGTTTTCCCTATCCAAGCACCCGGTTAAAGGGTATGATGCAGAGAGGCCAAACTGATTACTTGTGTGTTCAATGCCAGTAAGATTATGATTGCCCATGCTTGGAAGTCCCCATATTTGCTTTTTTTTCAAGTCAGATCTCAGATACAGGGCATAATGATAAATGAAAAATGGACAGCGATAGTTTTGGACAGACATGAGACCTTCCTTAAAGGTCTGGTCACCCTGGATTAGATATTGTGGGGTTGACACAGTGGCTGTTGTGTGCACTTCCAGGAGATCCTGAGATGCTCCACTTCCCCCTTTTCCTCTCCCACTCACTTTTCCCTTTTTTTTTCGTAAGTATTTGTCTAGCTGCTGTTTCAGCATTGCACACAAGCGCTAAAATATACATTATTTATATTGTAATGTTAAGTTGATGTCAACTGCTTGGAATTACTTTTATGTAGCTTAAATGCCTTCTTTCTTATGGTATTGTATATTCGGTTTATTGTTACAAATAACTTTCCTTTAATTAACATGATTGAACAGGAAAAATGGAATTTCAATCCATTAAATGAGTGTACAAAATCAGGTGCCTCAATACTTTTGGCAATATTATTTTCACAAATGCATGTACATTATTCCATATGTCAAATATAATTCTCCATTACAAAAATGTTTACACTGAAGATATATTTTGTACTCAGCATTACCTGTTTACTATAACCAGATCGTGGTTAGTTTATTCACAAAGGTAAGTTGTTAATTACATTTGTTTGATTAGAGCTTGATAATGCCATAGGTCCATAGCTTTGGCCAAAAAGTTTGAGCTTTGCTTCCTTAAGCAAAACTATAAGAGTACTTTAACAAAACTCTCAGTCACAGAAGCAGCCCTACTACATAAATATCTTATATTAAAGTGAACCTACTACGTTGTAGGTAAATTTCTACTATCAGCATCAGGCTGCCAATAGTTAGGGCAAACACTGCCCCAAAATAAAAATCAAAATCTGAAAGCAGGAGGGGCGAGTTTTCAAAGGTAGCCCCTCCCACTTTGTGACATTGCATCTAGATGCTTGTCATAGAGCTGAAAGGGCTCCTTGGAAATCATCCCAGCTGTCTCTGCGGCTTCATCATGTTGTGCTCTGCCAGTCCCCTACGACTGTGATGTCACAGCCACGGTACTTTGTGAAGCTGTATGCAGCTCCTCTATCAGCACAAGGAATCCACGGCTCCCCCCTTCTCCAGCTGGTCTCCAGATGAGTTGGGGGAAGGGTTCTTGTGTTGGCGAGCTGTTTAAGTGTTTGCATGATAAGAAGAGAAGAAGGGTGGAGGACACACAGAAGCTGTGTGAGGGGCAGAGAAGGAACATGTAAAAAATCAGGTCACATGAGAGGTGTTCTGTCAGTGCAGCGCCCCAAATCATCCTTGGTGTCCTCCACCATCACCTCCTATCAACCTAACCTCATACTCAGCCTACCTGTGTTCCATGCCTCCCTGTCACCTAGTGTCATCCCCATTCCTCTACATCACGTCAAATTCCATCCCTCCCTGTCACCTAGTGTCACCCCCATCCTTCTGCTTCACTCCTGTCTCCTATACAAACTGCAACACGCACGTGCAGCACACGGATCTCTGGAAGGACCAGAACTGTCCTCCCATACCAAACCCTTTGGGATTGGTAAATATGTCTGCACATATGTTAACTGCTAACAGGTGAGTATTATGTCAATGTAATGTATGAGTTTTTTTCAATCATACCATTTTGCTGCATCCAAAAAGTAGGTTCAACAATTTCAGATGATTTTTCATCATTTTTTTTACTCTGTTTATCATTCTCAGTATCATCATCATCTGGAATGTCGTGAAAGTGCTCCTCTTCACATAATTCCTAAAACAAAATACAGAGATATTGACCATAAATTGTATATACAAATGAGTTTACATTCAAACTTATGAAAAAACAGAATGTTCTTATTGTAATAATTTTTAACTTAACACTTGCCTTACACCTCAGGTCCCAACTAAATCTCATCAGGAGACTGACAACATTGTGCCAGTTACAGAAACCAGCAAAAGCTAAGGATCCCTAACCTATCTCACAAGGATGAACTCAAGACTCAACTACTGCAAGAATGCATACATTAAACAATTTAACATGGGCGGGTGCAAAATAGCCTGAAACTTTCATGGCTATGTGGTTGAAAAAAATGGCTAATATATGTATGAATGCAGAACACTATTCAAAAAAGTAAAGGTTAGCAAAAAGCTATTTTTTTTTTAGTTTTTAGATATTTGCAAAAAACAATGAGTGTTATGAAAGAAAAATAGAAGAGCCAATAAAAAAAACTCATTCACTACCATTGCCTACATACCCCATTTTCCCGCAACAACACTCGCAGTCCAGGTTTTAGTTTAACAATCTCAGAGATAAGGAAAAGTGCTCCACAGATAAAAGAAGGTTTTTGACAGCCAGTAATTTGCAGTAACCTCTTCACAAATGCCTTTACCCTCTTCAGTACCACATCAGCTTTCAAAGATTTGTAGAGAAGATTTAGAAACATTGTTTGCTTGGACCCTTGTGCCAATCCAGGATCTAGAAGTTTTCTATTCACAAAAACAGTAATATTTAAATATAAACAAGTTAATAATGCATCTGTACTGAAGACATATTGTCTAATATTGTTAAAAAGGTCATTCCCACAGAAGAATTTGCAATCCAATCCACAACTTACTAAAAGGTAAGATATGTTAGGTAAGATCTTCACACTACACATTTCCAGTTCTTTTACACAATATTCATCAGGCACCTCCCTCCCTTGTCCATTGGTTTAATACGAATTCCCATAATCGATTTGAATTCGCTCACAAATTATTGGATTGACCATTAATTTGATCTTCAGTTGATACTTTTTTCCAGACTTCCATACAAATGCATAACATAGGTGGAATTTTCTTATATTTTTGGGTCTTAAATGAAAGGTGAAGTTTATAGCCCCCTTCTCTTCATTAAAAAAGTAATTCTAGAATGTCAGTCAAAAACTTTTCATCCACATTTAAATTGGCCCCTACATTTTCATCATGTGTGATTTTTAAACGCAACACCTAAGGTGGGTTTACACACGTAGATTTTTACATTCGATCAACGAACGACTTTTTGGTTGTTTGAACAAAAATCTAGAATGGGCAATTTGTTCAATGAATAAATTTTGTTCGACCTCAAACAAAAAATCATTCGAAATGTCATCAAACATATTGGTAAATTTATATCTGTCATAATTTCGAATGTATTTTCATTCTATATTGGCGAAAGACAATTAAAAAATCTGTTACATTAGATAAATGAATGAATGATGTTGGACAAAGACATAAAACATTACATCTAATTGGCAGTTGGTTATAGAAAAAAATCTACACGTGTAAACCCACCTTAAGTTTCATTAAGGCATAGTGCTTAACCCCCTGCAAATATGTTTGGAAGGACAGTGTTTTCTGAGGGGGAAGTTTATTGGATATTTTTCTGATTAATAAAAGTCATGTGGCTCAAGACACCTCTTATAACAATGTCTTACCATATCAAATCTGCCAACATCTATCCCTACTAAATATGCAATATTACAATTAACCATTCAGCAATCTAAACACAGGATGGAAATGTATACTACTTGGATGTATTTTCGACTTTGATTGCTTCTTTTAAAATGCCAAACCTCTGTAGTATTGACATTCACTAACTGTACTGCAGTTAGCTCTATTTCTTTAGCCATCTCGTTGTTTTGTAACATATACGTATATAAACATTTATATGAATAATCAGAAATACAAAAGGGAAACATTTCTCCAAACAAGGAGAAATGGTCCAATGGACACTATTAATATGTAATGTGATTCCAACAGTTTAGAAGAATGTCTTTTGTACAATTTTTTCTTGATGTCTTTAAATAAAAGTATGTGACAACAAATAATTAGGTCATAAATTTGGCAAAATAGCTTTCAGATGAGAATTATTGTGAATAATGGACTTACTTGTACAAAGCTGCATAATACCTATGTGACACAGTTTGCTGAGAATCCATGACTTGAAATAAAAGCATAAGGATTTGCACGCTTGTATTAAAGTTCACAACATGGAGTATTTTGAATAGAGTGTCAAGCTGCTCCTTTATTTTCTCATTGCCAACTTGGGAAAAAGGAAAGGCTCTATTAACCCCAGTCAACAAAGCCCTCAAGATTTTGGAATCAACCTCTTTTTTCTTTATACATGCCCGGAAAAAAGAAAAATACACGGTAATGAGTTGGTTTGCAAGGTCAGATTCCTCATGTGAGAATATGATTTGATTCAAAAAGCAAATGCCATAATACTGAGCTTTTTCACTTATATTAGGGCGATATAACAGTCTTTCTACTTCAAGACACACAACCACTTTCATATTTGGATGTTTATTCAGCAGCATTTCAAGTAAATAGGTAGCCTTTGTGGCTACTCTGTACTGAGGATCTCCCAATTTATTAACCAAGATTAACAGAAGATTCTTTTCTTCTTCAGGTTTATTACAGAGTAACTCACTGATCACATTGAGAGCTTTTGCTTTTGTTGCAATCAAGTTGTCATGAGTCAAAGTTTTTAGCACTTCTATAAATTCTGCCACATGCTTTTTCAGTTGCTCTTCATAAAACCACAATATTAGCCGTCGATCCCTAGCATCCCTATTGCCACTGGAAATTAATTCAAGTGTATCAAAATCATGTTGAACAAATGTATACAGCTTCCGATTGTCAGGCAAAAGATTAGAAAGAAGTAAATCCTTAAGCGTATCCAGAGCCATGAGGTTTTGACGCCTGCTGCCCTTTTTTTTTACTAAGTTTATTAAATTTTCAACAAAGTGTAGTGTGTGAACAGGAGCATCCTGCAAAAGAACTGTCATGGCAGCCATTCTGTCTGCTAATGTGCCTGCTGAAACAACAGTTTTCATCCATGCAGTGTTAGCGCCTTTCTGGAGTTCTTTTTTATTTTTATATAGATTTACTTCATGCTCATATAACTTTCCAGCCAAGGTTTTATACTTCAAGACATGCTCTTCATTCTGTGGCTTGATCGTAAATTCCTTAGTATATTCATGATCATACCACTTTCCACCAGGCTTCAGAAGCAGGATGGAACGTTCTGAAAACTCGAAGATATGCTTTCCACTATTTTTCAAAGTTAAATTTGAGCTTTCCTTTTTTGATACATTTTTTTGCAGCTCTTTGGAAATTTGAGGCAAGTCTTTTTCCTTGCCTTTCTTCATTTTTTTCTTTTCTAAAACATGGTTTGCTTCATCCTTTATCTGTTCTTCAGCTACCTCTTCTTGCTCCATCATTTCTTTACATATTTTCTGAATGCCCAGTTTTTCTATGAAGGATTTTAATTCACCTTCTTCGAGATCATCAATTCCTCCTTTTTTGCCACCATCTACAATTACATCTACTTCTTCCAAGCTTGCAAGCATTGTAAAATCTTGCTAAAAGAAAAACAATATTATATAGCCATTAGAATAACGCAACAATGCAATATCGATTTACAGCTTTTATTTCTGATTACGATCAATTTAAAGCTCATCCTTTTACAACAGTTGTCACCTTAGTACTCACAGCAGGAACTAACATGAACAGATACTACATTTTACCATGTTACCCTACATGTTTCAACCTAACTGTACAATTTTTGGACAACCAAATAAATTTTTACTAAAACTATACAATATGAGGGCCTTTTAAACTTAAAGTGGTTTTACACTCAAAATAAAAAAAAACAGACATACATTAAACAGACACAAATACTCACCTGTCAGCAGTTCAGATGCTGGGAAACTGCTACACAAAAAACCCCACACTATACTCACTTCACTTGCTTGCAGATGTCATGCTAGCATCTTGGCTCCAGGTATTATCTGCAGGCTTCCGCCCACACTGACCCCCCCTTCTTCTCCCCTCTCGGAGCTGCAGAGACTCGTAGGGGAGGGGGGGGGGGGGGTTTGTGAAGAGGGGGAATCGTCTGCAGACGATTTCCTGCCTGGGAGAGATATCCCACACTACCACAGCTAGGATACCAGGTGTACTAGGGACCAAGTAAACATGCTCTTAACTTCTGATCCCCCTTGAATGTAATGCCTCCTTTTGTATAGTTTAAACCTCAATTTGGTATTCTACTTCATTAGGTTGTCACAACTCATTGACTATGTGGACCACTTGCACATTCTTAAGAATTTCTTCTGATTAACATTACATTATAATGAGGTACATTCAGCCATTGACCTGGGTGGGAGTGTTTTGGTTGAGGCATTACTAGGGGGTTTACTAGGTAGGGTAACCTTATTTACCTTATTATTTTATTGGCACACTTTAACCGTTACACTTTAAATGCTATTTATTTTGGCACTACAACAATGCAGATAATAACACCAAATACATGCACTTGTGACATGTTTATTTATGCTTTCCCATTTACCCTATATACTCAAATATAAGCCGAAATTTTCAGCACCTGAAATGTGTTTAAAAAATGAAATTCGGCTTATGGGTCAAGAAATAAAAATCTATGCATTTTGTATGTGGATTTTATGAGTGAATTGCAACGCCACCGAAACAGGGCTGTGGAGTCGGAATCGAGGAGTCAGAGTTGGAGAAATTTTTGGGTACCTGGAGTCGGAGTCAGCAAAAAATGGACCAACTCCTACTAAATTAAAATAAAAAAATAAAAAAA
>CM070035.1:113619376-113632568 GCA_036250615.1 Ptychadena robeensis | reverse complement strand
TATAGCACTGGACAATATGCTGCCGTCCAGTACACATCGGGGCACCGGGACAGCGCATACTCACAGCATGCCAGCACTGCCTGTACCACACTGTTAAAAACGGTGCTGTACAGGCGGTGCGCTAGGGAGGTTAATCTAGATGGGATTTCTGGCCATTAAACCTGGAAAAAAAACATTTAAAAAAATCTGTGTTTTGGAGGATAAGTTTAGCCATTGATCCCAGTCGTCCAGGTGGTTGCACCATTTAGACATTTTTTTTTTATTGGTATTTTGGCTACAAATATGACCTTAATGTTTGAGAAGTTCGCCCTCCATAAAAGTCAATGATGGTTCGCTGCGAACATGTGAACGGCGGGTATTTGCAGAAGTTTGATTCACCTCTTCACGAACAGCCGCAGCTGATGTTTGTCCATCTCTGATTCTCAACCGTAAGACTCTGTAAATCGAAAGTGTCTTGTTTTTGTACATCTGAATTATCCATCATAGAACTAACTATTCTACCTTCATCAAATTCCAAATCACTATTATCTTTAAAATGCTTTTTCAAAGTAAGTTTACGTATTAAATTATTTATAACTACAATTGGCCCAAATAAAGCAAAATCATTGTCTGGTGCAAAATTTAACCCCTTACAAAGTAAAGTAATATGCTGGGGGAGTAAGACAAATTCAGAAAGATTAGATTGTTTTCATTCTTTATTGTTTGGGGAAAAACACGCCCATAATTTTTCTTTTATGTTTTGTATGTTTTCCCTTTTTTTGGAATATTACTTTTATATTAAGTGACTTGATCTATCTTTATTTCTTTAAATTCTAAGACTCAGTCTAGGGTTAATAAAGGAGGCAGAGGATGCTGATTGCTCGCCATCAGAAAAGCCTACACGTCTTTTTCCTGGGGTAAGGGCCCCCATACATCTTTAGATTTCTCTGTCAGATTTCCATTAGATCACCTTTTGTTTTACCAAAACCATGTAATATGAGGGAATTTCTAAACCAGTCTACACTGTGTTCAATTGCAGAGGACCCGGCACTACATAGTTGTTGGTAGATCTAAAGGATATCTGACAGAGAGATCTAAAGGTGTATGGCAAGCTTAAAGCTTGTATCTGATTTAACTAATCCCTAGATTTTTTCCACTGATATAATATCTTGTTCATAGTGAATACTTTCAATACGTTGAAACTGATTTTTTTTTGTGTTAATAATTTATTTCTATAGGGCAGATATCTCTAAGGTCCCCACACACATCGTTTGATCCATGTGGGTACCCGCAATCCGCGGCCGATTTTGCCGCTGATATTGTGAGCGCACACACCCGTCTCTTAGCCACAATCGCAGCGTGTATGGGGACCTTAAATCTTACATCCATATCACCAAAGGTCTACACAGTTTAAACTTTCATTAACTCTTTCTGCACTTGTTTAATCTTCTCATGCACTTATGCTAGAACGTCCTCTTTTCTGTAACCAGCAACTCCATTAATTTAAAAGAGAAATCATCAAGGATACTTAACCATTATTTTTTGTAAACTTATCATCAGTCAATTCAAATGTTGGAAATTTGTAGATCCGTAAAACTCTAGGGACTCGCTTTTCTTTAGGATACTCCTTGAATGAAACTGTGTCCCACTATAGCTGAAGTTCTTTTTTTTAAAAGTTTCCTTAAATTGAAAAATAAATCATGAACTAAATCATCTTCTGAGATTGTATCTCTCCAAAATGTTAATGTCCGGAGGGATCTTGTCCCTGGGGCTGATACCACCATGATAGTATCAGCTGGTATAAAGTGTCCATGTGCTGCAAGTTATGTGAGTATATCTGAATTACTGTATACGCAAGTCCAAATGTTTATTTGTTGCTTTTTGCCTAAGGCCCCGGACCTTAGACTAGTTTTAGAATGGAGAGTATAATTCATTCATTCTAAAAGCAAGAACTATAGGTTCTGTATTATCAATGGATTCCCTCTCAGGATCTACAAATCCCAATATGAACTAGTATTGGGGTTTTATCAGCACCAATGTATCAAAATGTCATATATTTCTCATAAAAGGGCTTTATTTAATATTAATATTTCTGGACCAGTTAAGATCATATCTAAAAACATGACATTCTTGTAATAAATATACAACATTTCAATAAAATATAATATGGCACATGTCACATCATTCTTTTGGTGATATCAAAGATAATTTGTTTAGCAGATGTTACAAGCCTATGGGCTCCTACATGTTCCGCCCACTGGGACTTCTTCAGGGAGAACGCACTAGGGTAAAACATTTCTTATTTCTTATTCTTTTGCATGTTTGTCACACCTAAATGTTTCAGCTCATCAAAAACCGTTAACTATTAGTCAAAGATAACATAATTGAACACAAAATGCTTGTTTACATTATTAAGGGAGAAAAAAACTCCAAATCTACATGGCCCTTGTGAAAAAATAACTTAACTGTGGTTTATCACACCTGAGTTCAATTTCTGTAGTCACCCCAGGCCTGATTACTGCCACACCTGTTTCACTCAAGAAATCACTTAAATAAGAGCTTCCTGTCACAGAGAAGTAGACTCAAAGCACCTCAAAAGCTAGACATCATGCCAAGATTCAAAGAAATTCAGGAACGCATGAGAACAAAAGTAATTGAGATCTATCAGTCTGGTAAAGGTTATAAAGCCATTTCTAAAGCTTTGGGACTCCAGTGAACCACAGTGAGAGCCATTATCCACAAATGGCAAAAACATGGAACAGTGGTGAGACAACTCATCCAAGAGGCCACAAAAGACCCCAGGACAACATCTAAAGAACTGCAGGCCTCACTTGCCTCAATTAAGGTCAGTGTTCACGACTCCACCATAAGAAAGAGACTGGGCAAAAATGGCCTGCATGGCAGATATCCAAGGCGCAAACCACTGTTAAGCAAAAAGAACATTAAGGCTCGTCTCAATTTTGCTAAAAAACATCTCAATGATTGCCAAGACTTTTGGGAAAATACCTTGTGGACCAACGAAACAAAAGTTGAACTTTTTGGAAGCTGCGTGTTCCCCGTTACATCTGGTGTAAGAGTAACACAGCATTTCAGCAAAAGAACATCATATCAACAGTAAAATATGGTGGTGGTAGTGTGATGGTCTGGGGTTGTTTTGCTGCTTCAGGACCTGGAAGGCTTGCTGTGATAGATGGATAGATAGAACCATGAATTCTACTGTCTACCAAAAAATCCTGAAGGAGAATGTCCGGCCATCTGTTCGTCAACTCAAGCTGAAGCGATCTTGGGTGCTGCAGCAGGACAATGACCCAAAACACACCAGCAAATCCACCTCTGAATGGCTGAAGAAAAACAAAATGAAGACTTTGGAGTGGCCTAGTCAAAGTCCTGACCTGAATCCTATTGAGATGTTGTGGCATGACCTTAAAAAGGCGGTTCATGCTAGAAAACCCTCAAATAAAGCCGAATGACAACAATTCTGCAAAGATGAGTGGGCCAAAATTCCTCCAGAGCGCTGTAAAAGACTCGTTGCAAGTTATCGAAAACGCTTGATTGCAGTTATTGCTGCTAAGGGTGGCCCAACTAGTTATTAGGTTCAATTACTTTTTCACACAGGGCCATGTAGGTTTGGAGTTTTTTTTCTCCCTAAATAATAAAAACCATTTAAAAACTGCATTTTGTGTTTACTTGTGTTATCTTTGACTAATCGTTAAATGTGTTTGATGTTCAGAAACATTTTGTGTGACAAACATGCAAAAATAAGAAATCAGGAAAAATAGTTTTGCACACCACTGTAAATATATAAACAATAGGGGAAAAGAAACAAACTTCACCCCCATAGTCATAATTTTTTCATTAAGCACTGCATCTTGTATAGTTACCCCATATATCGTCTAAAAATAAATAACAAACACTTCTTGTTTTTGATTATTTAGACTTCAAACTGCTATCATATTTCCTGTAGTAAGAAAATATATTCATCTAAATATACATATCCAGATATTTCTAAAACATACTACACATTCAATTAATCTATTAGAACATCAAAATTTTCTCATATTTTATGCCATGTCACCAATAGATAAAATGTATGCCATAACCTCAATAGAGAGTATTGGGATTGAATATTTTAAAGGATAAATGAACCAACGTTAATGTGTTATGTGACACAGGTTGCCAACATTTCAGTTATAACTACAAGCCAAATATATTTTTCACACCTAGAACTGCAATTTATCCTTTATGGATGTAGCAGAGGGACTTTAAGGCAACAATAGAATACAGTCATGGAGAGTGATCTCAACATATTTTATTAACCTTCCTAGCGGTTGAGACGAACCCAGTTCGTTCGCTCTGGACGTGCAAAAAGTGCACTGAACGAACTGTGTGACGCCGGGGGGGGGATCAGCGGCGGGATTTTCCGGTTCTGACAGCTCTGTTCACATGTTTCTGTTTAGAAAGATGTGTTCAAAGCATTGCATAGTCAAAACTTACTGGTTACCTTTGAGATCGGAGCGGAGTCTTGTTCCCCCAGCCGGAGTCACGTCCTGGACTCCGGGGGGGGGGGGGGGGGGGGGGGGGGGGGGGGGGGGGGGGGGCAGACTCTTCTCCGGTCTCAAAGGAAACCAGAAAGTTTTCACTATACAATGTTCTGAACACATGTTTCTAAACAGAAATCTGTGCTCAGAGTGATTCAAGTGTTAAAACTTACTGTGACATTGAGATCGGAGCATCGGACCGCCCCCCCCCCAATCAAGGAAGTAATTACATGACCGCTTTTGAGTTTTCGTGCGGTTGTAATCGCGTGGCTGAAACCGTATCCGTGTCTGCACGAAAACACATGGCATAGGTTTTGCGCGTTTTTGCGACGCGATCTTTTTTCAAACGCGCCCAGAATCCGCGTCCGCTCTGCCATGCGTTTTGAAACGCATCCAATGCTTTCCTATGGATGCGTTTTTGGGAACCGGATGCGTTCCAAAACGCTGCAGGCAGCGTTCATAACTGCACCCTAAACCGCATCCGCATTCGAACGCGCACAAACGCACCAGTGGAAACTATATTGAAGTTTCCAATGGATGCGGTTGATTGCGCTTGCGGCCGCGCGGTTACAAACGCGCAAAAACGCAAAAGTGGAAACAAGCCCAAAGTTGGAGTAAAAGTAAAAAACACAATTCAAAGTTAAAATAAAACACAAAACACACTGTCCAATTAAGTTAAACTTTTATTATAAATAAACAACAAATATAAATACACTGTAACAGTTGTAAAAAAAAAATCCATTAAAGTCTATGGTGCGCTTTTGGTACAGAAATCTGTACCTATGCAGTGCGCTAGGGAGGTTAAGCAACATTCATGAAATTATTGAATTTAAAATCAAGTATCAAGTAACTTATATGAGGTCTATTGGAAACATGCTAAAATGGTATTCTACGCGTTTCGCAACCTCTTGTTGCTTCCTCTGCAACGAGACGTTCCAGTCACAGTATGGTACTCATGTCAGAAATGTTAGGTGTATCCATGTATCAACATAACTCCAACATAAAAATGGGGAAGTCTAGGATGTCTTATTTTTGTATTCCGTTTATTTTTTTGAGGATTGTATATTACATAACATCATAGGCGTGAATAGAGTAACGGTGTTTAAATAATACATCGCATGCTACCTAATGGTTTTTAGTAATACTTCCAGTGTTGGTGACCATTTGTGTCTTTATTTATTTAGTTTTTTTTAACAATCGAATGTTATCTTAAAATATACCCTATTTTGAAATACTAGTCTGTCGGTCAGAGTTTCTCCAGGGCTGCGGTTCACCGACTGGAGTAAAGGGTTAATCAAAACAGACTTGGTCTTGTCTATATCTATGTGATTAAGGATGTTTCCGTATATGAATTTAGAATTAGTTAAGGAAAAGACTTGTAACGTTAGTGTTCTGGAATAGTAGGGGTATACAGTCCGTATCAAAAGTTTAAGACCACTTGAAAAATGTCAAAGAATAATATTTTACATTGTTGGATCTTAACAAAGTTCCAAGTAGAGCTTCAACATGCAACAAGAAGAAATGTGAGTGAGAGAAAACCTTTTTGAGCATTCAATTAATTGAAAATAACAAATAAACTGAAACAGGCTGTTTTACAGCTGATCAAAAGTTTAGGACCACATGTCTTTTAAAGGCCAAATCTGTGCAAAGATGTGGATTCATTGTCATTTTCTGTCAGGTAGTCACACGTTGTGATGGCAAAGGCCAAAAAACTCTCCCTTTATGAAGGTGGTCCGGTTGTTGAACTGCATAAGCAGGGTCATGATTTAGCCTCTGATTTAGAAAATTCCATATCACCCCTCCTGGTTATGGAGGGCTGGTTCATATGTTTGTCTGGTGTAATTAGTAGACTTGCTGATTTTGTGAGTTTTTGAAAGGCCTCAAAACATTTTATCACCAAAATTGCTGGAGATATAGAGAACAGTTTAGGGAACACTAGAAAAAAATGTGCAGATTTTGCAAAAAATAAATTCAAATTTAAGTGGAAAGTTCAAGCACTAAAGCAATACTTTCCTTGTTGTAATTTTTCTCCAACCCTTCTCTACATCAGGGGGTTGATACCATGTTCAGGGTATTTGTACTTAACTCACGAATTTAGATGGTGACATTATCAAACAACGTTTACGAGATGACTGTGGCACCTACATTTATTTACATGTCACCAGCCAAGTTGGGAATACCGCCCAGGAGATAAACACCAAAAGGCTCACGGGTTGGACACTTAGACATTATAAGAATAAATAACGTAAAAATAAAGCATTATTTAACACCAGCAGAACAACCTAGTCAAAATTTCACAAATGTACCTCTTCTGATAAAAGTATGATACAATAGTTTTAGCTACTTTTTTTTACCTCTTACATTGCCTTCCTTGTTTAAGTCAAACGATGGAATCCCTAATTAATATCTATATTTAACCATTTACTTGTGCATTTTTTTATGGACACTTTTTCAGCTTATTGGTATATGGTGTATCAGTGAATGGATATCTGGAGGAAGATCAAAATATCTAAATTTAGTGGAACTTGGTCCTGGAAGAGGCTCGCTGATGGATGACATTTTACGGGTGGGTAAAAAAAGTACTACATTTTATGTGTTTTCATGTTTTTGGGCCTTTTTTTTGTAGCATTTTAAATACATACCGTATATACTTAAATATAAGCCGGATTTTTCAGCACCTGAATTGTGCACAAAAAAATTAATTTCGCTTATATTGGGGTCAATGCCCCCCTTCCTGTCCTTCCAGGCATGCCAAAAGGGGTCTGGTATGCTGTGATATGGACCCCAGGCTGTTTGATGTCCCCCTTTTCAAAAGCTTACCAGTCCTTATGACAGCAGAGATTCTGGTATGCTCTAGGGAGGACCCCATGCTGTTTGTGGCCCTTCTTTTCCAGAGCATATCATGCCTTATGCTAAAAGGGGGTCTGGTAGACTCGGGGGGGGGGGGGCACACTTTTTTTTGTTTAGTTATATTAACTACTTTTATCATGAAATAAAAATTGTAATTCCATGCTTTGGGGGGTTTTATTGGATAAAGGGAGGTGGTCCAGGTGGGGAAATATTGATTTGGCTGAACTGCAGCACCTGACTGAGGTGAAGGGTCAAAGTTTGCCTCCATGTTGATGTATAGGTGGTGGACCAAACATATGAAGTAAAACGAAAGAAGGGAAAAGGGGTAAACGCAGATCAAAAGGCTTTCTATCGAATAGTCTTGGATGGGGGATTTTTGGAGAGGTTTTTAAGGTACCTGAGCGTATTAGCTCCACATCCGTCAAGAGATAAATACCATTTATAAAAAACACAATTTTATTTCATTTCATTTCAACACTGTATTTTAAAAGACATATCGTCCATGTGAGTATCCATTAACACATGGAAATAGACAGAACAGGTAATCATTATCACCAACACAGTTTTTGCATAGGCGGCTTTTGTCCCCTGTATCCAAACAGGGGGGGTCAACAGAATTTGCATATAGTTTGTAGTTTGTACATACAGTTCAGAAGTTCATTGATAGATACAGTCATATAAACAGTCCTGACGCGTTTCGTCCTATACAATGAGGACTTCTTCAGAGGAAAAAAGACATTGATTGTATTCCTGCTTTTTAATGTATAGAAGGCAGAAGAGCCATATGGTTGGTTGTCCTGTATGAATTAAAGTTTTTTCCGCATATAGAGAGTTATCTCGTTGTCCAATTTCGCCCACAAGGGCCTCATAATGCTCGAGATAAGACCGCTCAGTTTTCCTCCGAACATTCCCTGAGTATAGCCTCCCAGATCATTGGTTAATGTTTCGCTGTCCCTCTGTGAAAGTGGGGAATAATTGAAATTGTAACCCTACTAGCGGGTTAATGCCGCTACTACTATACTTGTTGGAAGTTATCTGATATGCCGCAGAATTAGAGTTTACGCTGTAGCATTTTCTTAAGGCGTACACATAAAGGAGCTATATTACGTACTTCATTTTCAGGCCCCCCCGCAATTTGGGCCATATTCATCATCCTCGAATCCCAAGCTGGGGGGAGGGAAACAAGGGGAGGAGGTCATCCACCAGAGGTGGGCAAGGTGGACCGGAACCACGGTAAGCCAGACAGAATAAAGAACAGGAGTATAAATGTTTAAGATTCATAATTGGAGACAGACCCTTCATTGTTCACACTGCATATTGATTAGAAAAGTTATTGTGGTAGAAATCATATATCGGATGTTTACAACCTCTAATAATTGGGAATAAGGTAAGAAAGAGGGTCGATAGATCATCTCCTTTTGCTTGTAGCAATATTTGTACCGAACCCTCTCCAAGATTTAAAAATGACTATGTACAAGGTAGTCACGTATCGATTTAGCCTTGCGAAAAGTTATTGCCGGTTGCTCGGGAACGAAATTGCTCAGCAATGTGTCAGCAGTTAAGAGGTACCAGTATCTTTGGAGTAGATCCCTGATTTCTCTGTGTTGTTCAGAGTACGTTAGAATTATTCGAGTGATAGGGGTTTCTTCGGTTTTACGTGTTTTCTGAGAGTAAATTAATGAATTTCTGTCGGTCTTTTTGACCCTTTGGTAACTTTTTTTAAGAAGTTTATTGCTATAGCCTCTATTTTTTAATCGTTCCCGGAGTCCATCGGCTTGTATTTTGAATTCGAGGTCTGACGAGCAGTTTCGTCTGATCCTTAAGTATTGCCCGTACGGAATTGACCTCACTCGACCATCCACCACTCTAAGTTCCACGTCGAGGAATGAAATACTCACCATGGAACACGCCATGGTAAACTTTAAATTTAAATTGTTAGTATGAATGGCTGACATAAATTTTGTTAAATCGTCTCTGGGACCTGTCCAGACGATCAGGATATCGTCGATGTACCTGCGCCAAAACATAATGTGGCGCAGGTACATCGACAAGTCCTCGTCTGAGAACAGTTGTCTCTCCCATTCCCCCAGGTACAGGTTGGCATACGATGGTGCACAACAGGTGCCCATCGTTACCCCCTGTACCTGGAGGTAAAAGGTCTCATCAAACACAAAGATGTTATGCATTAATAAAAATTCTAGTAACTTCAGAATAAATTCGTTAAGGGGGAACAGACTTTGGTCTCTCTGGCTGAGGAATCTCCCAACAGCAGCCAGACCCAGATGGTGCGGTATGCTGCTGAAGAGTGCCTCTACATCCACAGAGACCAACAGACTTCCTTCCGGGATCACCAGATCATCTATTGCTTTTAGCACGTCAATGGTATCCTTTAAATACAAAGGAAGGGTCTCCACGAACAGTCTGAGGTGATGGTCAACAGAGATACTGGCCCTCTCAGTCAGTGATCCATTGCCGGACACTATCCGTCTCCCGGACGGACTAGTGACCGACTTGTGGGTCTTAGGAAGTGCGTAGAAGGTCGGCAATACAGGATGTGGTACGTTTAAAAACTCCATAGTGTCCTTGTCAATGACTCCATTTACGGAGTAATCAAGGATAATTTGGTCAAATTGTTGTTTGATCCTGTCAATCTCCCCTGATCGAATGGTGCGATACCATTCACCATTTTTGAGGATAGAGAGACACATTTTCTTATAGAAAGTATTTGACATGAGAACTATATTACCGCCCTTGTCGGCAGGTTTGATAACGAGATCCTCCCTTGTTTGAAGACGCTGCAGGATGTTTTTGAGCTTTTTGTTGGGGTTAATCGTACTCAGACGTGGTACTTTTAGGGTTTCTAATGCTCTAATAATTTGATTATTGAAGGCATTAATGTTGGGGTTCAAATTTAAAGGCGGAAAAGTTTCAGATTTTTTCTTAAAGATGTTTTTGGGGAGAGTAGGCCTCAGGGAATTAGATGCTTCCCCTATAGCATCATCTTTTTCCCAGTTATCCCATTCATTTTGTTCGTCAAGTAGTTGGCAAAGGTCTTTGATTGCCTCTAGTTCGGCTGTGGTATAATTACTGGGCTGGTTGATTGGTTTCTCGTTTCTTTTGGATTGCTCGTGCAAAGCACGTAGCAGCAATTTGCGAGAAAACAATTGTATATCTTTGATTGTCTCAAAAAGGTCGAAGTTCTGACCGGGGCAGAAACTCAGACCTTTTCTGAGAGTCATCTCCTCTTCCACTGTAGGAGTGTATGTATGAGGAGAGATTAATTATTGTCATTTTGTCACTTGGTTGGTCGGTTTTGGAAAAAAATGTCACTGATGGGTGACGTGTTAGGGTTAGTGTTATGGCATGAAGTTTGGCCTCTAAAATTTTTGATCGATTTAGCATCCATGTTAGTAGATGTCCCTGTGGCTCCCAATGGGGTCCCTATGTGTGTTCGGGTATCTATCAGGGGGATCAACGTCCCACTTGAATCTAAAGTAGTGGCCATGGGTGGGGGATTGTTAGTTTCCTCTTGGGTCTTGGTTGGAATAGATTCGATGGAGGAACATACCTCCTCACTGTAGTGTAGTCAGTGGCTTCTGGTTGTGATTGGTAGAAGCGTCTACCATAACGTCTTTTAGAATCGTTATCCCTGTACCTAGCCTCAGGATTAGTGTTTCTTTTGGTGCCGGTTTTAAAATTAGGTTGATGGGTAGGTTTAGAATCTTGTGACCTATATTGGTTAGTGTCTGAATCTGAGGGATTCATGTGTGGTCTACGTGACATATTGCGAGCTTGATTCGGGTTTGGCCAGTGGTAAGCCTGACCAGTACCGAATGCAAGCTCGTCCCTGTCAAATTTGTTCTGCTTTTTTATAACCATTGCGTTCGTATAGCCAATTACTTGATTTTTAATGTCCCGTTCCCTCTGTTTGAATGATGGAACAGACATTAAATATGCGAAGGCCGCATATAGAGAGTTGATCTCGTTGTCAATTTCGCCCACAAGGGCCTCATAATGCTCGAATAAGAACCGCATCAGTTTCTCCGAACATTCCCTGAGTATAGCCTCCCATCTTTGTTTAAATGTTTCGTCTGTCTCTGTGAAAGTGGGGAATAATTGAATTTGTAACCCTAGCGGGTTAATGCCGCTACTAATATACTTGTGGAAGTATCTGATATGCCAGCAGAAATTAGATTTACGCTGTAGCAGTTTCTTAAGGCGTACACAGAAGGAGGCTATATTACGTACTTCATTTTCAGGGCCCGCAATTTGGGCCATATTCATCATCGAATCCCAAGCTGGGGGGAGGGAAACAAGGGGAGGAGGTCATCCACCAGAGGGGGGCAAGGTGGACAGGAGACCACGGTAGCCAGACAGAATAAAGAAAACAGGAGTATAATGTTAAGATTCCATAATTGGAGACAGCCCTTCAATTGTTAACACTGCATAGTGATTAGAAAAGTTAGTTGGTGGTAGAAGATCATATAGCGGAGGTTTTACACCTCTAATAATTGGAATAAGGGAAGAAAGAGGGTCATGATCATCTGCCTTTTGCTTGTAGCAATATTTGGTACCACACCTCCAAGATTTAGAATAAAACGAAAGAAGGGAAAAGGGGTAAACGCAGATCAAAAGGCTTTCTATCGAATAGCCTTGGATGGGGGATTTTTGGAGAGGTTTTTAAGGTACCTGAGCGTATTAGCTCCACATCCGTCAAGAGATAAATACCATTTATAAAAAACACAATTTTATTTCATTTCATTTCAACACTGTATTTTAAAAGACATATCGTCCGTGTGAGTAGCCATTAACACATGGAAATAGACAGAACAGGTAATCATTATCACCAACACAGTTTTTGCATAGGCGGCTTTTGTCCCCTGTATCCAAACTAGGGGGGGCCAACAGAATTTGCATATAGATTGTAGTTTGTACATACAGTTCAGAAGTTCATTGATAGAGTCATATAAACAGTCCTGACGCGTTTCGTCCTATACAATAAGGACTTCTTCAGAGGAAAAAAAGACATTGACTGTATTCCTGCTTTTTGATGTATAGAAGGCAGAAGAGCCATATGGTTGGTTGTCCTGTATGAATTAAAGTTTTTTGTCACCATGAAAGCAGTTGGGAAGGAACGGTATGCTCCCATCAGACGTCGTCCTCACAGAGCCAGGGGAAGGGGAACCACCCCGGGGGGCACCACTGGAGAAGCGCGATTTCTTGCACTCAGCGTGTGTCCTGTGTGGCCAGCGTTTCAGAGCAACACATGGGAACGAAAACCATCCTTATTCCAAACATATGAAGTGTTTGCCTGGCTGGTGGACCTTGAATGTTGGACACTTAATGTTCACGGTGAACCGACTGCCAGGCGAGCAGTTTAGTCATCACGAATAGTCATAGTTGTCACTGACATAAAGATTATGTTTGTTGAGCCACCTGCAGCGTGTCTGAGCTTGGCCAGAATTCATTGTCGGTAGCAGAGAGCCACATCCATACGTGGGTACATTGTGAACCACTTTATAAGAGCGTTGCAAACCCCCTGAACATGCTATCATCACCAAATTTGCTAGAGAGAAGGGTTGTGGGAACAATTGAAAAAACATTATTGCTCTAGCAAATGTCATTTTTGCATAAATTAGGTTCAAAGTCAAGTCAAAGTTTTTAAAGTTGACCTAATTTGAAGTTATTTTGTGCGAAAACTTCCCACATCCCACCTCTACACCTCAAGCAATTTGTAGTTTGTAATTACCTTGCAAATCTGCTGAATTAAATAATATCTCCTAACCAAAGCACATTTGCTGTGTGTTTCTGAGCCTTAGCTGCTG
>CM070035.1:113594496-113606799 GCA_036250615.1 Ptychadena robeensis | reverse complement strand
TTGCCTTAAAAGTCCCTCCATTCGGTGACAAGGGGCCGCTCCCCTGGTCACATTGGGTGCCACCTTCCTTTCTTTTTTCTAATTATAATTGGGATGTTGGCAACTTTACACTCCCTAACAGGGATTGAATATCTCCTTCTTATTCTAATGTTTGGAATCATGTATCATTTTCGTTCCACTTCTCACGTGTACACCACTTTGTACTGGTCTTTCATGTGGAATTCCAATAAAATTGAATCATGTTTGTGGCTGTAATGTGACAAAATGTGGAAAAGTTCACATAATACTGTATAAAGGCAACTGTATAAAGCCACTGTATAAAGGCTACAGAAAACAAGAAAAAAGAAAGACTATCAATGCCGGTCAACTCATTCAAGGATGGGTAACCCCCCTCCTGTCCAGACATACACTTTTTAAACAGCAATGGTTACCTGCTCTCTTATTATAGCAAATAAGACTGAGAGACCACTTAAAGGCTCAGAAACCCTTTGCAGAGGTTTTGGATTAATTGGCTCATAACAGTCTCACACCTTAAGTCTAGAATATTGAACCTTTTCACAATATTAAAGTTTTCCAAGATTTCGATTTTGGGGTTTTCATAAGCTATAAGCCATAATCATCAAAATAATAACAAAGGCTTGAAATCTCTCACTTTGCATGTAATCTGTCTATTTCATTTATTCGTTTCACCTTTTAAATTGAATTGCTGAAATACAGGAACTTTTGGTCGAAATTAAATTTTTTTGCAAATCACCTGTATGAAAACCCCAAAATCAAAATCTCTTAAAATTTTAATATTGCATGAAATCAATAAAACAAATTTTTTAATATGAAAAATGTCAGTCCTTAAAAAATATAATCATGCATATGTACTTAGTTTGGGCCCCTTTTCACATCAATTACAGCCTAAATGTGGCAAGGCATGGATGCTATCAGCCTGTAGCATTGCTGAGGTGGAATGGAAGACCAGGATGCTTCAGTAGCGGCTTTCTGCTCTTCTGCATTGTTCGGTCTCATATCTCTCCTCTTTCTCTTGGCATTGAACCAGGTTTTGGTACTTTTTGAAGTGTGGGCAGGTCAGGTGCTAAGTCCTGCTGGAAAATGAAGTCAGCATCTCCTGGACTCTGGAAGCAAATCGCCAGGCTCATGGCAATAGTCTCTGGATGGTCCTATTGACCTACTTTGTGGAACAAAGGAAGATGTTCTCCATGTTCCTATCCCTGGATATCTTAGAAGATTTCAACTAGCTGTCTTGGTCATTCCTCTTAAATATTCTGTGCCACTAGAGTTTAGGCACATCTTTCTGCATTGGATCTCCTCTCTATACAGTGTCCACATACATTTGTTTGAGACCTAGGGGGAAAAAATTCACCTTTTATTGACATTCATTGGCCCTTTTGCATGTGCTTGCGATCAATCTTATATACCAGCTCATAAGTAACAGCTCCGATATCTTGAGTCTAGACATAACAACACATCTCTTTGCATTTTCCATACTTAAGCTGGGCATAGACGGGTCGTTTTCCCGTGGACCGCCCAGCCGTCATGATGCATGGGCGCTAGTGCCGAGAATCGGCCAGGCACCCATTGTGCCTGAATTTACCGGCAGATTCTTGGTCAATATGACCAGGGGGCGCACCCGATTCTCTGCCGACCCGACCGCCGATCAATTGCGGGAACGCGCACCATGGCCGATGAAACAGATTAGAGGAACATCGGGAGCCGTGAGCGCGCACGGCGCCCAAGATTCCTCTTATGTGTTACTTTATCTAGCAGTGTGTGGCTAGCTTAACCCCAGTGCTAGTCAATGGTTTTTGTCAGGATATCCTGAACTGGCCATTAAGAATCTAGCCAACAGAGGTGTTACCCAAGATTAGGGGCAAAAAAGTGGGCAAAAAAAAACTTGATTTATTATTGAAAAAATCTCTACAAATGTAGAAGTTTACCCTTCTCATAAAATATAACGATGAAAAAAAAACGTTTGGCTTAGAATAAGCAAAATGTAATAATATAACATTGGAAATTAAATGTCAAATAAAAGACACACATGTGGCATTTGTGTCTTAAACAAAATGTTGAAAACAACCTTGCAGCACGCTCAGCTGGTCCCGCTTTGCTTGCTGAGTTAACTTGGGCAGATCTTCCCTCACATTTTCCCCACCTCTACCTCAATGGCCAAGCTCAATGCAATTCACGATGACCTGCGTGCGTATAGTCTTTCACCTCAGTGTGTTCACACTAAAAGAGACAAAATGGAAAATTCATATCATGCTTACTGTGATTTTCCTTTCCTGACGCTCTTCATGTCAGCATACACATGGGGGTTGGGGGCCCCTTTAACTCCATAGGACCACCTATGGAGTCCTATAAATCAAACACCACTGGCTGCGCTCGCTGTTTAATAACTGGTCCTGAACCAGGGTGGGAATTTGCTGACATGGAGCCCTTTAGAAAAGGAAAATTACAGTAAGTATGATAAGAATGTTCTGTTTTCCTGATGGCTCCATGTCAGCATCCACATGGGAAACTAACTAGCCACAAGGGGGTGGGTTGCAAAACAATTAAATGAGACGAAACAGCCATAGGAACAGCAATAGAGAGGAACTCTGCCACCCATGATGAAGAGACACTTCATGTTGCACCCTTGAAGTTCTAACAGACCATCGACCCTTGTATGCCATGGCAATATTCCTTACCAGTCCAGAACAATACCCTGCCAGTTGCCTTCTTGGTTTTGGATCCCCCTGCTGGAACAGATGACGGAAGATCTTAAGGAAGATCTTAAGGAGGCTGTGGATTCAAGGTAGCCCCATAACGACCCCAACCTTTAAAGTGTGCACAGGAGAAACGTCATCTACAGGGAAGGTTATAAGGTTTTGTCCTGGTTTAGATGAAATTTAGACACCTCCTTATGCCCCCCATACACGTTTAGATTGTGACCCGATGTTTTGGGCGATATCCGTCGGGTCCCCCTAGCTGTTTGGGCCGTCAGTTTGCCGACAGCTAGGAAGACCCGGCAGACAGCATCTAGGGATGCTGGCTGTGAGAACAGTCAGCTGCCAGCCTAGCACAAAGGGAGAGGAGCTGCTAGCACCTCCCCTCCCCCCCCCCTTCCCCCTCACAGGGAGAGAAGCAAGCAGACAGGCTGTGTCCTCAGCCACGACGGATCTCAAATTCCTCAGAGCTGAGGAGACATATCCGTACTTTAGATGGGGACACTTGTCCCCGTCTAAAGTATTAGACCATTGTAAGAATTACTGACATGTCCGATTTGGCTGATGATTTTGGCTCTTTAAGTTTTAGATCGGTACACGATTTTTCGGCCGAAAAATCTAAGCATGTATGGAGGGCTTTAGGGATAATATAATTCCTCAGGGATAGAACAAACCTATCTGTGAAAAAAGTGAGGTGTAGAGAAACGTGAACCAAGGTGGTTATTGCTGGAATTCTTCTGCCTGAAGTAGAATGCCATCTTAAGGGAGAGGTGCGAGAGCATGAGCAGTCCCTGAAGTATCAGTCTTCAGGAAAACCAGCCCTAACAGGAGATCCTGAGGAGTATGTCAAATACTTCTTGGAGGACATATCCAGACTATTTCCATGGAACAGCATAACCTGGCTATGAAAGGTACAACAGGTGCAAGAAACGACAAGCGACCCCTGGGGGTGTTGAGACCTAGATCTTATTCATAGCGTCTAAAGAAACTCCATTGGAAGACAGGGTTTCTTCAGGGTAGTGGCCGCATGGAGTAACAATCAACCACCCAGAATCACAATCTCTGCAGGAACCTGAAGATCATGGTACAGGTGGGAAGGTATACCCCTTTGAATTCTTTATTGAGAAATCTGGGAGCCATGGCATTCAATATGGAGGCAACTAGATGGACTTGAAATAGATGACCACTGAGCAAAGTGGTAAAATATTTCCTGGTTTAATATCCATTTGTTGTCACCTAGCCTAGTTGTCTACGTTAGTCTCCTTAAACAATCTCTTTGTTCGGAACATTGGCAACCACAGAGGTTTTTTTTTTTTTTGCCGTACCTGCCAGAGAAGACTGCATCACCGTGGATGAAATAAACCCCCTGAGACAAGTCTTTTGAAAACCATTGGTCTTGCATCTTTTCAAAGATCCTTGAGTATTATTGTGCCCATCTGAGCATGGACAATGTAGCCACCATAAAGCCCACAATAAGAATTTTTAGGTCTTGGCAAGGTAAGTTATTGATGCAATGAGTCTTGAATATGCTAGAGGAGTACAATCACCTGCTCCCGAGGTAATGCCACAGTGGCACGGGCAGTGTTAATACTTACTCCTAGAGAGAACAGATATTGGGTATCAGACAAGAGGCTTCTCTTATATTGATGAACCACCCGATGAGCTGAAGGGTGAAGAGGATACTAACCATGTGTTATAAATGAGCTGTTGTTCCTCAAGTGACAATAGCCAATATTGTAAGCCCCATTTTTGAAGGAGCGTGACAAAAACGCTGGGAATTGGTGAAGACTCTTGGAGATGTTGGTAGCCCAAAAGGAGTTATGTGAATTGAAGGTGGAGACCTGCAATGGAAAATGTCAAAAGTTTTGGAAGTTTTTAAACACTGGGATGTGGAAAAAGACATCCTTGAGGTCGATTGACAGCACCCAGTGTTCTGGATGAATAGTTTGCACAATAGACTACAAGGACTTCATGGTTAATGTTATTGATGGACCTGTTAAGAAATAGTGAGATTCATAACTGGTCACCACCCTCCTGAAATTATATCGGCTGGAGGTACTTGAATCTCCACTACAAGTAGCAGCAGAAAGTTGAAGAAGGTTAACATAGTGTCCATTGAAGCTCTAGGCCTTAATGGCTTGAATGCTGTAGACTTCCTAGGTCACCTGGACTCAGGGCCTGGTCTGTTTGAATAGTCTGACTCTATTCAATAGTCTGACTCTAATCAAAAATTGTCACTTCTTGCTGCAGAGCCTCCAGTCCTGGAGTAAGTCATCTATATATTCAGCCACAACGCTCACCTACCCGTAAGAGGAGAGCATAAATCTGGCATTCAGCCTGATTATCATCTATTGTGGCTTCCATCAGGAAAGCTGACATGAGTTTCCTGATGGAACAACACAAAGATACTGGCAGTTGGGAAAAGCACTCCATACTGTCTGGAAAGTGCAGCAGAACTGGTAGCAGGATGCCCTTGCCAATAGATGAACTCCCCATAGATCCTGATCAATCTTTTGAACTGTGTCATGTGGAGTTATATTCCTCAGTAAATATGTCTTTATTCTCTTCCTTCAAGGAAAATGACACAGTTTTATTTATTGAGGTGCTTAAACTCCCTCTAGGCTCTGGGACTTTGATTTGTTATGGTTGCAGTGAGAGAGGTGAGAGAAGCTGCTAACAGGTCCCTGGCAGAAAGTCCCGTGGCTGTATCGCTGACATTACAATCCCATGGGACTGGGCAGGCACAATGTCATACAGCGCCTTTCGGCTGTATGACCGTAAGCCTAGGCACAACAAGACACAGTGGGAGGGGCAAACTTGGAAAAACTGCCCCTCCTGCTGTCAAATTTTTTTATTTTGGGGCAGTGATTGCCTTAATTATCGGCAGCTCAAGCTGCAAAGTGACAGCAAGATCACTGACTATGGTCTGAAAGTCCCCCTTCTGGCTGTGACAGACATGACGAATACACTCTGAGTACTAGACTCAGAGGATTACTGATAACTGTAACAATACTACTGTCGATTTAAGAAAACAATATATCACATGCTCGTTTACAGAGCCAGTAAGGAGGATAATGAGGATATCTAGGTTCCATAGCTATTTATTCCAGCTAGGTCAGGGACCCCTGAGATCCTATCAGTTGAAGGTTAAAGGACAGAAAAATAACAGCTAGTCCAGCCAGTGTTGTTTGGCCTTATGGGGTTAAAGCCGCGGAGCCAACCCCCATGTGTATGCTGACATGGAGCCCTCAGGAAATATTTCCCCCCGGAATTGGCTAAAACGCGTCTTATGGATATATATGGGCCCAGGCCGCAGTTTGCCCACTGCTTTAGAGTAATGCATTTTTGTAGGGATGGCTACATCATGCTGTACAAAATCAGCTGGCTTCAGAGCCTCTTCTTTCTATGTTCTGCAATCTTTTTTGTATTCCCCATACAGGTCCCTGCACATTTCCTTCATATTTTCTAGTCAAATGAGGTTCATTTGGTATATTCTAAGGTTGCCTGCCTTGATCTGTTATTGACCTAGTTCTTTGTGAGGTCTGGGAGTGCATTATTTTTCTAAATATTACTTGGCCAACAAAATTGGTCAGCTAACAAAATACTGCACATTGCCAAATTCCTCTTTGAGTGGGCCTTGGAACTATAGACACATATCCAGTTTATTATATTGTCTGGCTCCTTCCTGTAATATATTATATCCTCTTTGCCATTTCAAGATGAACTCAAATACCAAGATAATCCACATGGTCTTGGTAGGATGCTCCTTCTCTACAGGCTCTTCGCGGGGCATCTGATCTCCAGCTATTGTTCGCCACGTGCGTTCGCAATCGCCAATCGAATGCTACCCACCTTGAACCATCGATCCCACTCCAACAAAATATCGATCGAACAGGGAACCAACATGTCGGTATTTCCCTGTTCGAATGCCATTACCACAGGTCGCCGTTCAAAGTATCGGCCAGAGATCGATTCCCCACGACGGTGCGCATCGATTCCTTGAAGGATCATTGTGCATCACTGCATTGCGATCGATTGCACAACAATTGCCGGGGTCCCCATCAAAAGTATCGAAGGAGAATCCATTGGGCACATCTATTTGCCATTCAATGAGTGAACGCTCGTGCATTCATCAATCTATCTATTGTGTATCAACCAATGTATAGGTACCCTTAGTCTTTTGTTAACCTCCTAAATGGCATAAAAATGTTGCCCCACCCCACTTTGCAGTTATTTATTTGTAAAAAATGCTTGGAATCATGTATGATTTTCGTACACCACTTTGTATTGCTCTTTCACATGGAATTCCAATAAAATTGATTCATGTTTGTGGCTGTAATGTGACAAAATGTGGAAAAGAATACTTTTGCAAGCCACTGTATATGGTGGACATGTATTGGGTTTGGGACCCTTGGAAGTAATTCTGAATAAGAGACCAGAGGGAATTTATTCTGTTCCCTTTCAAAACTGTTAAGCTGGCTATCCCTCCTCACTTTTCCTTTGTTGACTTTTTTCTTAATTAGTGTTAGGATTGGACTTGGTTTGGCATGGTTTTACCGCACTTTAACCTCCCTAGCGCACTGCCCGTATCGCGCCATCACCGTGACGCGATCGGGGCGGTGCCGAAACCCTGGAAATGATGCAGGGATGAAGACAATCAATGCAGCTTTCCAAGGAGGCATCAGGTGGACCCGATGCCGGCTTCCCCTGCGGTTGGGGCGAGCCTGAACAGCGGACGAGCTGGGCTTGTCTCAACCGCTAGGGAGGTTAATATGTCATTTTTCATCATGAACAACAGTTAGAAGAGACTTGTAAAAAAAAGTATTCAGAAATATGTTATTAGGCTTGTAATCCTAAAGAATTAAGTGCTGCAGAAATGCAGCAGTGTAGAGAGCAGGGTGGAATATGGTCATGCAGGTGCAGCAGATAGTTTGGGGGGAATGACACCTAAAAAAACATGCCTGTCTTTCTTCATCAGCAGCCTTTATATCGGAAAGGAGTCTAAGCTTCCTTGGAGGTGTCTGACAGTAGTGAAGTGCAGGATTTATGAATGTACCATATATACTTTAGTATAAGTGGAGTATACTCTATAAAAGTCCCCCCTTGGTTTATACTCGAGTTAGAGTCAGGGTGCCATTTACCAGTCCAGGTGTTTGCTGGTATCCCTGCGGGCAGCGGTGTTTTGAGATAATCTCCTACCCTCATGCTCAGTTAGCCCTACTGTTCCAGAGTTACAGGTTTCTGGTGTTAGGGGGTTTGGAGGGTAAGGGGGTCATCTTTAGGGGTTCAACCCTTTCACCCCCTAAACTTAACCCACCCTCAAACCTTTAAACAACCTTTAAACTTTAAACCCATAAGATTTACTCCTGTAACTCCGAAAAAGTAGGGCTATCTGCTCTGTTGCAGATGTCGGTCTCCATGCGTACAATGAATGTGCCCAGTGGCAGCAGTTATAGTAAAAGGCCATTATGGCGTCTATATCTACAAGTGTACATAGGGTATTCTGTCTGTGGTAATCCCAGGCTGACTTTGCAACTAGCTGCTGCATTTCTCCCCCTAGGCTTATGCTCGAGTCAATAAGTTTTCACCATTTTAGTAGATAAAATTAGGTACATGGGCTTATATTTAGGTCTGCTTATACTCTACTATATAAGGTGTATATGCTTTTAAAGCTGATCAGCAAGTTAAACAAAGACCTTTGCTATGGGTGACAAGCAGTGCTTGTTTTTTTGTTTTTTTTTGTGAACATGTACTTAGGTTTTCTCATATTTTAGGCTAATGAACACAGGAATCATTTGGAGGTTTGTCCTGAAGCTGCTATAATCATTCAGAATATTGCAAGCCAATTAAAAAAATATGAAGGAGCTGCACTCATAGCGGACTATGGTCATTCAGGAGATAAGGATGACACATTCAGAGTAAGTTCTCATAGTTGTTTCATAATGTTCTTGCTTTAATTATAAAACTTTTACTGGATATTTGTGTGGCATTTTTTCAGTATTGTTTTAGAACAGATCAGCGCCAAGGACCTTTTCTATGTATGTGAGTATGTACAGTCAATTTATTTTCAGTCAAACTAAGGTGAAATTCACAATGCCCAACATGTGTCTAACAGCAACCCCTAAACCAACCCATTCCATGTCTATGGGTGCTTATAACACCCAACATGTAAACACAATTAGAATGCATAATGCTATAATCATGTAGTATACCATATTTTCCGCACCATAAGTGGCTCCAAAATCAGGGGGGAGGGGAATGCTTGTGTCTTATGATGCAAATGCCTTGACTCCCAGCCTTGGCTCTCCTGACAATAAGCTAAGCCGGGAGGCAGAGGAGCTGTCAGATGGAAGATCCACCCATCTGTAGTTCATTGTTTATGTCAGCATATACATAAACAATGAAATATAGACATTAAGACAGTCAATATAGACATAAACAATGAAGAATAGATCCAGATGAAAGAGCTGCCAGTCGGCTCTCCCATCTAGCTCTGCCTGTGTGAGAGCTAGATTCACTTTGCCAGCTCTCACACACAGTCCGGGTGAATACATGTGCATGGATCTTTCCCCAACTCACACAGTGCAGGGGAAGGGGTGGCTTTGGGCGGATCTTTCATCTGCACTGTATGTGAGTTGGGCTCAAGCTGTCCAACTCACATACAACTCTGCCATCTGGGCTGAAAGGGACCTGTCTGAGACCTCTTTAACTCCTGCTCTGCCGGTCAGAGCATGGAGCTCCAGCCAGCAGTGGGAGAAAAATATTTCTCGGCCATCGAAAGTTCTGATATATATGGTGCGCCCTATACCACAAAGCATCTTATGAGACAAAAATATGGTATTCTTTTGTACTAATTAGGTAAAATATGTGTGAAGCACATTATTTGTATGTAGGTGTGCTACAAATGTTTGTAAGAAATATTGACATTTTTAAATTATATTTTATTTTGTACACAGGGCTTTAGGTCTCACAAGTTGCACAATGTACTATTCGATCCAGGAACAGCAGATCTTACAGCTGATGTTGACTTTAACTTCTTAAAAAGGATGACTAGAAACGAAATTAGCTTTTTAGGTCCTATTACACAACATGAATTCTTGAGAAATATGGGAATTGATTTGCGATTAAAGGTAAGATGCATTAAAAGTAAGATTTACCCTGTAGCACAATATACAGACTGGAAAATACACCGGTTTTCAATACAATATCTGTTTTTTAAATTTTTCCACCATTCTTGAGTTTGTCAAGATGTGTGTCTCGGTCTACCGACCTGTATTTATATATCGTGTATTCTCCTGCAGCCAGGGATTTGGCATTTGGATTTGTGCAAGGACTACTGTACACGCCTATGCACGTACACAAGTATTAAGTCATTTAGTTATATGACCATATCATTTTTATGCATTCATTGCAAATCCAAGCAGCATAAACTTGCTATATGAACATTCTGTATTGAAGTGTGCATAATTATCTTGTTTTCTCTTGCGAAATGGACCAAAAGAATTTAAAAAGTTCTTTAGCAGCACTTTTGGAATTCCTAAAGTATTGAGATTATAACTCAAGATAGAATGTACAAAGGTTTATAAGGATACTAACAGCATTAAAATGAAATTCCATTCTAAGCTGGAAGATGCTGAAAATAAGGCCTGTTGGAACTTCAGAATACAGGTCTTGTCTCCAAACCTTCTGATAACTAAACATTCACTCCTTTGTGTTACTTTCTTCAGTTGAAGATTCACCTTGAACTTCTGCACAATCTAATTTTAACCTGGTTGTTATTCTCAGACTGATGGCCTCTTGCTTGATATTTAGATCTATTTAATTAATAATTAAAGCTTCAATGTTCACAGCCCCATTTGGCCACAGGCTAATAAAAGATTTCTTCTGCTCCAGGAAGATATATATTTTAGTCCTAAATACATGGCCAAATCATCTTGTAAGCAAAAGAGTATTCTCATTAGCATTAAACACACTCTACCTTTTATATGTGACATTTGAGCTGGATGTTCCTGATTGCTTCTAGTGGGTTGACAGGGAGATACACAAGAACAAAGTTGTGAAGCGGGGGGGGGGGGGGGGGGGGGGGGGGGGGGTGTTGCGGGTGCTAGCAAACAAGCAGAGGCTGTCTGCAGTTGAGGGAACCCAGTTGCTGGGTCGATTGGCAGCCTGGAATGTGCCCCCCAAGATAATGCCTGCCAGGCCCCCCTAGCTGCTCAGGCCTGGGACAGAATAGCCTCCTTTCCCCCCTGATGTGGTAACTCCATCATAGCACTGTACTCACACTTAATAAGATGAAATAGTTAGAAAATTGCAACATTTCCACCCACCCTATTATTTTGTTATACTCCTTGCATAACAATGCCTTGTGGATTTCAGGAGAGCTCTCTCTCCTCCTACCCCCCCCCCCCCCCCCCCCCCCCCCATTTGTTTTCATTCTTGCCTGCCTTTAGCACAAACCTGTGGAAGCCATTTTGCCTTACCATTGTCACAAAGCAGTTGCACTTCTGCTTTCTTTTTTATATGATAAGCTCAAAGAAGTTAGGTGGTTACTTTTTGATTCTGATTTAGTTCCAGGAGTCATTACAGGAGTATTCTTGGGTTAAAGACACCTTTGGTTTTTTTTGGTAGCATAGTCTGGAATGTCCGTAAATCACATCAGAAAACAGATTAGGTTGATTGGCATTGCAGATCTTGAGCAGAGATTCCAAGCCCTAAGGGAGCAACTTGGAATTTCGATATCCCTCTTTTTGATCAAGCTGAAGAGAGTTTTACGTCTTTATTAAATGAAACAAAGCTTGCCCACTTTTGGCTAACTGATTCTTATCTAGTCAAACCATTTTGCTTGCACTCTTCCAATTGAGGCCTAACTAGTACCCTTCAAAGATTCTAGAGGAATTCCACTCTGAACCAAGCTAAAGCACCTATACTCCTCCTCGGGCCCTCAACTGGACTTCTTTTCCTCACTTCAGCAATTTGCCATTCATTTCATTCCATTACATTGGCCATTACATTCCATTGGCCCATGATGTTATCTATCTCCTGGATTGCCCTGGTATGTGGGAAGGGCCACTCAAAAACGAAAAACCTGAATAAACCACCACAAATGAACTATTAACAAAGGATTTCCCACAGTGACTCCTGAAACTGCAAACTTTCATGAAAAACTTAACATTGTCAGAACTTTAGTAAAAGTTTACTAACTATAACAAACTTTTCAGAAATACAGTATAAGAATCTTTCTGAATCTTTACCCTAAAACATTTCACCCAGAGGACTTGAATGAGATGATGGAGATCATCAAAAAGAGAGAAGGAAATATATAACCAAATCCACCCTGTAATGTTTCAAGAAAACAAACCACTGGGTTTATTATTATTTAAAAAAAATGAATTAATGAGGTGGCTGGCCTCTAGGGACCTAAGTGTACCTCTAGAGGTAAAAGTGTACACTCCAAACACATACAGTTATAATGATGTCGTTATTACATACCATAGGTCAAGGCATGTAGATATACAAACTTGGTGCACCAATAGGTGCATGTACCACATAGAAATACCAGTACAGTGGCCAGAGGAGGAGGTGGAGAGGG
>CM070035.1:113524080-113549742 GCA_036250615.1 Ptychadena robeensis | reverse complement strand
AAAAAAAAATAATTAAATCCAAAAATAAATAATCCATCCGATCCACCAAAAAATAAAAATAAAACAGCTGACCTCTGCCGCACCAAAATTTCTTCCAGGAAAAAAGAAGGTTAAAAAAATATGCAAGAAAGAAAGCTGCTTCTTGTTCCTCAAAAAATATTCCAAAAGCGCAGGATAAAAAAAACCAAAGATCTTCCATCTGATGGAAAAACAAAGTGAAATCTTTACTCCCTGTCCGGAGCACTGACAGACAGGTCCCCCTCCTTCAAGTCCAGGCGTTGAAAAGAGTGTAATTTCCGGTCCTGCGCAGTGTGTAGCTGCATATTTCCCCACACTCATGCAGACACCACATGGCTTTGTTTGACAGCAGAAACCACATGTTGTCTGCATGACGTCAGGGTACTGAAGTCACACTCTTTTCGATGCCTGGATGCCTGGAGGAGGTGGACCTGTCCTATGTGCTCCAAAGGGGAGTGATTTCATTCTTTTTTCTTTTTTTTGCTGTCGGATGGGAGATCATTGTTTGTTTTTTTGATCCAGCGCTTTTGGGATGTTTTTTTCTTGGGAGAGGAAGCAGCTTTTGTTCTTGCATTTTTTTTTATTTTTTCCTGGAAGAAATTTTATGGATGTCTGCTGTTTTATTTTTATTTTTTGGTGGATTGGATGGATTCATTTTTTTTTGAATGAGGGATTGATTTTTTATGTTTTTTTTCTTGGAGGACAATCGATTAATTGGATTTGATTCGTGGTAGGAATACTGGGCGGGATTGGACATATACCTGTAAGTACATTTATTTAAGTATATTTATTTAATGTGATTTGGGGGGTTTGTATATTTCTTATATGTTTTACATTTGTGGTGGAACCTCACCAACACATCTGCAAAACATATATCATATGTATATTGGCTACATGTAATAATTAATGGTATTATTACATGTAAGCGGTAGGGAAATGTATATACATTTTAATTGTTATTCAATTGTCCTGTTTTCTTGTGTTGTATGTTATATGTATTTCAATGTATATATATATATGTTTGATGTTTATTAATTGTCGGGTTTCATTAGTTGTGTGATTTTATAATGTAGAAAATGTTTAATTTCGGGCTGACCATTGTTTGTTTGTTTATTCATGTGGTTGTTATATGTCATAATGTGATTAATTAGGACGTATAACATTGTTTAGGGGAAATGTATGTGGATTAGTGTGTTTTATTGTTATATGTTATCCGTGATTGTAGGATAGGGGTTAATGTGATGGGACCGGTTATATGGTTATTACAGGTTTTTGGATGTATTGTGTGATGCATTTACTGTATGTATTTCTTGCACACATTTATTTCAAGTTACGTGTTTTAGGGTTTTGCTGGTGTGCTGGTGGTTAGTTTGGATTTGGCAGGGGTCATTCAGGAATTGCTGTAGGGGGTCTTATGTGTGGTTTGTAGGGTATTGCTTTGATGGAAAAGTTGAATTGTCAGGATTGCGGTTTTATATCTAATAGTTGATTAAATTATTAATTATGAAACCTCTGAGGTTTTTTGCGGTAATTGATTGTGTGTAGGTGATTTTTACATGGGGAGTTTTGTGGGTATCTGTAAAAATTTATGTTATTATGACAGATACCATTTTATTTTACTGTGTTTAGAAAGTGAGTGTTTGCGTGCTTAGCGCTTATTGCTGCACAGGGGTTAATGGATTTGGAAGGAGTAAGGGGTTAATCTTACCTGTAATTCCTTCCATGTTATTATCTATGCACATTTATTTTTTGTTTTAAGTGAATATATATTGTAGGGGAGATGGATCCTGGAAGGGAGCAGTATGGTTAATTGAATAATTGGGTAATTAGGTTCTGCTCTTACGGGAAGGGATCGAGTGCAGCCACCAACAAGCTTTTTTCTTTTTTATTATCACGATCGGCCACAAAAAAAACCAACAGGACAGATCTCTATGTGACCCGACTTGCCGGCTTTTTTTCTACATAATTCAAGGTGGGCTCCCTCATAGTTGCGGCAGACCAACCTTGATGTGATCGGCGGGAGCGCGCACGCAGGTTGGTCTGCTACAACTATGGCCGGGAGTCTGCCCATCTATGGGGGGCTTTACTCCAGCCTTTTAACATTAACATACCTCGCCTGGTCCTCCTACCTCTGTCCCATTTTGGTCCATTTTGTAGAATAGGGTACTTTTCAGTGTCTGTGGAAAAAGTGTAAGTTTTGATGTAGTGGAGACTAGGTTTTAAAAGCCTGCTCTCTTTCTCAAACTTCTCATTTTCAACACGTTTAACATGTTGACATGGTTAAAAACCAATGCATTTCAAGGACTGGTTAACGCGTGTCTACACAGGTCATAGAAAAATGTACTTTTCGGACACTGTTTTGCCATAGGGCTCTTTTGTTCTTTTTCCCTTTCCATAAACTCTGCATAAAAAAAAAAATAGATTATTGGCAAAATGGTTCATCAACGCAGTTGAGACTAGGCCTTGGTTTGCATACACTATTATTCCCCTAAAACAACTGATGATGTGTTCTTGGTTGTATTCTTTGATGTTGATATTTTAATTTTATTTATGTTTATTTATTTTTTCATATATTTGGTTAGGATTTGTTCATTTTACTTGATCTGATTGGAGCTCCAAATCCTGTTTTCCCAAACTATTTTCAAAATACAATTCGCTGGTATAACAGACTTCGATCTATTGGTAAGTATTTTGTTCTATTAAGTGACAACTAGACTAATCATGACCTATAACAGAGATGTCCAAACTTTTTGCAAAGAGGGCCAGGTAATGTGAAGTGAAATGTGTCAGGGACGACTATTCTGCCTCACTTTCTTTAAATGCAAATGAACGATACCTTGGACTAGATCTCTTTCTTCTTTCATACTTGGCATTACTATTGTAAAGCATTAGCCATTCACTGCCATGCCACTGATAAAGACTGCCTCTAGGTATGCTGAGTTCTCCCAGCTGTCCAGCCACATTTCATCTAACCATGGAAGTCCTGGTCATTTCCCTATCTATGGAATATGGAGAATCAGTGAAAAGATTACCAGGGACCAAGTGTGAACTGCTGATTATAACATTCACAGTGGGTTCAAGACAAAGCCCCTGCTAGAATGAGAGTATTTTTGCTGCACTTGAAACAAGACCTTAAGTTATGTGCATAAGAAACTGTTATCACTTTTTTACTTACCTTTAAACTGTCCCAATAGCTTAAAGGTGCTCAAAAACCAAAAAATATTAATTTAGCAATTATTCTGATGCCTGTGGGAGCCGCCATTTTAGATTCAGTGTTTGACTCCAGGCTTGCATGAGTTGGGGCTGTAATATCGCCGGCGGCCACCGGGGGCCGCCAGATACAATATGTGTCAATTGACACAAAATGAAAGTAAGAAAAATAAATAAATCAACGTGAATAGCTGCTGGAGATCGGCAAAAATGCAGCGGCGGATGAGGAGATGCTCACACAGAGGAGGAGGGGTGAGGGGACAACTATACAGATATCTCCACACAGGTAACAATTTTTTATTTACATATTGCCCCAATAGTCAGGGGTTGGCTAGCCAGGGGGAAAAGTTTGTCTGGTGGGTTTAGGTGCGCTTTAAGGATACTAAAGGGTTTTTGAAGGTGAACACAGTTGATTTCTGAAAACAGAAGTGTTGGCCTATAAATAGTGGAAGAGTTAAAAGATTACATTGTCTTCAGTTTACTTGATCAAGCTGCTTGACCTTATTATTCATCAACTTTATAATTTTTTTGTTTTAAAACATAGTTATTATTTCTAAGGAAAAACACATGCTGCCATTTTAAACCTGGTAGACTTTGTGTAGTATTTCCTCTTAATATGATGTGTCAGCAATTACCCCAGAAAACTTTTTGGAGCATAAAACTAGCCATTTACTCATAAATAAACGTTAATACTGACTGTCAATCCAATATCATACTACAACATAGTGTAATCAATGAAAAAGTATATAATAAATATGATTTCCTTCTAAAGGTGTGTATGCATGCTTCAAAATAATACTATATATGTATAGATCAAAACACCTAAAAAAACTGAACAGTAAACTGGATTTCAGTAAATAAGGAACCAATTTCTTGTTAGTTTAACACAAATGACCTTATTTTTTGGACTATAAGACGTGCTTTTTTTGCCTGCGACTCATTGTCGGAAGGTGGGTGGTCGTGGCTTGGCTCCCTGCCAACCCGTTTGCTCTCCCGGCAAGAAGATTAGCCAGGAAAGTAAAGGAGCTGTCAGATAAGAGATCCGCCTACAGCCGGATCTCCCATCTGTACAATATTGTTTTTATCAGCAGAGGCCTGCTGATATAAGCAATAAAGAGCAGAGAGATAGATGAAAGAGCATGCAATCTCTTCCATCTATCTTTGCACTCACGCTGCAGCAGAGGTGTAAAGGAGAGATATCTGCGCAGCCTTCCCGTGCCCCCCTCTCCCTCTGTGTGAGGAACATAATATGGCAAAAAGTGCTCTCTAGTGACATCAGTGGCTAAAATTTGGTATTGCATGGGGATTTTTTACCCAATTGAAAACTAAAATAAAAATATTTATTTTCTTGCTCTAAAAGATGGGTGCGTTTTATGGTCAGGAAAATACAGTAAGTCAATTAAACTGGAAAAAATTACTTGCATATGGCCAGGTTTATACATTACACAGAGTCGATGCTGTAGGAGCTTTTGTAATGCACTCGCAACTTTTGAATTATTTGACTCATATTTGTAGTCATATCTTTACATTTTAAATCTTGACTTATCTATACATCACTTTCTGACTAACAGTCTTCCCCTAGAAAATGCAGTTTTCTGGCAGCAAATACCAAAAAAGCAGTGCTTGAGACAATTAGGTGTTAAGGGAGGAACAACAAAAGGTAGGCTTACACTGTTCAATGCAAAACTGACCAATTCATTTCCAAAGTGGATTGAACAGAAAAAACCCTGATCACTGTTTGGCAGTATGATCGTTCGACACTGGACTGAAAGTCAGTTGACACAAGTTGATTGAATCGAAGATCATGTGTGTGTATGGCTCCCTTAACAGCCTCACATCTGCTAAGATTTCTTGTATTGGAAACACTTTGACAAGGATTTTCTTTGCCCCAAATATGCACTCTTAGGTATGTCTTATGAGATGCAAATTACGGTAACTCCTTTTAAAATGCACACTAATGCAGCACTATGGAATTATTGGGGTGTTAGGGGGATGTCACCCCTTTAGTTTCTAAAACTATAGGGGGAATATAAACTATAAACAGACTAGAATTATAAACGAAGCAGACTAAAATGGTATCTGGGACTGTTACTGTCTCATTGCACGACATTAAGAAGGGGACATCTTTAACATAGTTATATAGTTATAAAAGTTATTTGCTGTAGGGCACCCAGTAAAATTAATATCAGAAACATTTAAAGTTTTTGTTATAAATGTTGTTTTCTTATTTTCCTTTGAAGAGCGGAGACTGCACAACTTAGGCCTGCTGATGGATCATCCATTTGAAACATTGTATTTTCTAAGTGGTTTGCAGGCAAGGCAAGTTATGGATGACCATGTCCCATTTTTGGAAAGGGGTAAGAAATATGCATGTAACAATAATACATTTTTTATAGGTTAGGATAAAATGGTCAATTAGTCTTTATGATATTAGCCATCTCTGGCTATCCTACTTACCATCCAAATATTTTCTGTACGTGTGTTTCCCTGCTGTATATTATTTTATAGCTTGTATAATTAGATTTGCTGAACATGTACATTATAGCAAATGTTTTGAAACTTCTTTTAAAAGCTTGTAATGTATTTTAATTTAACTTAAAGTGCTTTGGCACAAGTATTTTTCCTTTCCTTTACAGATTTACATGTAACGTAGATCTCTTCACATTTTTCCTGCCTTTGCATAAAACATATCCAATGGTCAAACTTTGTGATCTGACGGCTATTTTATGTACAGCTAATTTGGACTTTATACTCTTTTTGTGAGGAGATAAAATTGAAAAAGATAACATTGATTTCGAAAATAAATAAGGTACTTAAACCTCCCAAGATTTGCTTAGATTTGGGGTAATACAGGCCACCATGGAGCATCCCGCTCTGAGACTGTTCCAAAGATGGAGGGGCATCCTGGACATTTATTAATTAGGTTAATTTACCCCTGCCATGTAAAAAAGAAAATGTAATAAAACAAAAAAACATGTTATTTCTAGGTTGCAGCATCCTCATTGATGCACCCTAATCAATCTATCTTAGAATTATAAAGGCCCAAGATAAGACGAGGCCAATATTTAAAAATGTTAATGCTTCAGCTCTGATCTATTTTACTTGCCTTTTGTCTGTTGATGCTAGAAGGGGCTTCTGATTACATATAACGATACTTTTTAAGTGCTGCAAAATGAAGCAGTCGACACCTTTGAATTTAAAGTTATGGTCTTTGACTTGTCAGTGACTCACAACCAACAGAAGATGAGTTATCACTATCACTTAAACGGTTAAGCTCAAGAGATTTGGATGTTCCTGAGATGAGACAAATAACACCTCGCGAGTAATTTGATCGGCATAGAAGTTATTATTGTGCATACACTAAAACAGGACACGCTATCATGCAAAAATATACATTTATTAAAAACACACGGGATAATAAAACACTTAAAAATCAATAACACAGAATGAAATATAGTAATGATATGTATGATACATGTGTTAGGCGAGACAGGTCCACACAACAGAATTTATACCAGCTGATACTCCTACCAGACTATGCCAAGATCTAGATAGGAGATAAATTCCTCCAAAACACAAAGTGTTGGGATACCGATATGGGAGAAATGCTCCGCAGAGATTGGACTCTTAACTCATATATGACAGAATCAATTGACAAGGTGCACGTTCATCAATAATTCTTCAATCATGAGTTAACTAGTTCTAAGGTTCTGCAAAGAAGCAGATGTCACTAGGTATCACCTTAAAGTTTGTGTTTGTAAAGTAAGATAAAATTTCTTACCAAGACTCGGGCTGTTTCTGGAGAAGTATGCTGGTAATCTGGACTGGTCTGATCTCTTTCCCTCTAACTTTCCTCTTTGTTCTTTTTTTTTTCTTTCTTTCTCCCTCTCCTGCCTCGTGCATGACTTTAAGTAATCATTTCTTATCTAAGACACATACCTTCCACTTTCTCAATTCTCCAATGAATTCAGAGTATGAAGGCGTGTCTGGGTAAAAGATGGGCAGGCTTTTAGATGTACGTCATGCTTAACCCTTTGAAAAATTAGACTTTCATCGGGTGCTATGTGGCGTTTTCGTCACTAGATGGCAATGTTGCTCAACTTATGAATATCCAAAAATAAAGAAAAACCTTTTGACCTTAATACTCATAAATTAGATTTAAGTGACATGCTAGAGATAGCAGCTATACTACCTAATTGGTCTAAGCAACCATCTGGACTTAGGGATGACTTCATACCTCATAGTATAACAATGGGTACCCTTAAGAATCCATGATTTAGGTGACAGTATAGATAAAAGTGCATGGCTGTTCCATGCAGATGTACAGACATATAGGATCCTCGTTTATATTACTTTTGCTTTCGTCCAGGGATGAAATTTATACAGACTTCTTGAAAGAGTAATACAAAATGGAGTGTACATTGTACCATTGTAACATAGCTAATTGCTACACATCACAAGATATATATAATATTAATACATTTGATTGGTTATATATATAAAAGATTTTATACCCCTATGAAAACCCATGACAGACTTCAGCCAAAATTTGCTATAATGGCCTTTTGTCTGCAGATCATCTTTTAAGGGTAGGGCAATACAAGGATGCTCTTTTTCTCATATTTTGTATAGTCATGCATCTGCAAACGTTGTCCAAACAATGGTTAACCTACAATTAGCCTCCTGAGTGTATGAAAATAGGAAAAACAAGAACAAAAAAAAAGAAAGAAAAACAGTTAATTAACTTAATTTTACCTTCTTTATAAAGTTAAGATTCCTGAGGGGGAGATAAAACGCTTCCCAATTTCGAACATGCTTCCTCATTAGTTTGTTTTCTCAGGGCAGGGCGCCCATAGCAATGGAGATGTCTGAATGAGAAAACATGCTAGTCTTCTTTCTTGTTGTAAGCTTTTAATTGTGTGCATGCTCAGAAATAACCAGTAGATAGCACCTAAATAAAGGGGAGTCTTTTTATATCTGCAGACTATACTTTATTCTGCAGCCATCTGGTGGTTATTTCTGCACATGTGTGAGATTGCAAAAATATAAAATCCTGTACATACTCTTACATTGTATTGCACTTACTTCATTGTTATTGTTAAAAAAGTGGCTTCTTTAGCCAATGGTACTCTATGAAGCCTCATATGTGGTCATTGAGTGTATATCCCAGGTGGACTGTTTTGGGCATGAATGTGCAGTAAGTACTCTCATGCTAGGCATATACGGCTTGATGCCCGTACGATCGAGGGGCTGTTCAAGTGCAGCACGATGACGCCATTGTGCTGTGCTCCAGCTTCCTCAATATAGAGCCACAGCACTTTTGTGTCATTAATCCCGTACACAACTTTAGATGGGGATCGAACAGGGTTTACCAACATGTTGGTTCCTAGTTCCACTGGGCTTTCTTGAAGCGGGAGCTGGACGGCTCTTTTTTTTTATAGATTTAAGCATAATCAAGCTCAGTGAATGTGCACAGAGCTCGACTGTGCTTGAATCTTTTAAAAAATACCGCGTGTGCCTATGTCAGGATCCAGACAGGGGGCGACCAGGGCTGGCAGCACACACTGACAACCAAACATGGGTTGGTGAAGGAAAGTTTATTAGGCACTTAGTTAAACAGGAAAACCAAACAGGTGCAGAAATAGTCCAGGATACAGGTTCAGATGAGTCAGAGAAACCAGAGTTCAAAGAGGACCAGAGTTCAGATCAGGTTACAAGGTAAATGCTCAGCCAGTTCCGGTGGGTAAGGCCTATATAGCCCTGAGGTTAACGAGGCAGGTGTCCTCAACCCAGCCCACACTTGCAGGGAGCAACCTGCTGGTGACTAGGGAAAGGACCTAGGAAAGGGCAGCATATTGTCACCAGCAGGTGGTACCCGGGCTGAGGCCCTCACAGCCTATCTATGGATATGTAAACCCTTGCATAGACAGGTGTGAGTGTCCTGAACAGTATATTTGTGGCATCATTAGCAAAGGAGGATTGATGGAAAAACATAGAATAAAAGTGATTTATGGGATAAAAAAAAAAATTTTTGTAAAAAGAAGAAAAATCTACCATTTACCATCTATTAAAACTCCATGTTATTCTTTGTACTTTGGGAGAACACCTTAAAATGTCAGGAAATTACTTACTTGGGGGTTATGGGCAGTCAATGGAAATTACATGTTTCCTATTGTCTGAATGAGTTGATGCCAAAAAATATGTTTTGATACAGGTAATACCATATTTTTTGGACTATAGGATGCACTTTTCACCCCCAAAATCGGGGAGAAAAAGTGCCTGCGTCTTATGGTCCGAATCGAGACCCCTGTGGCCACTCAGCCTATGGTGGTTGTGCCTTGGCTTCCCACCAGCTCTCCCAGCAAGGAGATTATCCAGGGAGCTGTCAGATGTGAGATCCGCCTACAGCTGAATCTCCCATCTGAACTGTATATCTTTTTATGCCAGGAGAGCCCAGGGCCCTGCTGGTATAAACAATGAACAGAGGGATAGATGAACTGCCATCCCGCTCTCTGTGTCCCTGGGAACTGCAATCACTGCAGCTTTCACGGACACAGGCACAGCAAGATAGGAAGAGCAGAACAGGGAAGACTGGGCAGGGGGGCCCCTTCTTCCCGATCAGTGAAGAGGTGACGTGATGTACTGTGTGTGTATTCTGCTGCTAGTCTACATCTACTGGTTGAATTTGATATTGCATTCATTTAATCAATTGCATTAACCCAATGTGAACACTTTCATATATCAAATATTTTTTTCCTGGTTTTCCTGCTTTAAAACTGGGTGCATCTTATGGTCTGGTGCGTTTTATAGTCCAAAAATACAGCATGTTAACATGTAACATTGGAGCATTCACACAAAGCACAGACTTTTCATGCCATATTGGCATTTTGAAAAGGACCACCACAGTTATATAGAAACAGATAATAACCTTGAGTTATACTGAAGAGTAACTCAAGTAAGACTATGTCCGCCAAGGTTCCTCCGTCTCTGGCATGATGCGTTAGGACCTTCGTTCGCGAAGGTATTCCAGGGGGGCACAGGCCCTCGTTCTTAACCTGTGTCTGAATAGGGAGGGGGGCTCGATAATGTTCCTAGATAGAAAAGGGGGGCCCTGCAAGGAAAGTTTGGGAACCACTGCATTAGGACATCTGTGGACATCCTGTAAGGCATGCATTATTTTTCTTCTCCTACGCAGTCCCGGGAAGTGATGATTGCGAAAGACCGGAAGTAATGTTGTGTGATGGGGTTTTTTTTTTGCTCAATGCATATGGAAGCAAGAAAATAAGAATTCCCAGTTTACCCTGTTAACGGCTTTCCCTGTGTCATCCAATAGGAGAAGCATTGGGAGAAACTTGCTTGCTTGTTAAATAAGATTTAACGTGAGAACTATATGGTTTTGAGCTCTTCTCAGTGTGGAAGCCAGATCAGTCTGTTAAGCACGGTACAGATTGCTCGATATCCGAGCCTTCCGATGTACCCTGCAGCAGCGTGATGACATCATCACGCTGCTGTCAGATATCGGAGCAGCCGGGGACAGCAGAACTGCCTCTCCCCGGCTCCTCCTCCTCAGCCGATCTTTGCCTGGAGACCATCGATTTGACCCATATCTCCACGTCTGTACCCTGCTTACGGATAAGGTGTTGTAAGTAAGCCACAAGGCTGGCAAATATTTTTTGTAACTAAATAGGGACACATCAAGATGGTTAAATCACGTAAATGGCATCACTAGGGAGTGCAGGGATTGTGGGTGACCAATTGAAGTGAAGGAGTGCATCTAGCTGACCTCTTCTCTATTCTCAGCTCTGTATTACAGACATTTTCCAGCTGCTTTTACTGTCCCTGCAGCTGCCTGTCACATTTCATATGCTTCACCTCTGTAAGTGGGAAATACAGTCAGACTGAAAATATAATGGAACCTTACTGATAGAAAGCCCTCAGGGACATTTAGCTGCTATCCATATCTCTGTTCATGCAGGGAGAAGGGATATCTGATCCCTGGTTACATATGAATCAGGTGAGTGATTTACTGTATACAGTGCATCCTGGACATGTTCACAGTGCATCACTTTTTCCACATTTTGTTATGTTACAGCCTTATTCCAAAATTGATTAAATTCATTCTAAATAAATTTTTTTCCTCAGAATTCTGCACACAACAGGCCATAATGACAATGATAAAGAAAAAAGTTTACTTGAGGTTTTAGCAAAATTATAAAAAATTAAGAAAGCACATGTACATGGGTATTTACAGCCTTTGCTAAGCTTAATCGGTCCCACAGTTGACAGTTCATGTCTGTAGACCTGCGAGACAGAATTGGCTCCAGGCACAAATCTAGGGAAGGTTACAGAAATATTTCTACCGCTTTAAAGGTCCCAATGAGTGGCCTCTATCACCCATGTCCTGTTTGGAGGAAACCAAGCACCACTCATCACCAGGCCAATACCATCCCTACACTGAAGCATGGTGGTGGCAGCATGATGCTGTGGAGATGTTTTTTCCAGCAGCAGGAAACAAATAAAGATAAAGGGAAAGATAACTGTAACGTATTCTGGATGAAAACCTGCTCCAGAACACTCTTGCACTCAGACTGAGGCAATGGTTTATTTTTCAGCAGGAAAACAACCCTAAGCATACAGCCAAGATATTAAAGGTGTGGCTTCAGGACTACTCTGTTAATTTCCTTAAGTGGCCCAGCCAGAGCCCAAACTTGAATTGGATTGAACATCTCTGGAGAGATGTGGCTGTAATGGCTGTACGCCGATGATTCCCATCCAACCCGATGGAGCTTGAGAGGTGCTGCAAAGAGGAATGGGTGAAACTGGCCAAGGATAGGTGTGCCAAGCTTGTGGTATCATATTCAAAAAGAGTTGAGGTTGTAATTGCTGCCAAAGGTGTATCAATAAAGTTATGAGCAAAGGCCTTGAAAACTTATATACATGTGATTTTTTTTTATAAATTTGCCAAAACCTCAACTAAACTTTTATATGTTGTCATTATGGGGTGCTGTGTGTAGAGTTCTGAGGAAGAAAATGAATTGAATCCATTTTGGAATAAGGCTGTAAGTGATGCGCTGTGAATACTTTCTGCATGCTGTGTAAGTAACCTAAATTTACCGTATTTTCCAGTGTAGAAGACGACCCCCAACATTCCCTGTTAAAATATAGAGTTTGGGATATACTCGCTGTATAGGACTACCCCTCTTCAAATGTACACCAAATAACATTTAAAAAAAACATCAGATTTGGTTTCAATATGGTTATTTTAAATCAAATGCTTCTGACATGGGCAAACTGCCTGCAAGTCACAGGAAATCCACTGGCAAATGTTTTTTTTTCGGCCAGCTCAGGGAAACAGCAGTGGACACATGGCCTTTCATACTGTATGCCTACTCTGACTTTCAACCCCCAGATCTCCAACAACCTTAAAAGTCCTAATTGTTTTTAGTCATTTACATTGCCAATTTCTCACCCCTAACTGCAACCTTTCATGGTTGTTTGCCTGCGGTTATCCAAGTGACATCAATTGTATACATTTAATAATAAAAACTGCAAGAATTTTGGCAATCTAAAAATGTAACTTTTTATACATGATAAGTGAAGATGTTTTCATGTGTTTGAGTTGCAATATCAGTTTCAGCCGTTGGAGCCACAGCCTCTAGTGAGCATGACAGCTTAATCTCACACATCGAGGTGGGAGAGAGGGAGGGGGGCTGAGGGGGAGCTGCCGATGTCTCATAGGCAGACTTCCCTGGCTCAGCAGCTGGTGTAAAGGACAACCCTGGCTTTCGATAAGATTTTCCTGGGTATAAAAGTCATCTCAAAAGTCGGAAAATATGGCACTTCTGCAAGTACAAGCTTTGTGAAACCGGTAGAGCAACACTTTCTTCCTGCCACTGCTCTGAAAAGGGGTATGTGATGATCGTCAAGTAGTACACACTGAATTTATTGAGTATGCATCTTAAATTAAATACTTTGACACCCAGGACAAATCTTCAGCGATAATCTGTATATAAAGATGTTGAATATAAGAAAGTGATGTACACTTAGGCTGTATGCCTAACGCAGAAGGTTCTAAATAAAAAGGCTTGGCTACAACAACTTAACTCTTTCAGGAATAACCACACATCTTTGAGCCCCTCCTGTTGCTTAGTTATTATAAAACATATTCTAACTTTGATTATTTCGTTACAGGCGTGTCAGTCTTGCACCTTATTCCATCACCATTTCCAGCTGTTTGGCACACGTTTGAAGATAATGAAGAAAATCTGGATTCTTCATCAATTAGCAATATCAATAAAATTCTTCAGGTTTTTGTTCTAGAATATCTTAATATATGATTACACTGTGTAAATGTTTGTGTTTAGGAACAAGATTAAGAAAACCTATTTGAAATAAAATCACAATGCTTTATTGTAAAAATAATAAACAGTAAATAAGAGCAAACACTGAGCTATCTCGTAACACTGCAACTGTATTCCCTTAATTTACCTTAATCATATATAGGTTGTGCCATAGCCTGCAGATAATACAAAAGGCGTTCAAAAACTGCTTAATAGTCTTCATGTGTTATGTAGTTATGTAGTCTGTACTGTGTAGCTTTCATTTTCTGTTATTAAATTTGGGTCATAGCGGTTCTATATGATATTGCCAACATCCCTAATATGCACATTTAACAAAAGCAAGATTGGTTAGTCAGTCACAGACTGGCCAAGACATGGGGTGGCTAATCCCTGGGATATTAAGGCAAGCTAAAAGAAGGTTGGGGTCTCCATATAGATTGTAAAACAAACATTTATTTTATTATCATTAAAAAGAGTCATTACAATACAAAAATAGTTAAAGCACTTCTGGCCTTTGTTATTGTCATATATCCAAGAGGCTTTGGTTCTCGACCCATTTCACCCTATTATTAAGGCTTTTTCAGAAGAGTATATGTCCTGATCAGGTAATCAAAGAAAAGGCAAATTAAAGCACACCTAAACTAAAAAAAAAAAAAAAAAAAATGAATTACATTTTACTTACCTCTTTACTGTCCCAATAGTTCAAATTTGCTTAAAAACCTAAAAATATATATTTACCTATCCTGCTGCCGTCTGTAGCAGCCACCATTTTAGATTCAGTGTTGAATGGGTTAAGGCTGCAATAAAGCTGACGGCCTCCAGGGGCCGCCAGATACAATGTGTGTCAATGGACACAAAGTGAAAGCAGGAAAGTGAACAGCTGAAGGAGTGTCCGTGTGAGAGACACTGTCGGCTTTGTCTGTTGCCTCGCTATTGAGATCGATCCACAGATGGGTGGGTGGGGGGGGATATTTATATATCTCCTCAAAGGTAAGGATTTTTTATATTTTATTTACATATTGCTTCAATAATGTGGGGTTGGCTAGCTAGGGCAAAAGTTTGTCTGGTGGGTTTAGGTGCGCTTTAAGTGCTCCATGCATACAAGCCCTTTAAAAACCAAGATCTTCTGTATCAGACTTATGGAGAGGCAAGATTAATACTTAGGAAATCGTCTCTAACATGAATGCAATTTCAAAGTCAATTAGGTTGTGATCCCGCCAATGGAAATGATCCCCTTCCCCTGGACTCCCAAGGCTGTGTACAGACATCAAATTATTGTTGTTAAAATGTTCCCAGCAACTGGAGAATAAAAAAGTGCTGTACAAAAAAAAATGTTCTTTGGAAAGGGGAAGGGTGACAAAGAATGGGTGCCAACAGTAGGCATTAGGCAGGTTGGTTGTTCAGCAACCCAACCTGCCAGATTGTTGAACGACATCACCCAATACAGCCAATAGACCATCTAGCTTCAGAAGTAGCTCTCCTCCCCCTGGCACAATGCTGGAGCTGACAGCGACCACAGCAGGGGAGAGACCTGCTCCTAACTTTCACACAAGACAAAGATGCTGGTGTAAGAGGAGAAGCCAGGAGACCAAACCTGAGTTACCAATTGTCTCAGAATGCCTGTAAAGGTAGTCGTACACATGGTGAGGGACTGACTGCAGTGTGATGACATGAGGTCGCTCAGAGGATCTGGCGTCAGCATCCAAAGTAATGTGATCGGCCAGAAATTTTAAGACATGTCGGATCGCACAGGAGGATCCTGGTTGATCTCTCCAGGTGAGGCGCACCTGATTTGCGGCCGAGCAACAGCTGGATGATCGGCCAAAAAATTGGGCGGAAATTGGGCCTGTATGGCTAACTTTAGCTAGCTAGCAGCACTGAGTGTGGAGTGTAGGTTCACAATCTCACCTAGAGGGTGAGATTGTGATGTAATAAAAAAAAGAGGATCCAGCCACACATCCCCCTCCCAGGACCCCCTTGCCTAGTACAGGAGAGGGGCAGACTTTACCATGCAGCAATTGCCATTGCAGAAAAGAAATGCACTGTGTCAGAGAACAGGAACCCCAAAAACTGAGATGGCACGGTAGATATGTTGCTTTATTTAGCAGAAACGCGTCACAAGCTTAGGTCCCATTCCATCTATATTGGGCAGGCGTCCGAAAAGCAACCGGGAGACGCCTAATGCACCCTGAGCCTAATAAATGATAGCACTTTTCTGAATTTTAAAAGCCCTTATAGAAGTCCATTATCTCAGGCTCAGAAGCTTTAAAAAACGTGTAGCCATAGGCTACATTTAATCAGACTGTAAAAAAGTAATTGAAAGCCTCCCAGAAAGCATTACTGATGCTTTAAAGCATAGGTGTCTGTACAAATTGGTAAAAGCCTCGTATTGCTTGGAGGGGGGTGGGGTTGGGGTCACGCTGTCTGTGGACCTCGCACTCTCCAGGCTATGCCAAACAGGGGGTCTGGTATATCTCTGAAACCGGAGTCTAATTAGTGATTGGGGGAGGAACCCCACACATTTTTTAAAAAAATGCAAAAATATACTGACATTGTTTTGCACATACAAGTTTATATGGAGGGGTAAGGACTGGTTGGCTACCCACTCCCAGGTCCTAAAAGCGTGAAAAACTATTGAAAACCAACACCCAAATGACCCTCAAAATGTGACGGTTATTTAAAAAACGATCAGGAAAAAATGTCTGATTAAACGCCCTCATTTATTGTTGCTTACGGTATAAGTGTACATGTGAATGTACCTTAGTGCTAGATACCAACCTTAGCAGCAGACAACCATGCACCCCCCCCCCCCCCCCCCCCCCCCCCCCCCCCCCCCCCAAAAAAAGACCTAAGTTGCATATTTAGATCACATCTACATAATAGCGTTGTTAATGTATTCCAGGGGCTGGAAGTATTAATTACACTTTTGTCATGCCTTTGTTTGCAGTGTTGAAGCTTGAAAAAACTCCTCGCATGGGGGCCCATCGCTCCTGGCTGCCCAATCTTTGTTTTTTCTTTCTGTTACAGAGTGTTCTGTTACAATCTACTTAGGGTAATCCCGATATGTAGATAAATTGAGGCGGTAGCGCAATCTAGGGAACATACAGCCAGGTCCATAAATATTGGGACATTGACACAATTCTAACATTTTTGGCTCTATACACCACAACAATGGATTTGGAATGAAACAAACAAAATGTGCTTTAACTGCAGTCTGTTGGTTTATTTTGAGGGTATTTACATCCAAATCAGGTGAATAGTGTAGGTATTACAACAGTTTGCATATGTGTCTCCCACTTGTTAAGGGACCAAAAGTAATGGGACAGAATAGTATTAAATAAATCTAACTTTTCCTTTTTAATACTTGGTTGCAAATTCTTTGCAGTCAATAACAACCTGAAGACATCACCAGACGCTGGGGTTCATCCCTGGTGATGCTCTGCCAGGCCTCCACTGCAGCTGTCTTTAGTTCCTGCTTGTTCTAGGGGCATTTTCCCTTCAGTGTTGTCTTCAGTAAGTGAAATTCATACTCATTCATAAACTTATTCATAATCAAATTCAAGTCAGGTGATTGACTTGGCCGTTGCATAACATTCCCCATCTTTCCCTTAAAAAGCCCTGGTTCCTTTTGCAGTATGCTTTGTCCATATGCACTGTGAAGCGTGGTCCAATGAGTTTGGCTGAATATGTGCAGATAATATTGCCCAAAACACTCTAGAATTCATCCTGCTGCTTTTGTCAGCAGTACCATCATCAATAAATTATTTGTGTTGCTGAGCTCACTGATGCGTTCCTTCTTTTTAAGAAGTTCCAAACAGCTGTTTTGGCCACGCACATGTTTTTGCTATCTCTCTGATGGATTTGTTTTGTTTTTTTCAGCCTTATGATGGATGGCTTGCTTCACTGATAGTGACAGCTCTTTGGATTTCATGTTGAGAGTTGACAGCAACAGATTTCAAATGCAAATAGCACACTGGAAATGAACTCTGGACCTTTTATCTGCACATTGTAATTGGAAAATGAGGGAATGTCACACACCTGTCCGTGGAACAGCTGAGAAGCCAATTATCCCATTACTTTGGGTACTTTAACAAGTGGGAGGTACAAATGCAAACTTGTAAGATCTACACTGTTCACCTAATTTGGATGAAAATACTCTCAAGCGGTCAGTCTGCAGTTAAAGCACATTGTGACTGTATTAGTTATTTTTCTTCTTTTTTTTATTCCACTTTCTGACTTTGTGAATTAATTACAAAGCCCCTGAAAAGGGTATCATCCCCCAAATTAATGGAGATGTAGAGAAGGGTTGGAGACATATTATAAAAAGGAAAGTACTGCTGCAGCGCTTGTAGTTTTTTTAATGAATAAAGTCAAAAGTCACACATTGAATATTACACTTAAATGTGAATGTAATTAATTTTAACTGCACATGCTAAAGCAATAATTTGTCTTTTGTTGTGTTCCTCCAACTCTATATGTGCAGCAATTTTGCTGATGATACAAGTCACAAATTTAGCAAATCTACTAATGACACCAAGTGAACATATGAATTACCCCTACATAACCAGGAGAGGGGTTATATGGAAAATTGTAGATCTGGGGGGTCACATTCAAATTCTACAAACAAGATGTTTTTCCATATCATCAAATATAATGATGAGCACAGCAACTTTATGGAGGTCAGTAAGAAGTGGTCCTGGTCCATCAACACTAATTGCTAGGATTTTTTTTTTTAGCTGAGTTTTGTGTTTATTTAGTTTAATTAGAATTTTTTTTACATAATTGTGTGTTTCAAACTTTATTATAGTCGGAATGTCTACTGGAAGCATTCCATACTTTCAACATTTATTACGTTTTACTGCTGTTCTTTATCATCTCCCTGGTTTGCCAGTCCCCATCCAAAGTAACGTTTGAGGGAGAATCACGGCGTGTATGAGGGGCGTTAGTGTGCAATAGAACATTGTCCGTAACAGCAATTATGGCAATTTTCAATACTGATAATCTTCTCCAACTTATACTGGTTCGATATGAATAATCTAAACGTGCTTTTCTAAATGAAACAAAGTCAATCAGCTTTTAGAGAAAGCATTGCCCTAAAGCAACACAGCAAGACTTCTTCTGAAGCCTTAATATTGCCTACATCTCCACCTGTGTGCAGCATACATACCATCTAAGATGTTCTGAGCCATGCCCTGTGGCACCCTGTCAAAATATATATATATATATATATATATATATATATATATATATATATATATATACATATAATTAAGTCTAGAGCAACCTCCATAACATGGATGTCAAAGGTGCAAGCCCCACCCACACCTCTCTGATGATGCAGGTCCGCAGATACCCCACATTTCTGCGGGCTTGCCAGGGATAGGTGAGTATCCCTTTTGGAGTGGCTTTCAATCTACACTCGTCTCATCACATGTCCTCGAACATCCTTACATGTCTGATAAAAAATTACTGATTCAGGCAGAGGTGCCATTCACACTATGTTCTGTGTTGCCATTATCACAAAACAGTATGTACCATATGCATTACCACAGAAAATTACATACCTACTAAAGCTTCTTTTGGGTGCAGCCAATTGTTTTTTTTAAGCTTTAACTTATGAAATCGAAAATGCTACTTGATATGGGGACTTGCCCCTAAGTCAACACATCTCAACAATGTAGTGGCTTGAGGAAGCAGTTAGTAGGCACAGTTGCCCCCACTGTGACAGTGATGACCGTATAGCTTTTTTGTACCGTCCTGTCTAAATAGGCAAATAGAAATAACATTGGTTCAACCTCAAAAGTTTCATTCTTTCCAGATTTCGCCAGTCATTAATTTAACCACAGATGAATAACCTGTAGGATCTTGTGTGAGAGATCTGGGCTGGGAAAGTCTTTTGACCAAGTGGACTGCATTTATTCAACCCCTGTACACTGTTTCTTCATAATTTAGAATTGACACATGATACACTCCTTTCCACTCAACAGACTAGTGACCATATCTAAGGGGTGTTTTGGAAACACTACTGTGGAAGTCAATTTGAAAGACAGAAGTAACTGGTTATTACCCAATAGTAAAAGTAATACGAGGGGGGTAGGTGGAAATAAGGACTAAGCTCAGAGGATGGGAGGAGTATCTGGGCCAGTTTGGTAAGACCATTCTCTGCCCACTCCCTATATATTCAAGGAGCACAACAGTCTATAGCAGGGGTGGGCAACTGAGTTAATTTGGAGGGCCACAAGTGCGGCCCTCGGCATCACTAAAGGGCCGCAAATAACATCGATCCAGACCCTCCCCCGGTCACCATATCTCAGCAGGCGGTAGACCAGATCCCGTCAGGCAGTCAAAATCCAACAGCACCCACCCCCCTCCTGCCCCTGGGTGCAGCTATAATATGTAGACCTGGTTTCCCCGATCAACATTCACAATCTTACTGAGGAGCGCCAACGTTGATTAGGAAAGATGGGTCAGTGTGTGGCCCACTGGTGAGTTGCTATGCCATATGCATTAACAGTTTGGTTTTGGGGGCCGCCAAACAATGCCCAAGGGGCCGCATGCGGCCCCCGGGCCGCATGTTGGGCATCTAGGGTCTATAGTCAAGGGGTTTACTTCCACTGGCAAGTGTACAGACACAATAGAGGAAATTTGTAGCAATTTCCTCACTTCTCTCCACGCCACTACTGTGTCTTTGATAAGGATGTTTTGTTTAAGTGTGGAGGGAAGGCAAGCTGGGGCGCAATGAATGCGCAGAGAGACTGAGGACCAATTAGAATAAGTCAAGATTTGCCAAATCCAGTCGGATACATGTCGTAGAAGACATGCCAGGTTGTAGAGCCTGATGTCTGGTGGGGCCCTCCTACTGATTTTGAGAGTGTCTGTAAAGATTGTAAAAAAAAAAGGATAAATCATTGTCCAGGTTAGCAGTAAATATTAATATGTCAAAGTGTAATGGGGAGAGGGGGACCCCTGGTGCATGCCCTTTTGCAATTCAAAGCCTGGTGACAAACCCCAGCCACTCCAAACCTGGCAGATGGTTGTAAAAAGAAGAAAGGGGGCCCCCAAAACCCATGCTCCTTAATACTGAGAAGAGCCATTGAAAATTAATATTATCGAAGGCTTTCTCCGCATCCAGGGACAATATAAATATACCTTTTTCTGGGTGGGTTTTGGCAAACTCCAACCCTGTGATATTCTTTTGGATATTAGAGACAGCAGACCTGACTTGACCTGGTTCGATGAATTGGATAAATTGGGTCGGCTGGGTGGATACGGCCGTCCGTGCGCATCTGAGACGTGGGGGTCTGATTATCAAAATTAGAAACCTGCAGAGACATTGGGTAGGTTTTCTTGTTTGGTTTGAGCTCTAAGGAGGCTTATTTTTACATGGTTAGTAACCCTCATATAGCACAGTATAGGTAGGGAGTCAGTCTCACCTTTTTCAGGATTATTAGGGTTATTATTATTTTAGACACATTAGCCATCATGGTTTTTTTTATCTCTCAGGAAGAATTAGTATACTCCTGACACATAAGGGGTTATTATCTGTTTGTTTTTTTTATTTTTTTCTGACACATACACTTGTCCAAATAGTCACTACTACTGATACATTCAGGTTAGCACACACAGCACATACATTATGGCTAAGTTCACATTTTTGCAGAGTCAGTTTCACACGGGGTTGATTTTAGTTTTGGTCTAATGCAGGCAACCATTTGATTTTCAGCAGCTATGTCTTGGAGGATTACGTGTGGATGGGCGTGGACACCTCTACCCCTATCAGCGTTCCCCACTATTTCTGCCCCCTTTGTCTGGTGGGTTGTGTTGGGGTCGATGTGGCAGATCCCACCTGGGACATCATTAAGCCCTATACATGATCAGCTGTTCTGAGTATTTATGTATGCAAGTACTATATTGTTAACTCAGTATATACAGTGGTGTGTGTTTCTTATTCTTTTGCATGTTTGTCACACAAAATGTTTCTGATCATCAAACACATTTAATGATTAGTCAAAGATAACACAAGTAAACACAAAATGCAGTTTTTAAATGATGGTTTTTATTATTTAGGGAGAAAAAAAACTCCAAACCTACTAGACTTTGACTAGGCCACTCTAAAGTCTTCATTTTGTTTTTCCTTAGCCATTCAGAGGTGGATTTGCTGGTGTGTTTTGGGTCATTGTCCCGCTGCAGGACCCAAGATCGCTTTAACTTGAGTTGACGAACAGATGGCCAGACATTCTCCTTCAGGATTTTTTGGTAGACAGTAGAATTCATGGTTTCATCTATCACAGCAAGCCTTCCAGGTCCTGAAGCAGCAAAACAACCCCAGACCATCACACTACCACCACCATATTTTACTATTGGTATGATGTTCTTTTGCTGAAATGCAGTGTTACTCTTACGCCAGATGTAACGGAACACGCACCTTCCAAAAAGTTCAACTTTTGTCTTGTCGGACCACAAGGTATTTTCCCAAAAGTCTTGGCAATCATTGAGATGTTTTTTAGCAAAATTGAGACGAGCCTTAATGTTCTTTGTGCTTAACAGTGGTTTGCGCCTTGGATATCTGCCATGCAGGCCGTTTTTGCCCAGTCTCTTTCTTATGGTGGAGTCGTGAACACTGACCCTAATTGAGGCAAGTGAGGCCTACAGTTCTTTAGATGTTGTCCTGGGGTCTTTTGTGGCCTCTCGGATGAGTTGTCTCTGCGCTCTTGGGGTAATTTTGGTCGGCCGGCCACTCCTGGGATGGTTCACCACTGTTCTATACTGTTCTATACTGTTCTGTACTGCGCCTAGCTTTTGAGGTACTTTGGGTCTACTTCCCTGTGACAGGAAGCTCTTATTTAAGTGATTTCTTGAGTGAAACAGGTGTGGCAGTAATCAGGCCTGGGGTGACTACAGAAATTAAACTCAGGTGTGATAAACCACAGTTAAGTTATTTTTTCACAAGGGGGGCAATCACTTTTTCACACAGGGCCATGTAGATTTGGAGTTTTTTTTCTCCCTTAATAACATAAACCTTGATTTAAAACTGCATTTTGTGTTCAATTATGTTATCTTTGACTAATAGTTAACATTTTTGATGAGTTGAAACATTTAAGTGTGACAAACATGCAAAAGAATAAGAAATCAGGAAGGGGGCAAATAGTTTTGCACACCACTGTACATGTGTGGTGATTTTCGGATATTTTACAACTATTACAAACTATACTGATGTTGGGACCTCCTGAGGAAGCTATTATAGCGAAACGCGTCGAGGAGACATCTATCAGTTTTTTTAAACACATGTTTTTGTAGATCATGTACATTTTATTTAATTGTGACAAAAAATTTCATCAAAATGATTTGTACTAAAGCGGTTATCATGTATTATAAATTTTGAAGAAATATGTATAGGAATTTCAAAAATAAAAACTCTGTTATGTTTTTACAAACCTGTGGTAAAGTCCCTGAGTTCGGTCTCCACTTTAAGAGAGGCAAGTTGGTGGTGGGTTTTTGATGCCCCCCTCTCCCTCTCTTACCTTGTTTTTCTTACATTAATATGGGGATGTTGGCACACAAAAAATAGGGAAAAGGGGATTAACGTTTTGTTTCTGGTAAAACTTATGAAAAAATAACTTATAAACCTTTTTTGGTGCTGTATGTACCTTGATCGCATCATCCCCCTATAAACGTAGGGACTGGCTCATCCTGCACTAAATTGGCAAGAAGACGTCCTGCTTTGTTGCCGAACTTATGGTACTTCAATTTTATATGCGCTTCCGTGAGGAGCTCTTTACACTGGGCCCATAAATCACATATTTATTTGCCAGGTACCAGTTGTCTTTATTGGATTTAGAAGGAATCTCATTCAGCACCTTCTGCGCTTCTTGCAGAGCAGCTATATATTGTTTATGTATCAGGCGATTTTATCGGGACGCATATACCAAGATTTTGTCTCGCAAATAAGCCTTGCCAGCTTTCCAGTATAGAACTGGAGTAGATTGATGTTGGGTATTATGCTGTTCATACTCCAACCTAAGCCTAATGTAGAACATTGGGGAAGTCTTGATCTGCCAGAAGGTGGGAAGGGTATGCTTGGGTCGATCTGCAAATAGCTGCCAGGTCCAGCAATACCGGAGCATGGTCCGAGATTACCAGGTCTTGAATAGCTGTCTGGGAGATATATAGGAGTGGAGAGGGTGATATGAAAAAGTAGTCTAGATGTGCCAGGGACATGTGAGCTATGGGTGGGAAGACTGCCAGACATGAATTATTTGTATGAGCAAAGAGCTGTCAACGTAGTGGGGGCAGGTAGGTGTGAAGATTTAGTGTAAGGGAGTGAGGTCCTGTTGGATTTCCTACCTTCTGTGGTTACCATAATAGTGTTGTAATCACGACCATCACCACCCTAGTTGTATTATCCACTTTCGCGCAACCAGTCAGTTCTTGAAAGAACACTTACACATCAAGCAATCTACCTCTGCCACCAGGAAGAGAGGCAGTGGATAATACTTTGTATTGGAGAGTGGATCGAAAGAGGCCGGAGGCCAAGGAGCCACACACCTCCCAACCGGAGCTTGCGCATACAGTGAAAGTCCTGTACCCTAATGCGTTTCTTGCAATAGGGCTATATTCGCCTTAAGACAATTAGGATGGGGAAGAAATTTGTATAATTTCTGGAAAGTTCACAACCCTTTCACATGCCCTCATAGACTTACTATCTGCATATGGTGATAATAAATCAAGGCACACATAATACCCATACAGTAAGACAAGCAATTAGATATCTGCAAAACATGTATACAGACTAGATCAGTGGTATGGTTGATATGGAGGGCCACACATCACATTTTCAATCTATTCTGACTTGTATAAGCATTTAATAATACAAAAGGGACAGCATGCATAGCTAGAAGACATCATTTGTTTTTAAATGATACTTCAGCAGTAAAATGTAATACATGTTGAAAGTATGCAATGCTCTCAGTAGTCATCCTGACTATAATACAGTTTGAAACACACAATTATGTAAAATGAATTGCTAATTAAAGTATATAAACACAAAAATCAGCTGAAACAAGAATTACTCATAGCAATCTGTTCTTGATGGACCAGGACCACTTCTCACTGACCTCCACAGAGTTGCTGTGTTTGTCGTTACATTTTATGAGATGGAAAAACTCCCACAATTGTAGACATTTTGTTCAATAAATATCAACGTTGTCCAAGTCTGCCCCCTGAATATTTGATTTTCATACCTCTATTCCATATTACCCCTCTCCTGGTTATGTAGGGCTAATTCATATGTTCGCCTGGTTACTTACTGAATTTGTGAATTATTTGCAAGGCCCCTAATTATTGTATCAGCACCAAAATTGCTGGAGCTTTAGAGAATGGTTGGGGAACCGCTATAAAAAAAAGAAAGCATTGCTCCAGCATGTGCAGTTTTTGCATACATTTACTTTAACCTCCCTAGCGGTTGAGACGAACCCTGTTCGTTCGCCGTTCAGGGTCGTCCCAACTGCAGGGGAACCGGGCATTGGGTGCACCCGATTCCTCCCCGGAAAGCTGCAACGATTATCTTCATTGCTGCAGCATTTCCGGGGCTTCGGCACCACCCCGATAAACTACACCAGGATAACCACACTGGGACTTATTTAAAGCGGTAGTAGGTAACAATGTTCAAGTAAAGTAAACAATACACAAAAAAATATATACATTTCAAAAATATGTGTGTTTAATCAAAAGCGTCATATCCTCAGATATGCAAAAGAACCATTCTTGGTTTACAGTTTAGCATACAATATTAAAAGAATATAGTATGCTACTTGTCAATTATACTCAACGCTTTTTGCGATGGGTTGTTGCTTCTTCAGGAGATCAACAAGTTTGGTACTTCTTAGTGATTCTATGGAGAGAAGAAAGCATGAGAATACATGCAAGTTGTGTAACAGTGGTTTATAGTATACAGGGAGTGCAGAATTATTAGGCAAATTAGTATTTTGACCACATCATCCTCTTTATGCATGTTGTCTTATTTCAAGCTGTATATGCTCGAACGCCTACTACCAATTAAGCATATTAGGTGATGTGCATCTCTGTAATGAGAAGG
>CM070035.1:113508936-113519177 GCA_036250615.1 Ptychadena robeensis | reverse complement strand
CAAGCACAACTCCAGAGAGCAAAAGCGCACCCCATCCACCACACCAAACCATCACGCCAAATGGAGGGAAAAAGAAGAAAGTTTGCCAGACAGCCAGCTAGAGATCCATACACAGAACAACCAACAGCAGACCAGAAACTAGCCAGAACATAAATCTAAGCCCACTATAGACTTTTCCCTCCTAAGGAAACTTAAGGGGTTCTCTCCCCCCACTAGCCCACTACATCTCCATCACCCCAAGCTCCTTTCTCCAAGGGGCAGGCTTTTTTCTTATCTTTCCCCGTCCCCCCCCCCCAAGCCGCCCCCGACCCCCCCCGACCGAGAAACGAGACCCCCCCCGAACTCCCCCCCCCGCCCGACGCCGCCGCCCCCCCCCCTTTTTTCGACTTCCCCCGAACTCGATCCTCCTGCATCTGCATGATTTTCCCCCACCACAACACGCAACGACTCCTCCGCTTTCCATCAGAGAGCGATATCTCAGCAGAGGTGTCATCCAACACTCAACTTCCTTGATTCCCGACCTTTCCAACTCTGTGCTCCACGAGCCTCCCGCCTCGCCGACGCTTGGGGCCAGGCGGCAAGTTTAGTTAGGGAAAGGATTTGAAGGGTCGAGATTGCATTAGTGAGAGGCAGCCTTGTGTCAGGGATGTGAGGTTGAGATAGTGGAGCAAGTGAAGATAAGAGTAAGAGAATGCAGAGTGGTCAGGTGGTGGAGGTTCTCTGTGCAACGTCCGGTGCGGGAGGTTCGTGGGGGTGTATACGGATAAGAAGTGTTCACATGAAGGTTAGAGATGGTGGGCAGGCAGAGTGGGGAGTTGTCCAGGTGGGTGGTGAGGGTTGAACACCAGGCAAGTGCATGGACAAGCAAGTTGTGTGGGTGGATGTGCTGGGTCAGGCCAAGGGAGTCTGTTAAAGAGAGCAATTTGGCAGATGGGGGATTGCTTAGGTCATCCATGGCTATATTGAAGTCACCAAGGATAAGAAGTGGTAGGTCATGGGCAAGAATGTGTGGGAGCCACGAGGTAACGTTGTCAAAGAATTGGGATGTAGGGCCGGGAGGGCGATAGATTACCTACACCACCACCTGGCCTGTTGTCAGGTCTGGGGGTGTGAGTGAAGTGCAAACCTCCATGGGATAGAGCAGCAGCAGATGCAGAGGAAGAGAGCCAGGTTTCAGTGAGAGCCAGGAGGGTGAGGGACTTAGAAAGGAAGAGATTGTGAATGGAAGACAGTTTGTTACCAACAGATCTGGCATTCCAGAGTCCACAAGAGAGAGGGGGTGAGCTTCTATGGAGAGGGTTGTTTCTTGAGGAGAGAGGAGAAGGGGGTAGAGAGGCAGTGAGGAGGGCGAGGATTAGGGGAGATGTCCCCAGAAAGAAGGAGCAGAGAGAACAGATGCAGCAAAGGAGAGAATGAGAGCATGTTGAGGGGTAACTGGGGAGAAGTTGAGGAGTCAGACGGGAGAGGAGGAGAGTTTAGGAACAGGGGAGGCAGAAAGGATGGGATACATAGTAAAAGTTTAAAACTAGAGCACAACAATGGGGAGTGATGGTGGAGTACTGTAAGCTGATAGTATGAATCTTCAGATCAGTGGCCAGAGAAAGTCCAGAAATGGCTCAATCATTGCAGACTAGAGAATGGAGGAAGTAATGAAGTCCAGATTTGAAGCAGACCTTGATGTGCTTGTCTGTTGTTGGTGACGGCAGGTGGAGGGGGATCAGTCCAGGGTGTTCGTCCGATCAGGCTCCAGCAGCAGCAGGTTGTTGTGGCTGGTCATCCTGGTCCAATTCCTGGGTCAATTCCCTGGATAATTCCCACGTTGCACTTAAAATCCGCACTTAAAAGAAGGCACGAGCGAATTAGAGAGATTGTTATATGGATCAGTGTTTGGCCTAGGCTGATGGTGGACTGATTGCAATTTCCACAAACAGCTGTACCAGGTTGGGTGGGGGTCACTCGGGTTATAAATGACTTAGAATCACTCAGATGGAACGCAGAGGGGCTAATAAATCCTCTAGTGATCTTGGTCTAGACCAACATTAACACACAGATTTGAAATGGATCGATGATTGGTTACCACACATGAACGACATACCATTAAATCGCCACATCAGTATTGAGTGCTCCTAGGGAATCTGCCTGCTTGTTGATATGCAACCCTTCCAGCTTTTCCTTACGTACAGCCGGATTGCGCATGTGCACGTGCCCACACTCAGCTGCTTTGGTGGGTGGGCATCTGTGGGCCCATAGGTCTACCCTGCCATAGTAGGTTTTGTCGACTCAGTTGTTTTTGATGTCATATACCGTACATTGTACATAGGCAGGAAGCCAGTGTTTACAGGATGGTAGAGAGACAGAGATTTTTGTTCTTATACAATGTCTATTGCATAGAATCAGGTGGCATCCTACAATACATTTGCAGTAAGAAATTGTAAAGACAGGAATGCACAGTTAGCTATGCATTTTGGTACATCTGGAAGGATATAATCTTTGTTTTACTATTTTAAGGTAATAAACATTGTTAAGTGGAGCATGTAGACCAGATCATGAAACTAAATTAGTTGAGGCTGACAGAAGACAAGACGAGGAAGACATAGATGATTTCCTGATGATGGCAGACCTTTTGTCTGAATGTGGGCTTGGAGGAATGTTATATTGAAAAGGGTCTTCAGTGTCACATACTTTCCATCTGAGCCAACCTTAGGGAGCTCTACTTTGTAATTTAAGCCTTATTCCAATTACTAAGTTATTTCACAAAACATAGGTTAGGTTTTGGGGTTGTTAATCATGTGCATGTAAAAAAAAATATTGGCAAATATTGCTGAGGAATTCTTCTTCCATCTATTTTGAACGCACAGACTTTCATTATCTGGTCAACAGAACTGCAGCTTCTCCAGAAAGTGAGACAAAAATATAAGGAGAGGTAGAAGACACAAAAGCAGTTGTTTGAGGAGGACAACCTACCGTAGATTCAACCCATGGGCAATATTAAAGATGCATGACTGAACAATAACAATTAATATGAAAACACCTAATCTGAAGTTAAAGCTGATCTCCACACCTAAAACCATTCATTTTAATTAAAAAGGAGTTATGCTCACCGATTCCCTGCTGTGTCTCCTACTCTACAAGACCAACGGGCAGCTTTTGCTCCATGACAACTTTAACAATTGGTGAAGTTTTCCCCTTGCAGTGTAAATTATATGGGTTTCCTCTGCAATGGGAAGGACAGGAGCACATATCCCCAGGACATTAGCAGAAGATAGATCACTACAACATTGTGTCAATCTAGACCTAAATGACCAATTAACAGTGGGGTGGGTGGTCAGTACAAGGGTCAATTACATTTTCAGTAGCAATGCATAGTGTCTATTACAGGAGTGGGCAAAGTACATTGTGTGGGCCATAAACAGCCCGAGTAGCTTTTCATTCAGGTCTGCTCTGCTCGGGCGACAGCAGCATGAGTTGGATAAGAAATTATGTCTGTATGTCTGGCTGTCTTTACTGACTTCCAATACATCTGTTACAAGTGCGGCATCTGCTGGCAGGCGCTGTTACTGCATGCTCACATTCCAGACACCTGAACTGAATAAACCATTTCCAAATTCCATTTGGAAAAACCACTCCATCTCACAGCATCACCTTCTGTTTAAATGTCAGGTGGTTCTCTATGTATATCATGAATTTCAAGCATAATGAATGCTCAACAAATCTAGTTTGTTGGATATTCCTAAAATTTTCACACTAACCACAATGCTGCCCCGGTGCTTGCACAATGTTGCTTTTTACCACAAACGTCCTGCAGTCTGCATTTTTACAGGAGCAGCACATGCAAAATGGATGGGAGATGCAAGTGCTGCGTACTGCAATACACGCAATCCCTTACCAGCCAAAAATATCACTGCAGCCACATGGGCTACAGTGTAACGCCCAGGTGCCCAACCTGCGGCCCTTTGGGCGTTCTTCAGTGGCCAAATGTATCCATCAAAAATGCATTGAACGTGTCCTTAACCTCCCTAGCGGTTGAGTTCACTGTTGAGGCTCGCCTCAACCGCAGGGGGACCGGGCATCGGGTAGACCCGATGCCTCCCTGGAAAGCTGCAGCGATTGTCTTCATCACTGCAGCATTTCCGGGGTTTCGGCACCACCCCAATCACGTCGCGGTGATGCGGAAGGGGGCGGAGGTCAGCGCCATAGACGGAGCGTCGGCTTTCCCACCCACGCAGCTGGTGTCAATAATGACGCCGGCTGTGTAAAGAGCAGCAGCAGGTGGGAGAAAGTGAGAGGCAGTGTACTTTGCACGCTAGGGAGGTTAATGGATGTTTTTGACGCATGTGTGATTTTTGCTCTTGTTGAGGCCCCACTTTCAAAATTAAGAATGCAGTGTGGCCCATGAGTGAAAAAGTTTGCTCACCCCTGGTCTATTACCATTATATACAGTCATGGCCAAAAACATTGCATGTATGTCAGAAAGTAAATCACATACCAGAAGATTGCTGCATTTACAAAAGGCTTATATATTTTGTTTTTCGTTGAATGCAATTTACCCTCATTTTATAGTGGTGCTGAACTCATCTTACCATGAGACATCAGAGATTTCCCTGCATTATTTATATGCAAACTGCATGCAGACAGAAGTTGAGCCAATGATGAACAGCAGCGTCAGTTTAAATTATGTCACAGTGGCAAGCAAACGGCTGGCAGACTTTTGCCAATTAAACGCTCTTTAAGCATCTCTATTCATCATACCAAGGGATCTTCTCATAGAAGTGTTCAAAACTTTTCCATAGATATATTTTATGGAGTTGGCAGACTACAAGGGTGTTTTCTTTCAACTTTTTCTTTTGCAGCTTATTTTGGTTGAAGGGTTTTATTTTGCATGCAACTATGTTTCTAGACAGCTGACACTTTGTTATTATACCTGACCCCCTATGATGAACTTGTGCTTATGTGTCTCAAAAATACCCAGCTTTTTTCAATGCCATAAAAAAACTGCAGTGTTATTTAGAAGCTAGTTAGAGCAGATATGCTCAAAATCTAAAATATATGTGTAAAATTTAAGTTTGACTTTATTCTTTGCTGGTATGATGGTGGAATAGTACATCACAATCCTTAAAAATTCTTCCCTGCTGTTTCTGGAATCATATGAAAGATTCCATCTTTATCTGCCAGGTTTACAGGAGTTAACACCGGGTGAAATTCAAAAATCCAAAAATGTAACCATTTCCCCTCACCCCTATTCCCACAGCAATACAGCCGGTCAAAATGAAATGCTGAAATGGCAGCTCATTAATCTGTGCACATCTAACCAACAGCTGGACAATGCACATCAATGGGTCATGGAGTAAGGGTTATGAGCTTTTAGTATGGGCCAAAAAGATTTATGCAGCCAATTCAGGTAAAAGGTTATTCTCTAAATTATCAATATTTGAGACTACAAACAAGCAGTTTATATAGGTGTTTTAAAAAGAAAATTCACATAAATCTGATTCTTTGTCTCTTTTTTAAAAGGAAGACACCATGTCCCACAGCTACATTATGTATGTTTCTAAATCTAAAAGGGAGGACCTGCAAGGAAAGTTTGGGAAATGCTGCCTTAGATCATCATCAATCCCTGGTGGTCTCTCTAAATCTCACAATTTGCCAATTATTTTTCTATATCGCCATTATTAAGTTTGGTTATGTTCACAGATGGGTCACTTTCCTTCCAGTCTTCTTTCCCCTTCCTGTGTGAAATGAGCTTCTCAGAATTTACATACTTATTCATAGGATAACCTACCTTTTGAAAAATCACAATTATATGTGACCTATGGCTCACGAGAGGTGACCGCCCAGCAAAAAAAACAAAGCTTTTCCTCAAAAGAGCAAGCTGTTCCAACTGTCCCCGAACATTATAAATGCCTATGTCATGCAAACTTAGGAATAATAGCCAAGGCTTAATAAAAAATAAAAAAATACTATAAAGCACCACTGGCTACTTCCAGTAATAGGTAGTAGCCGCATTTTAAAAATAAATGCCAAAGCTTGTAAAAGAATTTATCACAATTTTAAAATACTGTTGTGAGGTAAAGAAAAGTATACACGTCTGGTAATAAAAGACAGCAGTTTTTACTATTCACTACTTGAGGTCTATACCCTAGGTGGCCCGGGGGCCGCATGCGCCCTTTGGGTGTTCTTCGGCGGCCCCCCCTTAGGTCTCTACTTGTGGCCCCTGAGATCTAACTGTTCATGCATAGGGCATAGGAACTCATTGCATCACATGACCTCTGAATCAAAATGTGCATCACCATACTACAGCGTTACCCAATGCTTGAAGTATCATTTAAAATATCTTTTTAATGTAAAAATGTAAAACAATGTCTTCTAGCTCTGCCTGTTGTATAAGCATTTTATAATGTGGAAATGACAAGTCAGTATAGATTGAAAAAGTTATGTGCGGCCCTTTAGTGGTGCCGAGGGCCGCACTTGTGGCCCTCCATATCAACTCAGTTGCCCACCACTGGTCTATACCATCATTTTTATAATAACTTGCATACTCAGAGCAGTGCTTGGTGAGCAAGATTTTTTTTAATAAACATACCCCAGTGGTTCAAATTACATCAATAAATTTTACAATTAAAAAAGTGTAATCTCAAAAAAAATGAGTAACCAGAGACAAATTTACAATGTCATAAAATGTATTTGGCATTTCTGAACAAGTGCATACAAATACAGCTAAAAGCATATCTGTTTTTCCAAGTGCTCTAAAAAGGCATGTCAAGTCACAGCCTACACTGAACAGTAACTGTCACTGTATAAGAACAAACACTTGCAAATATAACAAAGAATACCTTTCAGTACATACCTTTGTTTCATGAAAATGAACAAAGCCCCTTTGGGAGATAAAAAACAAAAAAGCTTTGAAAACAAATACCATGTATTCAGAAATTAAGTATACAGCCATGTTTAAGATGTCTACATGTCGTGTGTGTAGATATATATTTTCTACATATCACACAAACATGCTGTAAGAAGAAGTTTAGTAAGATTATGGCAGCTATAAAAAATATATATATATATATGTATATATTTTGTAAAGTCAAGAGTCTCTCTCCTTTTTCACTTTGACATCTCCAGCAAGAATCGTGGCAATCTCTCCCTGCATGAATGCCCATGGTACGTTTGACCCCACCAGGGGACATTTTTCCCCACTTGGACAATACACTTCACCTGATGATCCTTGTTGTTTAATACTTTGCCTTGAACATGGAAAGCAAAACTTATGAGAAGGTATGGAAGGGCACTGCACGAAATGTGTGTCTTCAAGACGCTCATGGCATAAAGTGCAACAAAGTGGTATACTGTTTGGAATAGAAGAATCAGGAATGCTTTGGGGGTGCACTTGTTCCATTCCTGTATGGGAAGATGATCCACCACCAGGCAGTTGGCTTGCAACATCTCTCGGAGGCAATCTTCTTTGGTTCATAGAGGAAGGTGAACTTGGACTGTTACTGTTTCTCCGAGTTGTAGAGTGAACCTGGTTGCCATCTTTAGAGGCATGACTTCCACCAGCATTATCGGCTACCAGTATTAAGGCAGCCATTGGAGACTGGCCATTTTGTGCCGCTTCAGGTGGTGTGGTGCGATTAGAATGGGGAGAAACAGTTGCAGGTGGAGATATAAATGAGCCTGTCATTGTAGAAATCTTAAGACCATCCGCTGCTGGCAACCACTGTCCTTCACCATTTATCTTCACAGAACTACACTCCCCTTCTGGCTCTGGGGAGGTTTTTCGCTTTCGAGCTGAACGAGCACCTGGAAAACCAAACATCAAGAAGTCAGAATAGAAATACAGTACTTTAAACACGTTTGGTATAGACATTTTCAGGGTTGAGCGAAACAAAACCAATGGGTTTTAATTGAAGCAGAAAAAAAAGATATATATATTTCCAGGTGAGGAAGGTATGGGTTGTCACTTTCAAAATTTTTTATTTAAACCAAAGTGGAGGTTGAAGTCGGTAGTAGAAATGCACCGATTGATCGGCCAGAGACCGGAATCGGACGATATTTGATGAGAGAGAGTGAGAGAGAGAGATTAGTTGAGTCATTATGTTGCAATCACCTAGCATAATCACTGTAAAGCTGAGAATACACAGGTTTCTGTGCACATCAATTGCCATATGATGGGAACCCATGCTTCGGAGGGGATAGTAATGGACATTGCCCTTGATTTACAAAACAAAACAAAAAAATCGGAATCGGCAGGTCACACTTACTGTAAAATCGGAATCAGCCAAGACATTTGCAATCGGTGCACCTCTAGTTGGTAGGAAATTTAAATTCCAATAGTTTAAAAAATGTTGATGCTGGTATTCTAGGCAAATTAGCGGTTTTTACTTACAACCGTGTTCAGAATAGCAGTTTAACATCACTAACCTGATCACTGTTTTTAATAAAAATACTTGTATACTAGAATAATAAAAAACTAACAGAGCCACCAGTTATGGCGTGCATGCTGCCAATTCTGTGACAGATCATTGAAAAGGGATTGTTCAACAAAAATAGCAGAATCAAGTTCAATAATGGAGTTCATTCAGTAAAACAAGAGTCAATCACAGCCATTAACAAAGCATGGAAGTCAACATATGTTGTACATGTTGGCTATAGCGCACTTCTAAATCAGTATCTGTGCAAAATAGGTTGTTTCAGATATTGGATATAAGAATAGCATAGTTGGATTTAAAAGTTTATTTGAGAAGAAAATAAAATGAAGTGTAGAAAGAAACACAGCAAATGTACTTTTGTATTGAGATTTAATTATTTCATTCAGCAGATTTGTAAGTTAATTACAAAGCCCCTGAACATGATATCATCATTAGAAGTGCTGGAGATGTAGAGATGGGAACATAGTAAAGAAAAGAGTATTGCTCTAGCATATCAAGTTTTTGCACAAAATAAGTTCAAATTTGACTTTGAACCTAATTTATGCAAAAACTACATATGCTAGAGCAATAATTTTTTTCCAAATGTTCCCACAACCCTTCTCTACATCTCCAGCACTTCTAATGATGATATCATGTTCAGGGGCTTTGTAATTAACTTACAAATCTGCTGAGTGAAATAATTACATTTCAATACAAAAGTACATTTGCTGTGTGTTTCTGTGCCTTAGTTGCTGCATTTCCCTCCCTAGGCCCCCCTAAAGTCCACCTACAAAATGCAGCGATTTTCATTTTTTGACCCGAATATAAGCCAAATTTCATTTTTGAGCATATTTCAGGTGCTGAAAAATTCGGCTTATATTAGAGTATATACAGTAAATGAAAATATGGAAAATAAAATGGCTCAACACACATTCATGAAAACTGGCGACTGTGTGTGAAAGGTGCCATCTTCTAACACTCACATTTCCTACAATTAACAGTCAAAGGTTTGAAACTTGAACAAATCATACCCAGCACTGGAAAGGGCTAAAACAAAACATATTAAACAGAGCACAAGCCAAATTGCTGCATATAGTCCGGTCACAATTTCCATGCATCCAGGGACTGGAAATACGTCACGCTTCCAGGCACCTGTGTGAATGCCCCCTAAAGCAACCTCCACCCATGTTTAATAATCATCATTTCAAAATGATTAATAATCAGAAGTAAAAGAATAAAATTATGTAACCTTAATCAATTTAAAAAATATTTCTATTGGATGATAACCTACAGTGCAATGGGCAGTAAACTTCTTTACAAGCTTACGAAGAGTGGACACCGGAACATTAGGATCTCTGGAGATAAACTTGCAGCCTTGGGATTGTCCATGCTTAGCTACAATTTTCGTTGAGCTATTGAGATATGTGGTTCTTTTTACACCATCTTTTATATGTACTCACAAAACACAGGAACATGGCCGTAAACTAGAAGAGGAGTGTTCACAGAAAGTATTTTATTGAATGAATAGTTGACATTTGTAAAGTTGGCCATAGACTTAGATTTGTGGCCGATTGCAAAATCAGTCACAAATCTAATGCTTAAAACCGAAAATTCTGCCATAAATTGGCGGGGAAATCAATCTTAGAAATTAGATATGTCCGTAAATTTTAGATTGCATCCCTGTCCAAAGTAACTGCGGGCACACAAAGGGTGCATGGCCGATTGTCTGCATGACCGTCCGTTCACGATGACGTCATCACGCACCGTTGATCTGCAGGAGAATCAAAAGGAAAATCAAAACATCTATGGCCGGCTTAACAGACTTGCAGAGGGGGGGGG
>CM070035.1:113464423-113484074 GCA_036250615.1 Ptychadena robeensis | reverse complement strand
TGACCCTAACACCTATCACTATTTGGGTCCATTCATGGTCCCATATATCTCCCCTTTTGGGTTTACAGCACCAACACCATCACCAGCATAACCATTCACCCACCCACACCCACTAAAATTCTTATTTGAATTACCCCATACACCATAGATTAATTATCGGGCTGTGTATATGGTCGCCGTTGTCCCCGGAAGATGGGAGCCCTCCGCTCCACCTACCTCTGCATTTGAACCGAAGTAGTCCGCCCTGCTATCTGCAGCCATGAAGTTCTGCCAATGACCTGTGAGTTCAACCAGGTTACTATTTCTTTTCTTTTTAAACACCTATCCCCTTCGATTATACTGACACCTTATATTTCTTATATACCCCCCTCTAGGCAATAGTATGCCAGTGATCATTCCCCCTGAGGAAGTCTTTTAAATCACGAAACGCGCATTGGGGTATTGATGATCCTCTTTGGCATCGCAGGGTGCTTGGCATTGCCCGGAACACTGTCACTGGCGCGCCTTTTGTGGTCTGTGTATGGCTGTGCAGCAGCTATGATTTTAACTCTCAGGCACTTTATCATGCCTTGTGATTGTATTTCTTGTAATGTATTTTATTGATGCTGTATAGTGTTGTACACAGCGCATTCTTTTTTCTACTCCATGTTGTTTTTCTATTTAATAAAATTTGTGTATTACCACTATATTTATATATTGCATATATGGTACCCACCCACCTTGGCCTTTAAAGTCCCCCAGCCTCTGTAGTAACAGGGGAAATTTAACCTGGTTTGAGGTGGTCCACACCTCATCCCAGGTTCCTTCTTTGTAGCTATTTATTTGGGATGCCGGTCATCGGGTGGTAGGGAGTGAGAGACCCATATCTTTGCTCAAAGTAACAGAAGTACTAAAGCGGGGGGGGGGGGGGGGGGGGGGGGGGGGGGGGGGGGGGGGGGGGGGGGGGGGGGGGGGGGGGTTTATCGCGGTTATTTCAAAACAGCTTTAACCTTCACTCCTCACTAGATCCAGACTATGGGAACACCTTGGAGTTGCTAAAATGGTAAACAGGTTGCCCATCCATAGCTCAAACATGACCGCGAGCTTCCACGGGTCACTTGTTCCCACCCACTTCACAAATCATAACACCCCCACCACACACTACAATTCCAATTATAACAACGAGCAGCAACAGACTACGATCCGTACCAGATTTCGATGGTGGGTTGCTGCCTTCAAAGACCAGAGCCCTCCCGGTGCCCGATTCCTTCTTGAATTTGGTATCGAATGGCGAATGATTGTGTTGCATAGCCATCAACGTATCTCTGACCGTCTTCGGTTTGCTGATCCATTCTTCCACTCTCCCCTTGTGGTTGTCTGACAGCTCAGATGAATAACTATCCGTCCGGTGTTTTTCCTTCGTATCATGGTCGCTGCTAGACACTGAACCGGCCCGTTTAGTCCCCATGTCACTAGACGTGGTGGCAGCTGCTGCGACTAAGGAGGCCGCAGTAATCCCCAGCGGAGGGGCCCGACCACTCATGGGCGATCCGTTCATCAAAGCGCCCAGGGTAGTCCGCCGAGGATTAGGGCTCTGGCGGTTCAGCTCAGGTGGATCCTCTGGTTTAGGGAAACCATTAGGGAGAAGAATGCCATTCACTGGGCGCCCAACGCTGTAATCCGAGCCCAGGCGGGGCGGCGGCCTTTCTCCGACCAGCGGGTAGCGATCAAGGCACTGCGGTGGAGGAGGCTGCTGAGAGGCTCTAGAGACGCCCTCTGGCCCCCCCACCGTATGCCCGATCTGCGCCATCTCCTTGACAGTAAGCTGAGGCTTGACCGAGGAACTACTAGACGATGAGCTTGGCGGCCCTGGGGACCTCCCCTCTTGGAAACCATGAGCCCGCTTCAAGTGCCGGGCCGCCTCTATAACAAATTCAATCCGATCAGCTCCTTCGTAGTTGACGCAGCCTCTGCACACGGGCTCCGTAAAATCCCAGATCATAGCCCACGGCATGCGTGGCAAGTCACACAAGTAACAAGACTGTCTCCGTGATGCTGCTATCGCGGCGGATGACATAGCAATAAAGATTCGTGCACACAAATCCAAGGATGAGGGATTGGAGCCTGCGAGAATTCCCCGCCTTGCCCAGCGAAATCAAGGTGCGCGAGGCCTGAGGCGTGGGCCGGGTGAAGCTCAGCTTTAGGGAGATGGGCAGCAGCGCCCTCCGCCTAGGCTGCCGCGAGGTCCGGCTTGAGTCATGTACACTACGCCCTGAATCCCGGGAGGAGGGTGAATTATTTTCTATGAAAGGCTTCTCTAGCTTTCCTCAGCTGCACCGCTCCTTGGGAAGGGGGTGGAGGAAAATAGAAGGGGGAAGGGATACGCTTCTTCTATTGGCTGTGGCTTCAGTCACCAGAGGAGCCCCCCTCACTTTGACTGCTACCAAAAGCTAACAACAACTTAAAGTTTAACCCCTTCCCACGCCAATCCTGAGTGGAACGGGCAAGATGAAAGCCAAACCGATTGCACGGCTAAACGCTCATTACATGGGAATGATTGCCCGATTTTCCCGCCTCTCTAACAGCCTTGCTGGCAACGCGGATGACGTCACGGCAGCGCCAACTGTTGTGATTCCAGTTCTCCATTTACTTGATTCTTCGATAGTCCAGCCGGCACCGCCTCCTCCTCGCGCAGGCGTCATGCAGCTTACACGCCCACGTTTCCTTGGCCGTCCCCTCCCCCCAGTCATTATTTGAACTGCTGCCAAGACAACAAGCAAGAACTGCTGCAGAAGAAGCACTGACTCAGGCTTGGGGGAGGGGAGGACTATATCCGTTTGTTGCTATCAGTGCTGTGCACGCCATTGAAAAGAAATCCTTACGTTAGAGACGGGAGGTTGGACCTCTGAGGATAGCAAATGTCTGCTTTCAGAATAAGGGTTTCTTCCCATGGCAATTCTGGGCATGCTGTCTTCCCAGCAAAAGATGACGTACATGTTTCCAATAGTTGGAAATGTCATCCCATACTATATATTTCCTGATTTCAGAAGGATTCGTTTTATTAAAGCGCTTCTGTACTTAAACCAACAAAGAAAAACATAATGTTTTATAAACCATAGGACACACCCAGTTTTTAGAGCAGGAAAAGCAGAAAAAATGTTAAATATTCAAATCAGTTGTAAAAAATTTTTAGCCAGAAAAATGGTGTCATTTGACTCACACACAGAAAGAGAAGGGGGCCGCAGGGGAAGCTGAACTCTGGTCTCCCCTCTTGACAGCGTGTGAACTGAACAGTGATCGTAGTACCAGGCAGACATACATGAAAGCTCTTGGCTGGCAGCTTCCATGTATGTCTTTGCTGTACTGCAGAGCTCTGGTGGTAGAAACAGTACAGTACAGATGAGGCATCTGGCTGTGGCCGCATCTCTCATCTGACAGCTCAGGAGAGGCAGCTGGCATGAAACCAAGGGGCGGGGGTTGCGCATTCGGACCATAAGACGCAGGCACTTTTCCCTCCGATTTTACGGGTGAAATAGTGTGTCTTATAGTCCGAAAAATATGGTATACACATTATCTACCTCCCATCAGTTTTGAATGGCTCTCTAAACACCTGGAGCCTGGTGCAGTGTAATGTTAGAGGGGAATTAAGGGAGACACAAGCACAATGAAAAGTGATGGGTTTTCACAGGTAATGGAGGCTGTAAGCGTTCCTTATCGGAACGTGCTTATTGTGCTTGCGTTTTCTAAATTGTAAATCTGAGCGAAGCCACAATGCATACTGCAATGTGTTTAGGACCTCCTTTTGTACATGGATGCGCTGCAATAAAGCTTTCCATACAAGTGTTGCGGAAACACTTGTGCTGCATGTAAGGGCTCTGCTCCACAACGTTTTGCCAAAATGCAGCGAAATGACATTGGTTGTGTTGTTAATACGCATACCATTCATGTTTAATGGGCGCATACATAAGAAGTGTGTGCACCTCATCACGGCGGGATTTTTAGAAGGCACATTGCAGGCATTTGGCCATGTAAAATGAGAAGATGTGGCCACTATGATTTTGATGCGTTTTTTCAAATTGTAGTGGAGCCCTGGCCTTAGTGTGCATCAGCTCTTAGAAAGGGCTAAAACAAAGCACTAAATCTCGGCATACACAGTTCGATTTTAGTACGATCGATTTCCGATCTTGATACTTTCATCAGATACCGATCATAAGCTAATCCAAAGTAGAACGACATGGAAGGTTCAATCGTAATACGCCATTTTAGTTTCGATCACAAAACACAGTAAAGAGTCATATATATACCGTATTTTCCCAAAACGCCTATTTCAGGACAGCACACCGAGAGATCCCAGAGAGGACCCCACCCCCAGTGGGAGGAAACACCAGAAACTAAACTTTAAAGTCCAGCTCTCCACCCGCAAGTTTAGTCTTTGGTGTTTCCTCCTCTGGAGAGGATCATCAGAAACTGGGTGGGCTCCATCTCCGGAGTCTGCCCGTTCCCAGGCGAGAAATCTATGTAGGCTTTTCGAGGTCCCGGTGCACCTACCTGTCCATGGGAGTGGGTGTCACCGGAGTCACCATCCCTGCTCCAAGCTCGGGGAGAGTCGGGATCCCTTGGCCGCCGCTCGCTGCGGGGATCACGCGGCATGGCGCCAATCCTCTTCCTGGAGAGGAGGAGGTCCTCACACTGGAAGCGCGGGCTTCCGGAAAGTGGGCGCGGCCGAGGTGATGCGTGGTCATGTGACGTATGACGCGGGGGACAGGGGACTGACCTCGCTGCTACCTCACTTCCGGGTTCCAGCAGGGAGCTTAATGACCCGGAAGTGCTTCAGTTTAAAAGCGGACAGCGCTAAGATTACTCAGCAATGGAGGAAATGGAGCCAGGGACGCCTTCTGCAGCGGTAAGAGACAAGGGTTGCTCCCTTCACCTTGTAGTCTCTCTGGGTGGGATGTTAGCAAGGAAGGGGGATTTTTGGGTTGTCTTTGACCATTTCTTTGTTAGAGATGTTCCTTTCCCCTTACGCCCCTTGGGTTAAGCACATCCTGTTGATTTGGTGCAGGCCACAGATTGGAACCCTAGGGTCAGACAGGGGTTCTTTGAAGTTGTTTTACGGCCGGTACTTAGGCAGGGCAATCAGGCCACAATCTTAGAAAGAAGTGTGCAGGCTTTAATGCTAAAATTGTTAACACCGCAAAGCCCCTCTGCCAAAAATGTATTGAGGTGCTTATCAGGGATGAAGGGGCCGCAGCTGTGGAAGTGGCTAGCAGGGACCTGCTAACCACTGTGAGAGAGGAGCTCTCAGCTACATTCACCACGTTTAATACGCTTTTGATGGAGCGACACCCTAGGGCCAGAGCGGCATCTCCTGTGGCTTCCACTCAACCTCCTACCTCAGTGCGTGAGAGTGAGGAAGACCATAGAGACTCCCTGGCAGAGTTCTCTGACGATTCAGCGGCAGGGCCATCAACGTCCAATTCCGCCCCCAGACACAGACTATCCATGGAGAAGGTGGATGAGCTCCTCAGGGCCATCCACGATACATTAGAGATTTAAGAGGAAAAGTTGTCAGAAAGCCTTCATGATCGTATGTACCAGGGTTTGGGGGGCAGGAAAGAAAGAGTCTTTCCGGTTCACAAAATCCTCACGGATTCCATCTTAGAGGAATGGAGAGCCCCAGAAAAGAAGGTGTTCTTTTCAGGGAGTCTTAAGCGGAGGTTCCCCTTTGACGATGATCCAGCATTACCATGGAACAAAATGCCTAAACTGGACGTGGCCTTCTCTCAGGTATCCAGGTCCACGGATCTTGCATTCGAGTACATGGGTATCCTGAAGGAGGCTATGGACAAAAGAAGTGAGATCCTCCTTAGAAGAGCGTGGGAGTCTAACAACTTTAATCTCAGACCTCAGCTTGCATCTACATGTGTAGCCAGAAATCTAGACTTCTGGCTAACACAGTTTAGGTCCCATTTGGAAACTGGGACGCCAAGAGAACAGCTGCTGGATTGTTTCCCCATTATGGTGAAGGCCATGAATTTCTTGGCTGATGCCTCCATGGAATCAGTGCGCCTAACAGCAAGAACAGGGGATTTGATCAACTGTGCCAGACGGGCCCTTTGGTTAAAATCTTGGTCCGGCGATGCAGGTTCCAAGTTCAGATTATGTGGTATCCCCTTTACAGGTGACAAGATGTTTGGGCCGGAATTGGAAAGGATTTTGGACCGGACTGCCGACAAGAAAAAATCCTTTCCAGTTGGGAAACGCAATCCACCACCAAGGCGGCCCTTTCGCTACACAGCGCCAGGCCGCAAAGGAAAGGAACCAGCAAAGAGGAAGCCATGGCAGCACAACAGGGAGTGGGGTAAGCCTAACATCTTATTTACCCCCTCCAATCCCGCCAACAAATCAAAATGACTTGCCAGTCAAGGTGGGGGGAAGATTGGGACTCTTCCTACCTGCCTGGATTCGCATGTCCCCAAACCCCTTCATCCTGGGAGTCATCGGGCAGGGCTACAAGTTGGAGTTTGCAGGTGTCCCTCCCCGCAGGTTCCTTCTTACTCGGCCACCAAGGGACCCAGTCAAGAACCGGACACTTTTGGGCACCTTATGGGAGCTGGTGGACCAGGCAGTCCTAGGCCCAGTACCTCAGATGGAAAGGGGCCACGGCTATTATTCTCACGTTTTCACTGTAAGCAAACCGTCAGGAAAGGTCAGACTGATTCTCAACCTAAGAAAGCTGAACACTTATTTAGTTTACAAGGGGTTCAGGATGGAGACCATCTACACCACCAAAAGGCTGTTGACAGCCGATTGCTATATGGCGACCATAGACCTGAAGGACGCCTACCTGCACGTGCCTATTCATCAGACGCACAGGAAGTTCCTGAGGGTAGCCATCCATTGGCAGGGAAGAACGTTACACTTCCAGTTCTTAGCCCTACCTTTCGGCTTAACATCTGCACCAAGGATCTTCATGAAGGTAGTGGCAGAATCTCTGGCCCCGTTGAGATTGGAACAGATCTGTTCCAATCTCATGGACGACCTGCTGTTTTTCGCGGCTTCAAGGGAATTGTTGTCAGAAAAGTTAACCAAAGCAATTGCACACCTGCAAGAGCTGGATTGGGTAGTGAATTGGGAGAAATCTCACCTAGTCCCTTCCCAACAGCTCCGTTTCTTAGGTTACGACCTCAATTCAGTAACCCAGAAGGTCCTTCTCCCAGAAGAAAAGGTAGCAGGTCTCATGGCTATGGCAAGAACAATCCAAAGCAGCAACCAGGTTCAGATCAGACAGGCCATGAGCTTAGTAGGCCTCATGACATCCTCTATTCCAGCAGTCCCATGGGCAAAGGCGCACTTGCGAGGATCTAGATTGCATGATTCCAATCTCTACAGCAGTGAAAAGATCATTATGGTGGTGGAGGAAGCCTGAAACCCTGGCACAGGGTCTACCCTGGGGAGCAAAACAGCAGATAGTTTTGTTGACCGACGCCAGTACTTGGGGATGGGGGGCCCATCTGGACGAAGCATTCACCCAAGGGGCGTGGTCGACCGAAGAGTCGAGGAGATCATCCAATTTCCGCGAGCTGTTAGCTGTTTACAGGGCCATGCTCCAGTTTCAGGGTCAGCTGTCACGTCAAGAGTTACTGGTACTTTCAGACAACTCAACCGCCGTAGCTTATTTGAACAAACAAGGAGGGACCCGGAGCTCCCATTTACAGGACTTAACATCCAAGATATGCAGGTGGGCGGAAGCACATCTTGTATCATTAACCGCACTTCACCTCAAAGGAACGCTAAACATCAAGGCGGATTTTCTAAGCCGGCATCGCCTGCGCGAGGCAGAGTGGGGCCTGCACCCAGAGGTGTTCACAGTTACTGACCCACAGGTGGGGAGTCCCATGTATCGATCTCTTTGCCTCGGGGGACAACGCCAAAGTTCCTCGGTTTTTCTCAATCTACAGACAGGATCGAGCGGTAGCCCTGGATGCTCTGTCCCAGCAGTGGGACTTCCCGTTATGCTACGCCTTTCCCCCAATCAACCTTATCCCATTGGTCCTCAAGAAATTCAGCCAAGAGACCACGACACTAATTTTGGTGGTACCATATTGGCCGAAGAGGTCATGGTTTTCAGAAGTACTCAGGTGGGCAGTGGAGCCACCCTTTCACCTACCCGGCAGGGAGGATCTTCTATCTCAGGGACCGATAACGTGCAGCAAGGCAAAAACCTGGAGCCTAACTGGTTGGTTACTGAGGAAGCCTTGTTGAGACGAAAGGGTCTATCGGAAGAGGTGATAACTACCATTGTCTCCAGTCGCAAGCCAGTTACACGGGGTATCTATATGAAGATCTGGAAGGTATTCTGTTCATTTTGTGCCACGGCAGGTGTGGAACCACTTCTGCCTGCAGTGCTGGATTTTCTCCAATCAGGGGCCAACATGGGTTTAGCCGTAAGCACACTAAAAGTACAGGTGGCTGCTCTGAGTGTCTTCATGGAAACCTCCTTAGCAGGGAGCACCACTTGGTACAACGATCACTCAAGGGGATTTCCAGGTCAAGACTTTCACGTACCTTGCCAGTTCCCCAGTGGGATCTGACCTTGGTCCTCAATGCTTTGTTGAAACCTCCTTTTTGGGCGGTTTCCGACAGCAAATGGTGTACATTACGGACTGTATTTCTAGTAGTCATTACAACAGCTCGCCGAATCAGTGAGTTACAGGCATTGTCCATAACGGCACCGTTTCTTCAGATTTTTCCAGATCGGCTTTGTCTGCGCACAGATCCGAATTTCTTACCCAAGGTGGCTACCAAATTTCACAGGGATCAAGAACTGATATTGCCCTCTTTCTGCTCTAACCCGGCAAACTCGACGGAATCAGAATTCCACAAGCTGGATGTACGGAACACTGTTCTGGAATACCTGGAGATCACGAAACCCTTTCGCAAATCTCCAGCTTTGTTTGTTCTGCATTCAGGGGCGAAGAGAGGAGAAAAGGCTTCTAAGGCAACCATTTCTCGTTGGCTTAAGCAGGCCATTATTTCAGCTTATGATGTCTTCAAAACACCCTGCCCGTTGGGTCTCACGGCTCATTCTACGAGAGCGGCAGCTACATCATGGGCAGAACGTGCAGGAGCAACGCCTGATCAGATCTGTCGTGCGGCTACTTGGTCATCACTGTCCACGTTTACTAAGCATTACCGCCTGGACCTCCTAGCAGCGCCAGCGCAGGCTTTTGGACGGAAAGTTCAGTTGTCCCCCCCTAACCAGTGAGTGCTCGTGGTCCTCTCGGTGTGCTGTCCTGGAATAGGCGTTTTGGGAAAATTTGAGTTAGACTTACCGGTAACTCCTTTTCCAAAAGCTGATTCCAGGACAGCATGCTTACCCACCCTTGGTATTATTGAGTGGATCAGGGGTTTTGGTATCTAACCTATGATTGCATTGGTGATTATGTATTTTGTTTTCTGTTTTCCAGTTCAACTCAGGGAGTCCTCTTTTTACGACTGAACTTGCGGGTGGAGAGCTGGACTTTAAAGTTTAGTTTCTGGTGTTTCCTCCCACTGGGGGTGGGGTCCATCTCTCGGTGTGCTGTCCTGGAATCGGCTTCTGGAAAAGGAGTTACCGGTAAGTCTAACTCAAATTTTTCAGACTATAAGACACACCAAACCAGACGCACCCAGTTTTTGGGGCAGGGAAACCAGAAAAAAAAGATTGAATACTTTTTCACATCAATTGGGTAAATGCAATGAATTCAATGAATGCAATATTCAATTCAGCCAGTAGGTGTCACTAGCAGCATTACACTCTCACCACAGCGTCATACTCTACACTCATTGGAAGTAGGAAGGGGGGCCAACAGCTTCTCCCTCTCCTCTCAGTCTCTGCCGATGTTGCTGTTTCTGTGTCGGTGGGAGCTGCAGAGTGATTGCAGTTCCCACAGACAAGAGAGAGAGATAGATGCAGGTTCATCTCTCTCTCTCCATTGCCTATGGCAGTTCAGGGCTGGCATAGGCAATTACACAGTTTAGATGGGAGAGCCGTACACTGGCCAGCATCTCACATCTGACACCTTCCCCGGCTAATCTCTGTGCCGGGAGAGCTGGCGGGATTCCAAGGTGCAATCACCGGCGGCCGAGGGGTCGTGCATTCGGACCATAAGACGGCAACACTTTTTGCCCGCAATTTTGAGGGTGAAAAAGCACGTCTTATAGTCCGAATAATGCGGTAAATGTGTTTATCGAATAAAATCGACCTGACCAACAAGCGAAATGCTATGATTTTAGTTCGATATTTGTACAATCGACGAATTTTCCAACATGTCCGATCAATTTCCGATCAAACCATGTGTGCAGTATAAACTTTAAGCGTTTTAGGTCGATCGAACGCTAAAATCGAACCGTGTATGCCTTTCTTTAGATGTGAATGGTACATGGAAAACTGCATACCCTGTGTACAATGTGTGCGCAACACTTATGGTGTAAAAGAGCCCTTACCAAACCAAATGTAAAAAAAGAGATCCTCAATACAGAATCTCCAAGTGATGATTTCCCATATTTTCTGGTCTACTAGACACTACAATATATAAGACATAGTAGACGTCATCCTGATTTAGTTGGGGGTGAGTCTGTTTACTTAAGCTAGCCACACATGGTTCAATTTAGCCTTCAATCGAGGTTCGATTAGATTTTGTAGTTCGATCAAACAAATTGAAACTCGATTTTAATTTAATCGATGTACACCACATGGGGAGTACAATTATTGTTCAATTTCAACTGAAAAGTTAATCGAAGTAATCCAAAATCGCCAATTGAAAATTGGAAGTTAAAGGGAAGTAGCCAAAAAAATCAAGCCAAAAAAATCGACCAATTGAGCAAAATTTTCAACATGTCCGATCACTTTTCAATCGACTATTTGACAAAAATCAATCAATGATTGTCGATTGTACTATGTGGGCAGCACATAGATTTTTTTACAATCGATTGTTTTTTTGATCGAAAAACGTTGATTGAATGCTAAAATCGAATGTGTGGCTAGCTTAACAATACTAACCCTGAACTACACATAAGACCTACACATAAGTTGAATGGTCATCGATCGAACTTTGAATAGATGTGCGCCATTATCCATATCGATTACCCTTCAATACTTTGGATAGGGACCCTGGTCTCTATCTACAATAATTGAGATTGACCAGGGAAAAACTTTATTTTCCATGTTTGATCTTTTTCTTTTTTTACTATCGGGATTGATTGCTGCACGTGGGCAGCTTTGATTCCTGCAAGATCTATAACCGCGAACACGCACAGCGACCATTCATGCGAAAATTACCGCTAAATTGTAACGTCTTTGGCTGGCTTTAGGCATACTAAAGGTAGCCATACACAGGATGATCTGTCACTGATCAATCGGCAATTGATTTGATCAGAATTTGATGCAACACCACCTTAGGAATCCGATTTGTGGTCGATTTGGACATGAGCCGATCTCCAAAATGGACGATTCCACAAAATCCATCGATCGGAAAGGCTGATGCATAGGAAGCTATGGGTCCATCAACATACTCCGATTGTCAAACGATCAACCAAAAAACACCAACATGTTGGTTCAATGTCCGATCCGAATGTTAGTCGATTCCGATTTTGTTTGGCCGAACGTTCAGGGTGGGCAGAGCCCGTTTGATTCCTGATTGATCTTGTGAACCCGCGCAGTGATCAACCGAGTGGAAAATCGACCTGTGTATAGCTGCCTTTACCCTTCCGGTGGGAGCCCTGCAGCATCCCTCTGTGTCCACCTCTCCAGCACCATTGATGACAGGGGGGGGGGGGGTGTCCATATATTTCCAATTTTAAGAGGCATGGTCAGCTTTTTAAATTTCATCCCTGGTGACAATGATGGTAGTGATTCCAGTGGGGAGGGCAGGAAATTGCGGCAGATTACAATGTCATTTCTAAAAAAAAACTGCTAGGGGCCCAACAGGTTAAATAGAACATTGCCTGCTCGGCGGATGGTCTATTTACACATCCGCCAGTGCAGAGGCTCAACATACTCGACCACGTTGAGCCTTGGAGCGGCGCGGCGCCGTGAAGACAGATCCTCCGCTGAGCAGGTAAGTCTATCTGCTACGTCGGGAGAACCGACCCTCTATGCTTAGCGTAGAGGGTCCCGACATATGTGGAAACAAACACCATGAAATCCTCAATCTTGCAAAGAGTGATAAAAAGTTACAATCCAAAGTCCAAAATAGCTACACTACAGATCAGAGCCAAATGATTACACTCTAAAGCAGTGGTGGGCAACTGAGTTGATATGGAGGGCCACAAGTGCACATAACATTGATTCAGACCCTCCCCTCATCGACATATCTAATAAGGCGGTGGACCAGATCCCATCAGTCAGTCAAAACCCGACAGCACCACCCCCCTCCTGCCCCTGGGTGCAGCGCTCATATATAGACCTGGTTTCCCTGATGTTTCTGATGTAGGATTGCCAAAGTTGATTAGGTCAGCATGTGACCACTTCACAGAGGAGTTGCTATGCACTATATATTAACAGTTAGATTTTGGGGGCCGCATGTGGAAGACCAAGGGGGCCGCTGAACAATGCCCAAAGGGCCGCATGTGGCCCCCGGGCCTCAGGTTGGGCACCTAGGCTCTAAAGGCTCCAGATGAATTCTGCCAGACTTAACGATTTACTCTCCTCTGAATATGTTGTTATGTTCCTATAAAAGATTGTTAAAACTGTGTCTATGACATCGATGCCACCTGTACTAACAGATTCAGCCATGTTTCCAAAACCACACAAATCATTTTCACATATAGTTCTGTTATACTCAATCTGGGAGTATTTATCTCTTCTAGCGCCAATGGAGCCGCAAGCTCTAACCCATGGAAAACATATGCACGTTTTTGACGCGTATTGAAAGTTTTTTGTGCAATGTTAAGACAAAAAGTACTGTTCTATTGGAAAAAAACGTAAACACATGAAAACTGAAAAACTGTTTTTGGCCTAGACTTCACTACATCTTCACTGGTTCAGGGTGGCTAGTGGATGGCTTGAGTGCATTTTGCCTTGGTTTAGGGCAGTGCTTCCCAAACTGGGGGGCGGGCAGGGAGGTATTCCATAGTGGGTGCTGCTAGGGGGTTGAGGGAGGGACAAGCAGAAAGCCAACCATGGAGAAACTAGCTGCAGACAGAAAGTAGAGTGCAAGTAATTTTTGTGTCTGTGTGTGTATGTATATATGTGAAATATTTATGTCTCTGCATGAGTGTATTGTGTGCGTGTCTGTATGTATGTGAATGATGAATGTTTTTGTATGGTGTGAAAATGAACTAAACTTGTATTTTCATTTCATACTAGTACTAGTACATGATACTGTGACGCAAACATGGCTAGTGTGAAATGGCCTTAGGTCTGCAGTCTGAACCTGTGTAGTTTGAATGCAGGAAAAGTTTGTTTGGGAACCACTGGTCTAGGGTGTGTTAATTGCCACCACAATAATTACACACCAATTAATTAATTAATGGGCATGATGCATACAATACACGACCAAAAAACACACTCGACAGATGAGTGCTGGGGGCCAAACCCAGGCCCAGGGCACTGATCGGCATAGGACTGCCCCTGCTGGCGAGGGGGGCTCTAGTACTGGTGAACCCAATGGGCGGAAGTAGCTTTGGTTTGCCAGTACTAAACATGCTGGCTCCGGGAATGAGGAAGTGAGGCGAGTAAGTACGTATTTTTTGTGTGTAGCAGTTTTCCCGCATGTAAACTGCAGGTAATGTTCACTAACATGTCACCCATAATGTCCATGGGCTTCATCAGGACGGAGCATATGTCAAGTCTTCTTCCAATACATAGCCGCATTGGTTTCTCCTCTTAAATGACTATTCCCACAGTAATTCAGGGAAAAAAGCACATAAACTTTTTTTTCAGTATCTAAATAAATAGATTTTTGCATTAAATCCTCAAAATCAGAACTCATAGCAGAAAAACCCTTAGGTTAAAGTCAACATTAAACCCATATTATTGCAAGGTACCTAGGACAAAAATCCATATCCATTCTTTTTTAAGGATTTCCCCATGTCTGCATGATATTTAGGCAATCTATGATAGTGTCATGGGTTTTCATAGGGGTATAACGTCTTTATATACAACTAATTAAATGAACTTACATTATATATATATCTCATGGCATATAGCTAAAAGCCATGATCATAATATGTACTCCATGTTGTATGACTGCTTCAATAAGTCTGTACAAAGGTTATTATTTAGTGAAAGCAAATATGGTCCAAGCATGAGGCCCCTTTCATGATCTCATCCGTGCATCGCACAGCCGTGTACGACTTATCTGTACTGTCACATAAATTATGGATTCTACAGGGTATCCATTGTTATACTATGAGGTATGAATTCATACTTGAATACAGATGTCTTCTGAGCTCGTTTAGGTAGTCTAGTTTCAGACCATAAATATGTCATGTGTGCCACTATTTATGATCTTAGGTCACAACAGGTCAGATGACGCTAGAGGCACTTATTAACTGGGCAACACTGCCATCCAGTGACGGAAATGCCACATAGCACCCGATATACATTAAAGTGTCTAAAGGGTTAAGAGTGACGTATGTCTGAAAGTCTGCCCATTTCTCTTGTCTGGATCCACCGTTTTACTCGGAGCTGATTGGAGACTTCGGTGAGTGGAAGGGATGTGTCTTAGATAAGAAATGATTACTTAAAGTCATGCACGAGGCAGAAAGGGGGAAAGAGGAACAAAAGAAAATGAAAAAGAAAGACAGAGGCTGTCCCGTTTACACCACCAGCCCTCACCTACTGAGCCATCCAGATCTTGGTAAGGAACCTTTATCTTATCCTCCAAACCAAATACTGAGGTGATACCTAGTGAAGTCTGCTTCTTTTCAGAGCTTAGAGCTAGCTTAACTCATGATATCGAATTGTTTGATAACTGTGCACCTTGTCAATTGATTGTGTTATCTATGAGTTCAGAGTGAAGTCTCGGCAGGGACATATTCCTCCCTTATTGGTATAACATCACTTTGTATTTGGAGAGATTCATTCCTATCTAAGAGTCTTGGCGTAGTCTGATAAAAGTGTCAGCTATTATCAGTTTTGTTTGTATGTAGCCTGTATAGCCGATATATCTGTCTCTACTTGCGTAGCACGTGTTACTGGTTGTCATATTACTGTGCTCTGTGTGTGTTGGAGACACCTCGTGGTGGCTATCTGGTGTCATACATGTCATTATTGCATTTTATTCTGTTTTATTAATTTTTAGTGTTTTTATTACTCCGCGTGTTTTCAATGAATATATATATTTTTGCATAATTGCTTGCCCTGTTTTATTGTCTGCATAATATAACTGCTATGCCGATCAAATTACTTGCGAGGTGTTATTTGTCTCATCTCAGGAACAACCAAATCTTTTGAGCTTAACCGTTTAATTGATGGTTCCTAAAGACTTATGAACTGCTGTTTATGAGTCACTGACAATAGATAAAGATGAGACTACTTGTACTACATGGCTTCTTTTCCAAAAAAAACCTTGAATCTGTTTTATTCTTAGACATATAAACCCCCCATACTTGCATAGATCCATGACTGATCGATCTGCATGTGCGTTCGTGGTGGTCGATAGGCCACAAGATTGTCGAAGCTGCCCACCTGGAGTGGTGAAAAATTTATAAAGTTGAATGATAAATGATACGTTTTGTTGGTAAGTTTTAGTTAATCTTATGTGGTTGTTAGCTGGGGCCATTCACCTCTATGGCTGTGGTCAGTGCTGGGCGGCCACGGAATAGCGCACACCGTGGTCAAAAACTCGGTCGCCCGAGTTTTTAGGCGGCGGCCGCCCCCTTACCGCGGCCGGGGACCAGCCCATTCAACTACATGGGCGCAGTTTAGTCCGTCCTGTAGTCAACCACGGGCTTCTGCACAAGTGGAAACAAGCCCTTCGGAGGAAAATGGAATTGTTAGACTGACAACTGATATTTGAATTGCAGGACCAATTGATTAAAAGAATATTTATGTATGGCTACCTTAAGGCTGGAAAAATTATTTGTGAAATCAACCATTAACTTATTGGTGAATAAATTTTAATTCAAATAAATTCGAAATTTGATATATACAGTACAGGCCAAAAGTTTGGACACCCCTTCTCATTCAATGTGTTTTCTTTATTTCATGACCATTTACATTGGTAGGTTCTCACTGAAGGCATCAAAACTATGAATGAACATAACTGAATGACTGAAAACATGTTTTATATTCTAGTTTCTTCAAACTAGCCACCCTTTGCTCTGATTACTGCTTGGCACACTCTTGGTATTCTCTTGATGAACTTCAACAGGTAGTCAACTGAAATGGTTTTCCAACAGTCTTGAATATGTTCCCAGAGGTGTGTAGCTCTTGTTGGCCCCTTTGCCTTCACTCTGCGGTCCAGCTCAGCCCAAACCATCTTGATTGGGTTCAGGTCTGGTGACTTTGTCAGCCAGGTCATCTGCCACAGACTCCATCACTCTCCTTCTTGGTCAAATAGCCCCTACACAGCCTGCAGGTGTGTTTGGGGTCATTGTCCTGTTGAAAAATAAATAATCGTCCAACTAAACGCAAACCTGATGGGATGGCATGTTGCTGCAGGATGCTGTGGTAGCCATGATGGTTCAGTGTGCCTTCAATTTTAAATAAATCCCCAACAGTGTCACCAGCAAAACACCACGACACCCCCACACCTCCTCCTCCATGCTTCACAGTGGGAAGCAGGCATGTTGGACCCATCCGTTCACCTTTTCTGCGTCTCACAAAGACACAGCAGTTGGAACCAAAGATCTCAAATTTGGACTCATCAGACCAAAGGACAGATTTCCACTGGTCTAATGTGGTTTTTGCAACTCCACTTGGGGACACATTTAAAGTTTTTGCAATTTTCCGGACTGACTGACCTTCATTTCTTAAAGTAATGATGGTTTTGGCATAATATGAATTTTAACAGTTGTCCAATAGGGCTGTCAGCTGTGTAGTAACCTGACTTCTGCACAACACAACTGCTGGTCCCCACCCCATTTATTAATCATGAATAACCCTGATAATGCACCCCTGTGAAGTGAAAAACATTTCAGGTACCTACCTGTTGAAGTTCACCGAGAGAATGCCAAGAGTGCGCCAAGCAGTATATCAGAGCAAATGGTGGCTATTTTCAAGAAACTTGAATATAAAACATGTTTTCAGTTATTTAACCTTTTTTTGTTAAGTACATAACCCATTGATAGTTTTGATGCCTTTAGTGAGAACATACCAATGTTATTGGTAATGAAATAAAGAAAACACATTGAATGAGAAGGTGTGTCCAAACTTTTGGCCTGTACTGTATATATTTGACAATGTATGTTTATTATACAAGTATCCTATATGTTTGTTAGATTTTTCATTTGTTTTCTATTCAACTGGAAAAGAATCTAGAATCCCATGTATCTTAATGGTTTTATCTCTTTTGCCTGTAGGGAAGACTCTGACTAGGCAAATTTTGAAACAGGACCTGCCAGTTACATTTACTGACCTCCCTGCATTGTGATGTAATCTCTGTTGCAGTTGTAGCAATGTGTCCTCCCTCCCTCCATGATCACTAAATCTGTCTGCATATTGTAAAGTTCATGTGGCTGGCTCAGGGTGTAAAGCTGTGACCTGAGCACTCACATGCTTTGCAAATTACACTGAACTTACAGTCCACAGTTAGGCAAGTGGTAACATTTGTAGCAAATATTATTTTCTTTTTGGCCCTCCTTGGAATGGGCTCTTTAGGTAGCCATACAGGGGCCGATTAAAATCCCTAATAGAGGGTGTATTTCTCAAACCTGCAGGTCATAATTGTAGCCCCAATACTAATAAAAAAAGGTCTCAAAAGGGTGAAACCACCAGTGTCATGTATTAGAGAAACACGTAGAGGGGATTTATTCTATTTAATAGGTGGATGGCCACCAGTACACTTCACCCCATGTGGTTTCCCTGTTATTCTTCCCTCACCTCACACTGGGGGGGGGGGGGGGGGGGGGGGAGGTGTCGCCATAGACCTCCATGTTAATGAGTGGTGAGCCGGGAGGAGAGCACTCAGTTTGCCCGGGAAGCGGCTTTTCGCATGATGAAAAATGGCGTGAAAAGCCCATAACGCCCAGAAGGTTAATAACACAACATCTATGTTCATATGAGACCTTATATGGATTTAACTGCACTTATTTATTTAGTTATGCTGGGTGTTGAAATCTGAAGAAGCAATAACGCAAAACATGTCAAGAGCACCTTGTCAGCAACTTGTGACGTATATGCACCTAAATGTTGAATAATTAATTGAAATGGATATGGGTGGGGAGCTGCTGGGGTATTTCTTCTCCCTCCCCCTCACTTTAGTTTTAGATATATGTTTATTAGGGATGTTGGCACATTCATTATTCAGGAGAGAGAATGACTATATTTTGGTTGTATATCATGTCAGAGGTGAATCTATGTTTAAACCCCAGAATGACATAGACATGTCTGTGTCTACTGTACTAGCTAGAATAGGGAGAGGGTTGCTGCTTTTCCGCTAAGGAGTTAATTGCTTAAGGTTTCTATAGGGTTTAATTACCCCTATTTTAACACCTTTGTGTCATAAACAAACCTTGTGATTATTAGTGTTGAGCTCGAATATTTGAATGCCGAATATTTTTCGCGAATATCGGCAATTTGAGAATTCGCCAATATCTCGAATATCTCGGCGGATATACGCAATTCCGAATATTCGCAATATGGCCATGTATTGTGAAAATAATATTTGCATTGCGAAAATAAATATAGCATGTGACCATTCATTTTAAAGAGTTTCGCGATGCGAATGTGATGTTCGCAAATGCGAATATGATTTTCGCAAATGCGAATATGATTTTTTTCGCAATCCATGGTATTACCGCAAATATTCGAATTTCGGAATATTGAATCGAATATTAGTAGAATTATTCGCGAAATATCACGAATTCGAATATTGCCTATGTTGCTCATCACTAGTGATTATGATATCTCTTTGAAAAAATCTAGCCACATACATCTTTCTAAAGCCTGGCATAAGTGGGTAGATTCGCGTGTGAGAGCCGAGAGCAGAGCAAAGATGTCATCAATATAGGCCATGGTCCCCATCCAAAGTAATGTATATCAAACCGGGTTTTCTAACATGATGTTCAGCCAAGCTTTTTGGAGCGGCTGAGCCTTGATGGCTCAAATTTTGTAATAGATTCAAGCAAACTGAAACTAACGGCATCGTCCAGAGATTATCCGACATGTGCGTTCTCTAGCCGACCGAGCTTTGGGGCGACAGGGATTATATAATTGCGATGTGATTTTTTTTAAATGGAAATGACAGATATTCCCCAAGTCGAATATCAGAGCTCCATTGACTTGCATGCATTGTGCATATTTGATCGCATTGGGATTTTTTTTTTTTTTTTTAAATATAATCTTTATTCAAGGAACAGACAGCAAAGAGAGCAAAAAACACAGTCAAACATTATCAGATATAAATCCAAAAGAGACAATCAGACAGGAGGGGCCCCAGCAGGAGAATCATCCATTAGCAAACCGGCCCCAAGCCGAGAGGGGGGGGGACACAGGTACATCACCGCACCCCCCCCCCCAAGC
>CM070035.1:113426494-113436840 GCA_036250615.1 Ptychadena robeensis | reverse complement strand
CTTCTGCTATATTGTTTTTGGGATGTTGGCCATATACCTACTAGGGTTTAGTGGTAATCTGTAAAATATATTCCGCGGTAGTAGATACCCATTTTTGTTTCGGTAACTTTTTTTTTTTTTCCAAACAAGCTTTATTGATATAAAGTGGTGATACAAAGTAGATCAAAGAAAACGCTCTTTGGAGTAAAACAATTACATACATGGAATGTAAATACGTGCATACGACAACACATCATATATTTAACGTCATAAACACTATGTGATATCTCATATTTATATGCATGTGTCAGTTTTGGAATTAGAGTGAACAAGTTATAACAAAGAGTTTGCATCCACCAAGTGGTGGGGGCATTACATCGCAAAGTATCAAAATGGAAGTAATAACAATAACAGAAAATTTATAAATGAACCCTCTTGTTTCCTCCCTAAATTACGTGTTCAGAGGTGTAAAAATATGTGAAAGGGGAAACCGAGGGCAGAATGTGTATATCAAATACAGAAAAAACAGGAAAATCACATTGTTACCGACGTCACAGTCACGTTTGTGAAATTTAGAGGCTTAACTCATCTAAAGGGCTGGGATAGGTTTAAATATCCTGCAATCAGCGATGTCCCTGACGGATCGAGTGTGTCGTGCTTAGGGACAAAACAGAATCCAAGACTCCCAGGTTCGTGTAAACCGAGTGAGAGAGTCTTTTGCCATATGAATGAGTCTTTCCATTTCAAAGATTTTGTCTATTTGACTGTACCACTCTTGCAACGTTGGGGGCCTAGTTTCCTTCCAAAGCATTGGGATTAACCGCTTAGCTGCATTAAGCATATGAAACATAAGAGAACCTTTATAAGATTTAATGGTCTCTTGCGTATGGTGCAATAGTACAGCTTCTGGAGTGAACGGCACGACCTTGCCAGTGACCTCTTTAATGGTTGCCACGACCATTTGCCAAAATCTGTTAATGCAATCACAATCCAACCAGATATGTTTGTAGGAGCCTATTTCGTCTGTGCATCTCCAGCAGAACTCATCAGTGAGAGGAAAGATTTTGTGAAGTAATTGGGGTACTCTATACCATCACGTACGTAATTTGAAGTTATTTTCTTGAATTCTAATATTCAGGGACCCTTTCACCGTCAGCACGTTAATTTTTTCCCATTCTGTATCTTGGAAAGATATGCCCAGCTCCGTTTCCCATGCGGATCTGTGAGACATATCCCCTGATGCAGTTTGAACAATCAACTGGTTGTAAATTGTGGATATAGCATGGCGTACTGGTCGCCCTTTTCCCCATATCTCCTCCAAAAAAAACGGGGTCTCTACAAATTAGAGTTCTGTTTCTTGTTGTGTTAAGGTAGTGCCTAATCTGGAAATACATCCATTGGGGGACGTCAAAGTCCTCCTGAATGAGAGCGGTCCTTTCCTTGAAACTGCCGCCCTCAAAAAAGTTATATGCCCTAAACAAGTCTATATGTCCGTCAGGTATGATTTTACACAGGTCTCCTCCCGGTGGAAAAGCTGGGTTGTGTACCAGCGGGGTGAGGGGGTTAGGAAAGGTAGTTACACCAAATTTTTTGATCGAATTGTGAAAAGAATGCACTGTCGAGTTCACTAATGGTGGTAGGGCAATCTTCTGTTTAGGAAGCCACGGTAAGTACGATAAAGGTATGGGAGATAGGTCGTTCTCTAAACCCACCCATGCTTTGGAGGACCCGTGTAGGCCCCAATCTAAAACCCTACCAATCTGGCAAGCATAATGATACAGTTCTGGGTCTGGAAGGCCCGTGCCTCCTTTCAATTTGGGTGCAGTTAATGTCCTGTATGCAATTCTGGGCTTAGTGTTACCCCATACAAACTGCCTTAAGCTAGCCATACACGGCACGGATTCCCTGGCTGATCGATTCAGCACCGATGGATTCCGGCGATTCCGCCGGCATCCACAGGTGAGAACGATCAGCCAATTAGGGAATCCGATCGTGGCAGCCCACCTTGCACGGCCGGATCCGTGTCCGATGGATCGCCTCCCTGACGCAACGCCCCCTGATCAGAGCAGAATCGGACCCGAAAAGACCAACAGGTTGGTTCTTCCTCGGATCCGATTCTGTGCCCCCGATCCATCGGATGCGGTCGGACGGGCAAGGTGGGCTGCAGGGGATTCCGGCACGATGGATCCGCGTGCACGCGCCCGGAATCCATCGCGCCGGAATCCGGCACGAATCCGTGCCGTGTATGGCAGCCTTTATTAAAGAACGAATTGAGGCAAAGAATGACTGAGGGATGTGGATGGGTAGTGTCTGAAAGAGGTATAGGAATCTTGGGATAACATTCATTTTTACAATAGCCATTCTGCCAAACCAGGAGAAGATCGGCCTGTGCCATTTAGAGAGGTCGTCCTTCACTGCCTTGAGGAGGGGGGGGGGAATTCCAACGATAAATTTCCTCCGGATCCCCAAGCAGCAGGGTGCCCAAGTATTTAATATGTTTGTCAGCCCACTGAAAGGGAAATTCTTTTTTGCATTTTAATACTGTGGCCTTGGAAACGTTTACATTGAGGGCGAATGACTTAGCGTGATTTATTTTAAAATTAGATATTCGTTGGTAGCCATTCAGAATATCGAGTAAGGCAGGGAGTGTAGTAATTGGGTCTGTGAGGGTGAATAAGAGGACATCTGCAAAGGCAGCGATTTTATAATCTTTGTCTTTAACGCGAATACCCCTCACGGATGGGCAAGCCCTGATCTGTCGGAGGAGGGGCTCCAAGGTCAGCACAAACAACAAAGGTGATAGCGGGCACCCCTCTAGGGTATCATTTCTGATTATGAATGACTCAGATAATGAGCCATTGGCTCTAACCTTTGCGTATGGGCAAATATACAGTGCAGAAATACGCTGTAACATAGTGCGTCCAATGCCAATCTTCTCCAGCACGGCTATCATGTAACTCCAGTCTAGCCTATCAAATGCCTTTTCGGCATCAGTTGATAAGAAGAAGCATTTTGTAGTTTTGTGTACATTTGCCCAGTGCAGTAAGTTAAGATTTTTGATGGTGTTGTCCCTGGCTTCCCGCCCTGGGACAAACCCCACCTGATCCTGGTGAATAAGGGATGGTAAGAGGTGATTGATTCTAGAGGCCAGGATTTTAGAGTAGAGCTTTAAGTCTACGTTCAGTAGCAAGATGGGCCTATAATTGCCGCAAATTGACGGGTCTTTGTCACATTTTGGTATCACTGTTATATGTGCTTCCATGATGGTTGAGCGGGAGAAGTCTGTGAGGTGAATGGAGTTGAAGTGGCGAAGGAAGTGCGGTGTTAGCGTGTCGACAAAAGTTTTGTAATACTGCGCCGGAAAGCCGTCCGGACCCGGCGCCTTGCCTGGCTTCAGGGAGTGTAAAGCTTGTGTAAATTCCTCCTCACTAATCGGGGCCTTCAACTCTGCCGCCTGTTGGGTGGAGATAGGGTCAGGGGAAAAATTCTGAAGAAATGCCCTGGTCAGGTCACTTTTAGATCTAGAGTGGTCTTTGGGGAGGTTATAAAGTTCCCTGTAGTATTCCGCGAATTGCCCTGCTATAGCCTCATTGGTCACATGTGTCTTGCCTGTTTTGTCTTTGATTTGTTGTATCGTGTGTGCTGCCTTTTTTGCTTTAAGGGCCTTTGCCAAAAATTTGCCACTCTTGTTCCCGTGTTCGTAGAAGAGCTTCTGGGAGAGGATATACGCTCTTTCAGATTTTACATTAAGCTCATCTTTCAATTGATTCCTCAGGTCTATAAGATCTGACAATGTGGCTTCGGCGAGTGAAGCTTTATGTGCCTGTTCCAGTACTGTAATTTGTGCCAGAAGGTTATTGATCTTGCCTTGGCTCGCTTTTTTCTTTTGCGCAGCTCGAGCAATGAAAACTCCCCTCATAACGCATTTGTGGGCTTCCCACACATTAAGAGGAGATTGGCTGTGGCTGGCGTTTTTATCGAAGTATTCAACTAAGTCATTCCTAGTTGAGGCAACAACCTTCGGATCTCCCAGTAGCGCAGTGTTCAGCCTCCAGATATTCTTTGCTGGAGGGTCGTCTCTGAGTCTAATGGAGAGCCAAATGGGGGCGTGGTCAGAGATGGTAATGTTGGAAATACCAGCTTCCTTAATTAAGGGTAAGTCTTTCTGAGACATGAAAAAGTAGTCTATCCTTGAGTATTTATTATGGGGGGCAGAGAAAAAAGAATAGTCTTTCATGGATGGGTAGATCGTTCTCCAAGTGTCATGAATGGCTAGCATCTGCAGTTTTCTCTTGATGTTACGAAGGGCCGAGTATGGCAAGGACGAGGAGCCATTAGAGGAGTCCAAGCTTGGGGTAAGTGGCACATTAAAATCCCCTCCCAGAATCAACATGCCCGAGGAGAATTCTAGGAGTAAGTTCGTGATTTTGAAAATAAACCGCTGTTGGTGTCGGTTGGGGCAGTATATATTCGCCAGAGTGATGGGAGTGTGGTCTATGGTCCCCTTAAGGAATATATACCGCCCATCAGGGTCAGTCATCTTATCTGTCATTACGAAAGTAACTGATTTGGCAAGCAGTATCGCCGCACCTTTAGTTTTTTGTGTTGCAGTTGTAGCATGAAAGACCTCAGGGTAGTAGCGGTTTGTTATTTTCTGGATTGAGGAAGCTTTAAAGTGAGTTTCCTGCAAGTACACAATGTCCGCTTTATGCTTATTTGCGATTTGCAAAACCTGTGTTCGCTTAGCTGGTATATTGAGGCCCTTGACGTTAAGGGACAGTAGTTTTAAAGTGGACATATTGCGACTCGTGGAAAGACTCTTTCAATACAATTTCTAAAGAAAACATGACCGAGGAGAAAAGAAATTTCCTATAACTCCACTGTCGGTATGTTTAAGAGTATAAAATGTCAATATACACACTATGAACCGGATTGGGATAATATCCCAATAGAAAAAAAAAAACTTCCGGTTTTGGTCAGCTGGGTGAGCAATCTAAATCCAGTCGTCGTTCGCTAACGATACAATTGGAAAAGATGGTCACCCAACTGTGAGAGGGGGGTGGCTTGGTATGGAGAGGTTTATGTCATGAAGTAAACGACAAGTGAGAGAGAGAGAGATAACATGGGAAAAGGAATGAAGAGAAGTGTATCAAAACATATGTAAGAGGATCTCCTTCCACATGTGCAGGCGTGTAGGCGCTACTAGCAAATGTATGTGGTAACTGATAAAACCTGAGACAGGCTGAGCGAGTAGAAGGACGTGTGGCGCAAGATTGATTACATATATATGAAAAGGGAGTTCTCACCACCTGCTGAAAGGGGCAGAATGAGGCCACATTTGCAATACCGTGTCAGTGATAGAGCTGCAAAGGATCCACATCCCTCCCTATAACCCCAGCACAAAATGTTCATCAAGCATTAATGAAACTTGTATCAACTTATGTTAACATAACATTAGCATCAGAAGGGAACGTATATTAAAGCATGGGCTTGTAAAAGAGAGAGGGGAATAAAAATATGAAGCCATATGTAAAACAGCAGAAAAATGCAAAACCATATCAATTATACTTAGCTAGTTCTTCGAGGATGCACCCACGTCGCCTGCAGCCTACACGGGATCAATGAAAAAAAAATGGACATGTGGAAGTCTCAGTTAAGTAACATCGAATTACAACAACATTCTTCTGGAGTCTCTTCCAGGAGTATGATGGTATCCCGGAGACGCAACCCCTATCAGACCTCTTCTGCTTCTGTTAGACGACGGCGTCGGTATACGCTGGGTTTTGGGTGTGTTGCTCTGATGAGGCTGTGACGCATCTTCCTCACGGCGTGTACGAAGACAGTCTGCGTACCAATCAGGTAAGTGGGGCTCCGGAATTTGCAGTTGTTCGCAGAACTGTTTAAGCTCAGACGGGACTCGAAGCTGGACTATGCGATCATTATTGAGTACTGAGAGACCGAAAGGGAAACGCCATCTGTAACGCAGCCTGTCTCTCAGAATGGTGAGAAGAGGGCGCAAAGCTCTCCTGTTCTTGAGCGTGGTGGGTGATAAGTCCTGAAAGATGGAAATTGTTGACCCATTCAATGTAAGAGTCTCTTGTGTTCTCATTTTTTGAACGATGGCTTCCTTAAGTTGATAGTCCGGGATGCAACAGACTACATCTCGAGGTGGATCTGAATCTTTCCCTTTGGGGCGCAAAGCCCTGTGAATTCGTTCGAAGACAATGGGTGACTCTCTGGGCCTCTCCAATAGGTCATTGAACAGGAATTGCACAGCTTCTGCCAGTTGGGGCGGCTCAATCTGCTCGGGAACCCCCCTTAATCTGAGATTGTGCCGTCGACCTCTGTTGTCCAGATCTTCTAAGTAGTGATTCACTTGGATATTCTGATTGTCGTATTCATCTAGTCTGTCATGAATCAGCTGAAATTCTTGTTTTTGGGTCGCTTGCTTCATTTCAATGTCCCCCACTCGGCTTGAGATTGACCTGATATCCGCCTTCAAATCCGAGATGGCCGACGTAAGCGCCGCTTTGATATCGGATTTAAATTCATCCGAGAATGATTGGAGATCAGATCTCCTTAGTACTTGGTCATTATGTTTTTTCGATGCTTTGGGTGTTCTCCTTTCGAATTCCTCATGGCCCAAAGTAGCAGAATCAGAACCTGGAGACCTAGGCGGCCTTTCTGAAGAGGCATGGCGAAACATCTCAGGGATATGTTGCTTGCCAACTTTCCCCATTATGCGTACGTAAGGTGCTTATTTCTCTCACTTGTGGAATGTAGGGTTTACACAGCAGACATCCCTGTCACGGGATTATTTGTAATTAAGAAATCAGATAATAAGGCGTTGTTGTAAAGTGTCTCTATTACTGCAAGCTTGAGCGTTGTCACTAGCAATAAAACACTGGTTACATGTATTTTCAGTCCTTGGTTGAAAGCAGGCAGGGTGTCACAGCACAAATGGCTTCAAAATACAACACTGAAACATCCAGAGGCAGTAGAACTCACCAAGTCCAGAACTTTTCATAAAGATCTCAGCAAGGCAATGCAGCTGGGTTGTAGTGCTGACAGCAAGGTGCCCCTGATGCAGGAGAGGCTTGTCAGGCCGCAGCTATACTTCACTGGTCTCTCTCCTGTTGGCGCTATAGTTGGCCAGTTTAAAAGCCCTGGGGAAGGCAACTAATGTGACCTGAAAAGTTTCTGGCCTGCACTGTGGGGCTTCCGGACCGGAGTAGGCCCAATCCCTGGCCAAAATTTTTGGCCTGGCCGCAATATGTGGAGGATGAACCCCAAAAAACGCGCGTTGGAGCGCTCCACTCACCGGAGAAGCCGACCGGATCTTCCCTCAAGTGACCCTGAAGCTCCGGATTGCTGTTGCGCTATGTTTTGCGGTGCTCCCGTTGCCGCTTAGGCCAAGACCACGGCCTCGATTTTTACATCGGCGGAATTGCGCTCCCGGAATCGCGGACTTTGGGGGGTGCTATCCGGTCCGGAGTAGGGAACCCTCCGGTATGCGGGTTACCCTGGAATTAGGGTGTCTTTGCCAGATGGTAAGGTGGATGGCGCGCCGTCGTAGGCCCGAGCCGCGGCCTCGATTTAGTTAGGGCGGCGGGACCTCAATCTGCACTCCAATATACAGCCGGGCCGGTAGATCTCGCTCAGATGCGCTCCTGGAGTCTCTTTATAAGTCCAGTGGACAGATTTATCTGTCGGATTGCCAGGGATGAGAATTATTGCACAGGAGCTCACCAAAGTGGCTGCTCCTCCATTGGTAACTTTACCACTACCCTACTCTGATTTCATCCTAAGGTTTAACCATATTCACCATTTAATGGTTTGTAAATCTAAATATCTATATCTCCTATCACCACTCCTTTTCAGTCCAGTTTTGATAGACATCAGGATCAAAAAATGTTCAAATATGTGGATAGGTAATGGGATATATTTAAGCATACCTTTGGAAACCATGAGGGAAATACTTATCTACAAACTGAATGTAGTTTTTCCCTACCTACTATACTCTATAAACCTATGCCTTCCCGTTTGTAAACTATCCCGCTTTGGACATTGTGTAATGGTGCCTATTACATAACTGAACAAGGTAGATGCATATGCTAAAGCACAAACCTATTAACATTATGATTATACATGTCTACTGGTCTTACAATATGTCCACCTTGGAAAAAAACTTTAAGGATGAATCATTTATGTATCGACTTTTATTCACAATTCTACAATATTTACATTGTGTCTTAGTAGCCATCATTATTTTCATTTATTACTTATTCTTTGATTATTTATTTTGATTTAAATGTAACCCTGACTGATCTTGCCTTTGCACTGTACAAAGTGTCAATTCCTCCTGATTAGATGTGTCAATGTTTTTTACCTAATGGACCGGGTTTGTGCTGTCTGTGGTTTTAACCCCGTTTTTCATACGGGGTGGACCATGTCCGCGCTGGGTCTGACAGGAGGTTGCGGACGTGGAGACGACCTGACTCCCTTGGAGCCGGGCTCGCACTTCGCCTCTGCGCCCGCCCCCTTCTCCCTCCCTGCTGTCGCCGGCAAGTGACATGTTACCCCGGCGGTTGGTAATGGGGGGGGGGGGGTGGATGCGGGGCGGAGAGGTGTGGGCGCTTTGAGTCTCCTGTCTCTGCACGGTTTTCATCCCTGTACTGCTTCTCTGCAGCACCTCCTGAGCCCGGCCCCACTGCGGGGCTCCTGTCATGCTCCTGCGCGGGTTCCCTGGGCTTATGGGGATGCCGGCACAGTTGCTGTGGGGATGCTTTGGACTGGCAGTGACGGATGGCCTGCCTCCACACCCTCGTCCGCACGCTGCGTGGGGAGCCGCGGGAAGGTGACGTCATACGTCCTTTTGCGCGGCGCCCGGTGCAGCGGTGGGGGGCATAAATAGCCTTGGCTTGCTTGGGTTAAGTCTGCACCGGAGGATGTCAGTGGGGACGCGCTCTATCTTACTACCTTACCTTACTAACTATAAACCTAACCTGGTAGGTCACTATGCCGTAATTTTATACCTCTTACCCCTTCTATCTGCCTTGCTTTAGGCTATTATACCTATAAACCTTAATTAACTAAATATTTGGTTTTATGACCTACCTAATTCTTATTATACGTGCTCACTGCCGACTATCAGTAATTACATATATATTTTTCCTTCTGATCAGTATACCAATTAAGGATAATCATCTACCATACAGGTAGATATATATTATTTACATTATCTATCACCCCTAATCACTACTCGATCTCCTTCCCATCACTACCTTTACACTGATTATCACGTTCCTGACACTTACACACACAATTTCACTTCTTTGGATCTATCCTAATCCCTTCTTGAACCTTGGTTGCACAATGGATACCACCAATATATCTTTTTCTAGTTTCACCTTGATTATTATTTTTTCCACTCAGTTTTGTTTACCTATTAACAATTTAAATTTTACCGCACTCATACCGCACTCATTATCTGCACCTTTTCACATCTATCTCAACTTATTCTCACCCCTCACATATTATTCACTGTTTTTACACATTTTTACATCACATTGCTATTGATAAAGGGTTCTGGTGACCCTTTTCCTACCTTTCACTTCGTTAATTTTTAAATGTTTAAATCCCATCTTTGGAAATCTCCTGAATTATGTTTACCATTCTTACTAATACGCCCCTCCTATTATGACCCGGTGCCTCCCATAGTGGCCCCTCGTTCCTCTTGTGCGTTTTTCAACGGACTGGTCTTCATACTTGCAACACCGGTGAGCCATTTCTTTCTCATTAAACACCATTAAGGACCTTGACAAACTTACTTAGAATTTGATCACACTTCTGATTTTATTACTAGAACAACACCTCCTGAGGAAAACACGCTGTTGAAACGCGCGTCGAGGTTGTTGGAACCTAACAATGTTTTGGACATTGGATAACACTTTTTATCATTCTAGTCCGGAGAACTATTGACACTTGTTTTTATTTTGAAGAATAAAGGACTATGTCTATTTTTACCCATGGACTTCACCTGGACTTTATTAATCCCTTGTTGATTTTCCATTTGTTCCACTGTTTTGCTACTTACCATGTTCTGATTGGTACCCACCAGGCCAATTTTCATTTTTTACCTTAAATCCCCACATGGGTGATGTACATAAGTAGGATGTGCCTCGAGAAAGTCCCTTGTCCTTACCCAGGTATGAAAAATTCCGATGTTTGGTGAGACTGGAACTTCTAGTCTCTCCATCCATCAACCCTTGCTATATTGTTTTTGGGATGTTGGCATATACCTACTAGGGTTTAGTGGTCAGGTCTGTGGTAGACAAAGGCAACTATTTCGCGTTACGCCGTTCTTT
>CM070035.1:113412100-113424902 GCA_036250615.1 Ptychadena robeensis | reverse complement strand
CACAACCAGCGGCCACAGGCCGCGTACAGTCCCGGCTCCTGAGGTGCGAGCAACAGCTGGTGAGGATGGAGGCCCAGCTGCAGGTGGTGACAGACGGCATGGCCCGAATGAGGGAGGTGCTGTCAGGCCTGGGTCTGGAGCTGGAGGGGAGGACCTGATCCCTGGCACCCCTTTCTGTTCCCTCCCCTGGTCACGTTGACCTTTTGGACAATCTGAGCTGTTTTGAGACCCCTGCCCCGGTCATGTTGACCTGTATGTACAGATTTTAATGTTTATACTGTTTATAATATTTCTACTGTTTGTACATTTGTATGAAGCGAGGGCCAACCATGGCTGTTTTTTTATTGGAGTAAAATCCCTTGCCCTGCATTCTCCTGTGTGTTGTCTTTACTGCTGTGCAGGGGTGGGAATGGTGGAGGGTGAGTTTTTGTCCCAGTGCTAGAACGTGCAAGGGCTGCCAGGACATGATGTGGGATGTGGTCCTCTGTGCAGATCTCCTGATGATCGATCTGTGGTCCACCACCAACGTGCGTGATCGGTCCTGAATCGATCTGATGGAACCAACCGGTCGGTTCTCTGGCCGATCCGATTCGGGGCCCCATATCGACCGTAGTCGATCGGGCAAGGTGGGCTTCACACGATTCCTTGCCGATCGATTGGCGTGCACGCGCCCGGAATCGATCGGCCAGGAATCGTGTGAGAAATCGGCCCGTGTATGGCTAGCTTTAGTGTTCAAATCTATTATTATTTTTATTATTAACATTTATTTATATGGCGCCAACATATTACGTAACGCTGTACAATGCATTGAGTGGAGATACAACACAATAGAGTACACACAGGAACAGGTTATGATGCAGGAGGAGTGGAGGACCCTGCCTGGACGGGCTTACAATCTAATAGGTTTGGGAACAGAGTATACAGGTAGGTATGCTATTAAAACGAATACAGGTAGGTATGATATTAAAACTAAGCAAGACACCCCTATATCAAAAACTAAGCAAGACACCCCTATATCAAGGCATTTCCATAAGATACACCAGGGTCATACTGATCATCTAAGAATCCACTCAATAAAAAAGATTAAATTAGGTCAGAGATAAGGAGATAGATTTGGTAAACTAGCCAGGCAGGAGGTATTCTAGATTTACCAGTTGGGCACAAGATGGTTTAAATCAGAAGTGGGAAATTACACATGACTTCAATTAGATCTTTTTACACTGGGTGCCTAAACTTATTATAAAACCTTTTAAATATATATTTCCTGGACCTCCTCATGACAGCCCACCATGGGTCAGGTCTGCCCACTAGTCCAGGACCACCCCCTTAGATGATAAAAGGGGGCTTTCCCACTTACCCCTTTTTCTTTCTTTTGTCCTCGCTCCAGGACATCATTGCGCGGAGATGTCCTCTTCCTCGTGGTATCCTCGGTTGCTGGGCAATGGGGGCAGGACGGGGGAAGCGGCGGAAGTGGCTGCCAGAGGAGGAAAATTTAAAAAGGCTGCCTTGCTGGTGCCGTTTTTGTTGTCTCTTTTTCCCTCCTGCTGGTTGCCTGGTGCTCTGCTTATCCTGAGGGCCTCTCTTAAGTGTGCTGCATGTAGACTATAAGGGGGTCTAGATTGGAAGGTGCGTGAGCCCACTGTTCCCATCCCTAATGAACAACTATAGGAAAAGATTGAAGGATCCCCCATGGGAATTCTGAATTGGTAACAGTGAGAGCTGATAAGTTTTGATACAGTAAAATTTGAAAGTTATTAATATGTTTAAAAGAAAATGGCTGTTTTCAGATACAAAAACCAATTATGCGTGGAGCGATGGCAGATTGTAATACGGAATGAACATCAAAATATTAAATTATGATTACAATACATTAGATGATTCATCGTGCTGTGGAGAAAAGCGGAGGATGATAAAATGGGATGGAATTTTATAGATGCACCTTAGGGGCGACAGTTTCGTAAAATTAGCTTCCTAGGAGCGCAATGTGGGGCGGTGCATTTGAGATCTGCGGAGGGGAAGGAAAGTGAGAGGATTACACAACTGATAGGTGGGTCAAGTATTAGGTAGGCTAATAAAGGAGTGTGTACATACCTATTGTAGGTGAAAAACGATAACGACTTCTCCTTAAAAGGGCGGAGAAGGTAGGCCGGTTAGCCAGAGCATATGACCGATGACCGAGGTGAGCTTTACAGGGAACCCCGGGGTGCAGCTCGGGGAAACACGGGGTGAAGTCTTCAAAGGATTCCCCTGGTGATTAGAGGGGCCTGCTAGTCTTTTTTGTAGTATCTGATCCTGGTAGCCTTGAGGGGGCTACCTGAAATATAAAATACCGTAGTTATGAGTGGCAAGTGCCCCAGAAAGAAATCGAGGAGGACATCTTGGGTCAATAGGGTAAGTCGTATAGATACAAGTATGTGGCCAATATTTAAATGCGTCTACATACTAGGTACAACTATATATCTGCATGGTGATCGCATCTGGACAAAAAAAAAAGTTTCCTCTTGCGCTACTGAGAGAGATGGTGAGTACTATAAAGATGGAAAGGAGTTAAGCCGCAGAACAGATGAAGATTAATGAAAAGTTTACCTTTGATGAAGTGCCGGTGAATGGCTAATAAGAAATGAAAAAATGGATCTCCGTGGAGCCCAGCTGGTGTTGTGTGAGTTCCTGGGAGCACAAGGAGAGCGGCCGTTGACCGCAGGGCTCCTCCAGAGAATGAGTGCTCCCAAGCTACACACGCTCTATGTGAGCCGATACCGGAAGGGGGAGGTCAGTCTGAAGGAGTGTGAGGCTCCACTGTGGGCGGGTGCTAAGTCAGAGTCCCTCCCTAGAAACCAAGTTGTGTCCGGGGGAGGAGGGGGGGGCGGGACTAGCGCTTGTCAAGAACCACGCGTGGCTTCTCCATGGGGCAAAAGGGATAGCTGATGTGGCGGTTAGGATCCGGCGATTGCCCATGGGAGGCTGCAGGATGATCCTAGACAGAGAATGCTACGTGAGTAGCCCCATCAGGTGGAGACCGGCGGGGAGTGTCAGCAGCATCACTCTGAAGCTGCCACAGTAAAGGCAAGGTCAGTGGTCAAGTCTGTTAGCCCGGGGTGATGGTTTGAGCGTCTGGGGTGTGAACAGATTGGGGGAGAAAGGAGTGGGGGAAAAGAAGACGGGTATATAAGAAAATCTGGCAGTTCTCACTGATCTCCGGTGCAGTTTATTCATTGGCATAGTCCCAACGCCGAAGGGATTGGTGTGGATATGACAAGAACGAGTTTTTTACCAGTTTAAAGAAATATATTACAGACCATAATAGAGCAATAAAGGGCACCAGCGACAAAGTTAGTAAACAATACATACGACTGGGATTTGTTGTAAACAATAAGAAGGCATAAAAAAAGAGGACTAGGGACGTAGAAATACCACATTGTAACAAGCATAGAGACAAGATTATAGTCTGTATAATACGATAATACTATGACATAAACAGTGTTGTAATACGCACGAAAAGGTTACATTAATATTGGTGCTGTATGTTAATACATAGTAGTACGCTCATTTGGTACGGGCGTATCGTCTGAACATGATATATGAGCAAATAGAGGCCACGTCAAGACATAAGATGTAACACAATTGAATAAGACTGGAATTGAAACAAGTTGTAGGCGAGCCTATGATGATTAAAACATAATATGTGTTGTAGCAGTCGTAGAGATAAAATTACAATTGATGATTAATATGTTACTAGTGACGTGATATTGTTCTTGTTGAAACATTAGCATGATGTGTCTTGTTAAAACGAAACAATAATATAATGTATCATGTGTGGTGCAGGGTAGGCAATAAAGTGTTTATTAAAATAATAACAAAACGGGAAAATGGTTGATGGGGAGTCCATCACGAAGGTTGTAATAATAGAGTCACCAATATCTCGTGAGCGCAAGAGGAACGTGTGCCAGAAGCGGCCTACACGGAGATCCCCTTTTCTTCTTAGTAGCCATTCACGGCACTTCAAAGTAAACTTTAATTTAATCTTCATCTGTTACTGCGCTACTCTTTCATTCTTTATAGTATCACCAATCTATCTCAGTGAGCGCAAGAGGAACTTTTTCCCAGATTGCGATCACCTGCAGCTATTATGTGTACCTAGTATGAGACCATTTTAATTTTGGCACTACTTGTATATACTACCGAAATTCACTTATTGACACAAGATGTCTCTCGATTCTTTATGGGGCATCTTGCACACTATAAATACGGTTTATTATATTCAGTGCCCCCCAAGGCTACCAGGATTCAGATACTACTGCCCCTCTTCACCAGGGAATCCTTTGAGACGTCACCCGTGTTCCCCGAGTCCCCGGGGTTCCGTAAAGGCTCACCATCGGTCATCGAGTATATGTTCTGGCGTAACCGGGCCCTACCTCTTCCGGCCCTTTTATAGGAGATAGTCGTTATCTTTTTACCTAACAATAGTAGGTAGTGTACCACACCTCCTTTTATTCTACCGATATTGACAATCCTACATCAGTTATGTGTACTCACTCTCACTTTCCCCCTCCTGCAGTGATTCTCAGGCCCGCCCCCAGTTGCACAGGCCTGAGGAAGCTTAATGTTAGCGAAAACATGTCGCCCTAATGCATCTATAAACCATCCACTTTATCCTCCGCCTTTTCCTCCACAAGCACGAGTATCATTTGGATTGTAATAGTAGGTAGATTTGATGTTCAGTGATTTACAATCTGGCCGATCTGCTCCACGGGCCTAATGTTTTGTATCTGAAAACATCCAGTCTGTTAAAACCATATTAATAAACTTTCGATTGTTTACTGTATCAATCTCACTGTTCCAATTCAGAGTCCCATGGGGGATCCTTCATCTTTTCCTAAGTGTGCTGCATGGGCAGTCTGGTACTTCTTGGCGTCAATGGTGTGTGGAGTGCTAACCTCCATAACTTTGTGTCTACAGTGGACGCTGATTCCAGCGCAAATGTGTTATCATGAGCCAGCCGCCATCAACTGATGCATCGAAGACCTAGGGGAAAACACACCCAAAAGACCCGCCATTGTCACTCCATTGCCAGGCCGTGTTACAAAAGAGGGATTGTTCGCTCTTCAAGCAATGAATCGGATATCTGGCGGTCGCCTGTCAGGGCTTTGTCTCCTGAGCCAGGTCCCTCTAAACCGGCATGCTGAGCGTGTGTGGCAGTAGCCTTGCCAAATGTCTTTGTGAGGCTGCACGGGATAAAGAGGCCAAAGAGGTGCACTGTTATATTGATCAGGCTATTGCCTCAGGTCTGTCCAGATGTATGTCCAGACAGCTAAGTCTTAGGGACGATCCAATGCCTTCTCACTAGTCGGTGGCATCCTGGGATTTGGAGGAAGACTCATTGGAGGTCGATCTGCCTCATTTCTTTGATTTTGCCTTGGTGGATCCCCTTATTGAAGTAGTCAAACAAACCGCTGTGTGGGAGGAGGATCCCTCTCTGTCTCCAGCAGCAAAGAAACACAAGAACTATCCAGATCTGAAGAAGAGGGGCCCATCTTTTCCCTTGTTCCCAGAAATCAAAGAGTTGATTGAGGATGACAAGAAACCAGTCTTTCAAAATTGTTTCTCCAAGCTCTACCCATTCCGGTCGGCTGAGGCAGCTCTGTGTGAATCCCCTCCAGTGGTGGATGAGGCCCTCCAGTGTCTTGCTTGGAGAATGGAGAACTCAGTGGCCTTCTGGGATCCTATGGATCGCAGGCTGGATGCTGACCTCCGCAGGCTGGATGCTGACCTCCGCAGGCTCCAGATGACGGCCGGGTTGGCTTACCATCCTGCCATTACTTTAACTTCCATCGCTAGGGCTATGCAGACTTGGATTGCAGCAGTCACATCGGCTCTTCAGTTGCCTGCTGGAGTGGAAAAAGCGCTGAGGGGTCTGGAAGATCTACGACTTTCAGCAAACTTCTTAAGTGAGGCCTTGGTAGACATGGTCATGGCTGTATCACGAGTCATTGGTTATTCTGTTAAGGCGAAGCATGCTCTGTGGCTGTGTCATTGGACTCTCAAACAGACTCTCTGTTCCATTCCCTTCAGTGGGAAGACACTGTTTGCGAAACCCCTAGAAGAGACAATTCAGAGGGATCCCGCAGGAGAAAAAGAGGAGACATTTTTGAGATGGACAAAGGTTTCCAGAGGTTTCCAACACGAGTCCGGTAGGGGTCATTGGCGCTCCAGTGCCTCCTCTTACCTAAGAAACCTTAAATCTAAGGCGGCACAGGTCAAACCGAAGAATAAGACCTTCTGAAGGTCTGACTACTCAGGGGTCTGAGGTAGGCACACGATTGTCCCTTTTTTTGGAAGCCTGGGGAACAGAAGTGGTAGACTCCTGGGTGGTGCCAGTAGTCAGGCAGGGCTACAAGATAGAATTCCAAACTCAGCCCCTTCTTTCCAGTTTTTTTCAGACCCACACTCTGACGAAGAAAGAAGCTCTCAGAAATTATGTGGCGGAACTTATAATTTCTACAGCTTTATCTCCAGTTTCTCCAAAATTTGGCATGCAAAGTGGCTGCAGACTATCATGTCAGTGGTGCAACCGAACGACTGGATGGTCCCAATAGATCTGGCCGATGCGTATCTACTGGTCCCAGTGTCAGCTCAGCACCAGTGGACAAGGACAGACAATATCTCGATGGGTCAATCTCTGATTCCAGAGTCGTGGACAATAATCACGTCGGACACAAGCCTTCAGGGCTGGGGAGCCCACTGCTTGAGACATCAAGCACAAGAGCAGTGGTCACATCAGTCACGCCTGCATTCCAATCTATTAGAACTTATGGCAGCCCACAGAGCGCTTCTGATATTTGCTCCCCTAAACCAGGGATCCTCTGTGGAGGTACTAATGGACAATCGCACAGCAGTGCCGTATGTGGCCAACCATCTCAGTCTGCATTTTCCGGATCCACATGGTCGATAAACCCAGGTTATCTAGAGTTGGTGTTAAGAGCGTGGGGACTTCTAGACGTAGATTTGATGGCAACTTTAGAGAATGCTCAGGTTCCGGTCTTCTTCAGCCGTTTCTGGCATCCACAGTCAGCGGAAGACGCATTCTTCCAGGTGTGGAATTTCCCTCTGGTGTATGTATATCCTCCAGTTCCTCTAGCGTTGAAGGTTCTGCAGAAGATTCAGAGGGAGTCGACGGTGGCAGTGGTAGTGCTTCCGTACTGGCCCAGACGTCCGTGGTTTGCTCTGCTATGCCAGATGGCTCTGCTCCCTCCTCTCCAACTACCACAAAGAAGGGATCTCTTGCTCCAAGGTCAATGGATCCATCCTTATCCGGGCAGACTCCGTTTGACGGCACGGCTATTGAGCGGTCGCGTGTAACCAAATTAGTCTCGACACTCCTCCAAGCTTGCAAGCCTTCCACCAATACCACCTATCATCGGGTTTCGAAGGCGTTTTGGGACATTCCCGAAGACTTGTGGCGAAGATCCAAATCTGAATTGCTTTGCTGGGGGTTCTGTTTGTTTTCCCTCCCGTTCTAAGCTGCTTGCTACATCCCATGGTGGGCTGTCATGAGGAGCTCTAGGAATACAGAAAATTGTTCTACTATACATACCGTAATTTTTTTTTCCTGCTACCTCCTCATGACAGCCATATTTCCCCACCCTGTTTTTTTTTGGTGATTTGTATCCGTGCCTGTCACGATTCTTTTATAGAACAAAGGGTAAGTGGGGAAGCCCCCGTTTTTCATCAAGGGGTTGGTCCTGGAGGGTCAGAGGGCGGACCTCACCCATGGTGGGCTGTCAGGTGGATGTACCAGTAAAGGAAAATTATGCTAAGTTTAGTAGAATTTTCATTAATTTGTATCTATTGCTCTTCAAAGATAGGACCGCAAGATGGGACCATATAGAGAAATCCTTTTGATAGTATATACTTTATTGTTATTTTCAAAATACATCATACATACATTATTTTAACATTACTGTTACATGTTAACTTCTCTATTTTTTTTTTCACTCATCTTCCCCATTCATCCTCACCCAATACCATGCACACCACTCCCTCCCCCCCCCCCTCCCACACTCCCTCGGCCCGGCAGTATCCCTCATTTCCTATCCCTGGAAAAATTCATCCCAGTAGTCCCAAACCTTGGTGAATAGCTCATACTTGTCATTTAGAGAAATCCTTTTTAAATTAATTTACCTTAGGTGTCATACTTATCTTTTGTGGTAGTCCGTGGTTGAGTTTTTTTCTCACCCCATTTTTTTTCACACTAGATTTTTTTGTTCCTTAACCTCCCTAGCGATATGCCCAAAGCCAGTGGCTTCTTCCTGGTTCCCGAGTGGTGTCTCAGAGGCGGGACCCGGGCTTAAAAGAAAAATGTTTTTTTAGTTTTTTAAATATTCTTCTTTTTACTTTTAAACTGGATCAGATAAATTTCTTTAAAGCGGGAGCATTTCTGTAGCTGGATCCACCTCCGGCTGGACCCGAGTGTCTCCAGAAATAGCCGATCTCTCCAGCACTCATATGCCGATGACGTCACGGCCCAGACGGGAGTTTTAAAATTTAAAGGTACATTTAAAGGAAAAAAAAAATTCTTAGAATTTTTTTTTCTTATTAGTTTACATTTGTTTTTGTTTTTAATTGGATTGGATAAATGTTTCATAAATGTTTTATCCAATCCAAATCAAAAGAAAAGAAATGTAAACTTATAAAAAACAAAAAAAAGCCGGCCATAGCTCTTCATTCTGTGGCTAATTTTGCGAATGATCACCATACGCATTCGGGGTGATTGCTTGGTGATCAATTGCAAAATGAACGCGCCCGCCTGGAGCAACCGTTTGTGGTTGCACAAAACTTTGATCAGCCAGAGCAAAGGTTTTTCTCTGGTCGATTCACAGTACTTTGAATGGGGACCAGGAATTTCCTAATTTCCTCATCTCAGGGCCGACCCAATGAAATTTGCTAAAGAACTTATAGATATCCAGTCCTGTATAGTGCAACATGGGGAGATATGTTACAGGTTATAATAAGAATTGGTGGAGAAGGAGATTTTGATAAAATACAAAAAAAAATTAATTCCCTAAAGCATAACTGACGATTCTAAGAAAATTGGGGAGACATGGACACAAACATTGTGTCAGAGATCAACTGAGCAGTGTATTAGTCTTATTACAACAATTTCAAGTCAGCAGTAGAGGGTGCTGGGGGAGATATTTATAGTGAAGAATTAAAACCAGTGCTGTTACACAGCTTCATAACTTGACATAAGAGTGGCTGATAACAGCAAACCACAATTGGAGGGACAGCCCCTCTCCTCTTTGCTGTCCTTAGCGACCATCATAGAAAGAAACATAGCTAAGCTTAAGGCTAGGAAACCCAAGATGATTTGTATTGTACAGCCTCCCAGTGGAGAGAACACATAGGATGATATGGGCATAAGAGAGATGGGGAATGGAAGGTCAATGAGGGTCTGTTTTAGGTGTGGAAAGGTAGGAAACTAAATATATCAAGGTAAAGCCCCGAGACCCCACTTTCCATCAATGTCAAGAACAGATGCCTGTAGAAATCCTCAATAATTTGGAGAAGCAACCTGTATTACCAGTGATTTTAATGAGTAAAAGTGCCTATGTAAAAATGAAAACTTTAAATTGCCTAGTTGACACTCAAGCCTTTCGATAGTAAATCTCTGGCCGATGCCATTAGTTTCAATGGCGACCGGCATCCCCATTGAAACTTACGGCCGGCGCACAAAGGGTGCCCGCCGATGCTGGGAGCAATAGAGAGCCGCGTGATCTGTTGGCCCCCACTCGGTACCTGTGTGGGGGCCTTTGAACTAGGCATACACAGTTCGATTTTTACTTATCCAAACTGACCCAAATGAGTGCAAAGATATGCTTCTCAAAGGACAGGGTGGAATTAAGAATTCCCCTTGGCTTAGATCAAAAGATAAGCCTGGGACAGTAAAATAGCCATTTGTCATTTAGAGGGAGATGTGGGGGCTGCAGATAAACAACAGAGAGATGATCAACTTATGATTAACTGTACCCCTGTAAGAATCAAATTAAAACCCAATGCCATTATTTCCCGGCTGCCCCAGTACCCTCTGAAACGGGCTCAAACGGAGGGCATAAGAGACCAAATAACCTCCCTAGTGCTCTGCTTAGGTCCAGATTTCTGTACCAAAAACACACCATAGACTTTAATGGGATTTTTTATGTTGTAGGCCTGTAACTTACCAACATATATCAATACAAGGGTCTAGTAGACATCCTGAATATAATGTTTGAAACACAAAATTATGTAAAAAAAAATTACATTTCAAAATTAAGTTAACAGTATCCAGGGAAGAGCACAGTGTTAAATACTAGCAATCCAGACTGAGGCCATGTTTCTACGGCGTTTAGGGATGCGGGGCAACAATAAAACATTGCCTTACTGGTAAATTGTTAAACCTTTACAATGTGTTTATATGTGTTTATTATTTTTAATAACAATTTTATTCAAATGGACAATGTGTTTTGTGTTTTTTGTACTTTGAATAGTATTGGATACAGTTATCACTGTATCCAGTACAATTCTCTTTTGTCATCATGTCCATCACACCAGGAGAAGAGCAATTCCAAAAGGGGACATCGGGGGCACCAGAAGCTTTATTTAGGAGAGTTTTTAACTTACAATTAGAGTTAGATATAAGGCATCAGATAAGGCATCTCAAACCACTGGCACCACATAACAAACTATCACACAAACAAGAAAAATAAATTGGGCTCTACTCAAGAGTAACACAAGTAGGGGGTGGCCAGCACCCAGGGGACTTTAAAGGTGTATATAAATTCAGCATGCTACAATATCATTGTAAACATTAATTTCTTATAAAATGCTTAAAATTGACCGCTCTCCAGGAACCAGTGGTTCATGCGTTCCCTCTATCCCACATAGCTGGATGGGTCTGGATTCTCGGCTTACCATCTGTGACTTCCCTGAGACATATATTCTGGGTCTATAGGTCTATCCGTTTAATATGTAAGTATTTGCAACAGGCTGATAATAGTTATTAAGATTGTAATGTGATAATGCAAGAAATTGACCATTGACCATTGCTTATAGAACACAAACTTTAATATGCCGCTACTCGGACGAAGACGCACATTCCGCGGGTTGTAGATTGGCAATCACGGGTCAGGCAAGTACTGCCCTTACTGCAATGCCAGTCGCCATGTTAGATGCTGACATTACAGTGATTGCCTGGCCGGAACAGGTCATTGTGTGCTATATAGCACCCGATGCCGCATGTTTAGCTCAGAGTGAGGGAGAGGCAAGAGCATATTTATTTTGCAATGTTATCTATAAAAAAGAATGATTACATTGCAAAATAAATATACATTCACCCCTGTTGTCCGCCCTATATACAAACATGTCCCCCCACACATATAAAACATGAATACATATAACACCCCCCCCCCCCCAATATCATCTATAATAATGAAATAAAAAAATTTTTGTTTTTTTTTACCCCTTAGTGGTCCCAAATCAATTAACCCCTAGCAATAAGCACATTAAAAATCAAACAATTGTCAACCCCCCAAAAAACACATATTTCTCCTCCTAAAACCACAAAATTTATTAAATCCGACAATTATAAAACAAGAAATAGCACCTAATGTCAATCAGGAAACCAAGTAACAGCAAACTTATACACTATAAAAAAAACATAACAAAAGACCACCAACAGCTATTAAGGGATGACCCCTACCCAATCCAAAATCAACTACCAGTAAAACAACACAACTCACAACATGAAATAAATCAAATCAAATCAAATAAATACATTAGATACAACAAACCTCAAGAAATAGAGCAATAAAACTCTTCACAATAACTTTAAATAAGCCATTCCAAAACATTAACCCCCTATCCTTACTTACTGATAATTCATGCCACTAAAAACACACAAAGCTTTAATAAATTCAACAAATCAATGTTATATGTCTTAATTAAATACATATTGACATACTAGACATTAAGCCCGTTAAATTAACGGGCGCTAGAACATACAGTGGTGTGCAACTATTTGCCCCCTTCCTGATTTCGACAGTGCAGGCGATTACAGGGTGTCTAATTAAGGACCCCATAAACTTTCTATGGGACGGCAGCCCGAAAACCGACACCAAATGTGGCGTCCACCTGTCGGCCACGCTAAATGGTCGTTTACCTGTAAACTTAGCCTAACTGTAGTTTATCACACCTGAGTTCAATTTCTGTAGTCACCCCCAGGCCTGATTACTGCCACACCTGTTTCACTCAAAAAATCACTTAAATAAGAGCTTCCTTTCAGAGAGAGCTTCCACAGAGAAGTAGACCAAAAGCACCTCAAAAGCTAGACATCATGCCAAGATCCAAAGAAATTCAGGAACAAATGAGAACAAAAGTAATTGAGATCTATCAGTCTGGTAAAGGTTATAAAGCCATTTCTAAAGCTTTGGGACTGCAGCGAACCACAGTGAGAGCCATTATCCACAAATGGCAAAAACATGGAACAGTGGTGAACCTTCCCAGGAGTGGCCGGCCGACCAAAATTACCCCAAGAGCGCAGAGACAACTCATCCGAGAGGCCACAAAAGACCCCAGGACAACATCTAAAGAACCGCAGGCCTCACTTGCCTCAATTAAGGTCAGTGTTCACGACTCCACTATAAGAAAGACACTGGGCAAATACGGCCTGCATGGCAGATATCCAAGGCGCAAACCACTGTTTAGCAAAAAGAACATTAAAGCGGACCTACCACCAGGAATCTATGTTTTCATGAACGGCACTAGAAGTGCC
>CM070035.1:113311387-113322784 GCA_036250615.1 Ptychadena robeensis | reverse complement strand
CATGGGAATAGAGATGGAGATGGCGTACCACTCAAAAAGGCACACATGGTAAATCCAGGCGGAGGACAGGAAACACCACACGAATGGATTCAACGCGGTCTGATATGCGCATCCAGCCAGGATTGTGCTTCCTCAGGGGTGGTGAAAAATGAAGCCCACACGCAGCTTGGCTGTAACCAACATGGTGTAGGGGTTTTTTGCCTCCCGCAGCTGTGCCTTGATCCTAGTGAAGGTGAGGCGCTGACGCCGGATCTCCGCTGAGAAATCCGGGAAAATAACAATCCTGGAGCCGTTATAGAGGATGGAATCCGCCGTGCGGGCAGCATGCATGATGGCCACTTTGTCACGGAAGTTGAAGATTCGTGCAATCAGAGGTCGTGGAGCAGCCCCAGGCGCTGGTGGACGAGGAGGAGTGCGGTAAGCCCGCTCTATGGAAAAGGATGGAGTGACCTCCATAGCTGGGAAGGATGAATGCAGCCATTGCTCCAAGAAGAGTTCAGTACGCTCCGGGAACCCCAGCGAAAGCTCGGCCGCAGGAGGAGAAGCTGAGGATGACATAGCGGCTGGGGATCATCTGGAGCAGTGGTCAGAGGGATCAGGGGGAGAAGAAGAAGGAGGCACCTCAGAATCCTGGAAGCGGGCTGAAGAATCTGCAGGAGGAATGTGGCCAGAGGATCCAAGATGGCCTGCTAGAGCTGCTGCTGCGAGTGCGCTGGAACTTTGCCAGCTTCTCCGCCGCCGGGTGCACCCTGTCTTTGCCGGTCTTGCCCATAGCCCGCAGCAGAAGTTCAGGAGCAGCTGCAGGTAAGTTAAAACAGTTTGTCGTTTCAGGATGGCTGTAGGATGGTGAGACGCCAGAGAGCTCTGCTACATGCACCCTCTCACATCCGCTACGTAGCCACGCCCCCAATTTCAATCACTTTTGGTTGAAAGATTCAAGCAAAAAGGAATTAAAAAATTTTTAACCAACAGAAAAATTGAAAGATGTATGCCCATCTTTGGCAAAATTTGACTGCATCCACTTTTTACTACAATGTATGTAGTGTGCTGCATGTGGTTCAGGTTCCCTGAAATGGGAGACACCAAACCTAGTCATGTCATTGCACAGCTACTAGTACTTTTTGGGGGATTTATTTTGCTCAAACTCCAGCCCTGCTTTTACAAACTACTTTGCTAAAAAAATACCTATGGGGAACTGCCGCTTGGGCAACAGGCAGATTGTGTGTACGCCAGCAGGGCAGCTTCAACCCGCTGACATAGACACGCCATTAGAAGAGGCAAGTTTCGATGGATCTTACCTCTTATAGCTTCCATGCCTCCATGTGCCAAGCTCAGTGCTTGGCTAGGGAATGGATAGCAAAGGTGTTATGAATGGTTGTTGCGCATTCCCATTATAGGATGCAAATGTTTTTATCCCCCCTAAAAAGTGCATCATATACTGCTTAAAATATAGTAGTCTATTTACAATTTGCTTTTAAATGTAACAGAACCAGGTTTTAACAGCAATTTTTCGTTCTGATTGAGGATTTACATTACCGTTTTTTTACAATATCCTTTTGCAATTCTTAGCTGTCAAGTCTCATGTTTAGGTGAGAAACTACTGTATTTTACTATTTTTCCCCCCACTGTCCTCCCATACAGTATTCTTTTACAAATCTCCCATAAATTAGGTTAGGCTAGGTTGTAGGAGGTGAGGGAAGTGGTTCATGCATAGAAGAAAGGAGGAGGTTTACCCTTCTGTTTTTGGGAGGGTGTGCTGTATCACTCATGTATTGGAATAAGAAAGCTCAGGTCCCAGAGTCTGGGGTGAGAGCAGGATAAATTTGTCAACAGAGGTAAGAGAAGTTGTTGTGAGATTAGTGTTGACACACCAATGCCAGTTCTAAAAGGGTATTTAGTATTACAGCAATTATGCTGGTATTATTAGTGATCGCTTTTGCAACCAAAAACAATTGTTCCAGCATTAACAAAGAAGCAGAATCACTAAACCAACTCCACTTATATGGGGATTTGCTTTCAACACCACCACCAATAGGGCTTTTTTTTATCCCTTACCATTCCATGAAAAATTGTTAAACTCCAGTTTGCAACAACAATGGGATTTCATTGCTGTCTGTTGGCTCTGATGACAGGATTTGTTTTGCAGAACCTAAAGCCCCCCATAGACAGGCAGACTTCTCCATACAACTTTCATGAGACCTACCAACAACTATGTAGTATAGTGACCTCCCTGATAGAATACATAGTGATTGGAAGGTGTAGAAAGGTCCTCATATTACATGGTTTTGGTAGAAGAAAAGTTGGTTGTACAGAAGTTGCATGGAGGAGTCTGCCTGTCTATGGGGGGCTTAACACTGGGACAAAGTTTGCTCACACCAACAATGGAGTTCGTTTTTCCCCGAAGTCAACAATGAGGCCATCCACAAACAGGAACCTGTATGTTTAGGGCACCTTCACATTTGCAGTAACGGATATGAAGTTTGCTTTATATACACCCATGACAGACAGGTTTCTATTGGAATCATTCACACTTGTATGTGCTGTGTTATGCATAGTTGTATTGTGTTAATCGCTACGCACATTTTTGAAGCATTATCAAGGAGTATTTTCAGTGCATTTGTATTGTAAACACGAAAGCAGCTCACCCCATAAAAACATATGATGTGTACTGTGAAGCGTTGACAACTGTACTGTGTAGTGTTTACTTGTGTATGGTAGTTACACAAAACAGAGTTTTTTATTGTGAAAGGGCTTTTATGCCCAGAAAACCCTTCCCAAAATTCCCTGCATGTAAAACCAGCCAAGTACATGGCAATCTTAGTGCATGTGTGGGCTTTTACAGCTAAATTGCTGATAATTGCTTACCCTATGCAAAACCTGTTTTGAAGAGTTTGCTAGAATATCATCCCATTTATAACTCCTGAAGCAGGTCAGATTTGACTAAACAACCATTTTGTAAAGAAATGACCTTTACATTTATTTTTATACTATGACTCCCAAGCATGCCCTAACATGAGAAAAAAAGGGTGCAACTTGTAAATGCACAGACTAGTGAAAGCCACGTTTTCCTCCTCCCGGAAAACAACTTATAAATTAGAATAAATGGTGTTACAGGGGTCATGAGTTTAGACGTACCTTCTCAGAGCTTGTGGAGAATACAAGTACCAGACAGGCCAACAGAGGCCTCCCTAGTGGCTGCGCACTTTCCTTTCCTTCCCTCGTTCTTCGTCCACTTCCTCTCACCTCACGTCATACAGGGCATTCCAGGCACTAATGGCTGTTCTTAACCTTCGTAAATTTCTGATTTTCAACTATTCCGTTTCTCGATGTCCGAACTATTCTTAAGCGTACACCCTCCTGTCTCCTCCCACTCGGCATAATGACTAAGAGACGGTGACGTCTTTCAGTTTACCGAGTGTCGCCATATAGGGAACAAGAAGCCATGTTTTTGGAAGTAAGCGCATGTACGGCGGAATGTTTTAAAGCTAACGGTGTTCACTGGAATATTATCAGGACAAAACTACGTGAACAAATATTTACAAGGTCGTAAAGTAAGACACTGTTTTTTTGGTTTGGGGGGGGGGGGGGTATCTGGTTTAATAAAACAAAATACTTAAAAATAGTGTTATGTAAACACCTCTAGTGTAGTATTGATGTAAAACTATTTTAGTTTTGTTTGTTTATAACTGCTTTCCTATTCTGACTTGTCATGGTCTTATTTTGGCATATTGCATAGCAAGGGGGGTGACGTGCACATGTCATGCCGACGTGTACATAACACCAGCCCTGTTTGTGAGTGTGTGAGCTTGGCTTTAAGTAAGGTGTCACACCCCCGGCTGCTCCCAGATCTTTCTATACAAGATATTTAAATTGGTGGGGTTGGTGCAGAGGTAATGAGATTTTTTTTGTTTTTCATCATGTGCCAAGGCAAAGATCAGTATACCAGGGTAGAGCAACCAATTTCCCCTCATGAAAGGCAATAGGTGATATACTGATAGTAATGTCTTTACTAAAGCTAGCCATACCCCACGGATGGGCATGTTGCGCTCGCGGCAAAGGGGCGAAGATCCCTGTGCCCCACGCTCGGCCAGCCAGAGAATTGACATTATATCAATTATATCTAGAGCGGTCCGGCACTTCCACACAAGTCTAAGGCGGCGATCCAAATAACTACAATGGGGGGGGGGGGGGGGGTGGTGGGAGGAGGAGGTTGTTGGGTATATTGGACTAGGGCAAATGTTTTCCCGATCCTCAATCATCACACTTTCCTATACAGTAGGGACCTGGGGACTTTGAGGGCCGAGGTACACGTTGAAATGGTAATTACGAATCCTTCTATATGAGTTAAGGATCAGGTGGCAGTTGCAACAAATCACAGAAAATTTCATAATCCATGGAAATGAAAATCCATTTAAAAAAAATATGGAGCAAAAAACTTGTCGGTTGTTTTAAGTCATATAAAAATAAAGTACACGGTTGATGCTGAGTTGCACTTTATCTGTTTGCGTTAATGAGAAGATCGATGGGGCCCAGTGTTTTGAATGTCATGTTTTCAATTAGTCCAACACGGTTGGTGCTATCTTGAGCGTGGACGGAGAGGGATGAAACTGTGGTTGGCTTCGGTTAGGTGGGGTGGGTTTGGGAAAAGGGGGAGAGGGGAGGGGGCGAGGCGGGGGGGGGGTGTGGGGGGGGTGGGAGGAGAGAGTGGAGGGGAAGAAGATGTAGGGGCCATTGGTATTGAAATTGGGATTAGGCCAGTAAAGTCACATAAAATTGCCCAAAAGCCGACAGTTGAAAGGTATGGGGGTTGTAAGGGCATTAGTAGCTAATGCTAGCCATACACAGCCCGATAAATAGCCCGATCAACCAAGCCTGATCAAAGTTTTTCGTTAATCGGTCATAAATCGGGTTTTTCCCACATGGTCCGACAGCTTTCCCGATCAAAATTTAGCAGAAAATCGGGCATCACATGATCGGACGCGTTGGAAAATTTTAATCGGTCCGGTTACATCGTTCTACTTTTCTTGTAGCGCCCGACTAAATGAACACCGATCATCCCCGATATTACTATTACTTCCCATTGAATGAAAAATTGGACGACAAAAAATTACGATAAACTCCGACTATGATGTTAGATCATCCGAGAAAACGCCGATTTTTTTCATCGGCAAACTTCGATCGGGCTTGGTTGATCGGGCTGTGTATGGCTAGCATTATTCAGGCTATACCAGACTGTGTAGGTGAGAGGTGAAAAGCAGATAAGGGTGAGATCAAAAGAAGCAACAGCAATGGAATGTTGCATAATAAGTTAAAGTAGACAAATAGTAAGCTAATAATTAGGAGTGTAGAGGAGTAATGCGTTGCCTCTTGGGCAGTTAGGCAGTATGAGAATAGAGAGCAAGGAAGTACAAGAATTTACTTTAAGTAAAAGGAGCAATATTATTAACATTTATACAAAAAAAAGTTTAGTAGAAACAATAAAAATGGTGATATACAGTAAAGAAAAAATGATATTCCTACAGAATCCACAGGGGACGTCTGATATGAGGATGTAGTTTGTATTAATTATATTGTATAGAGTAAAGATGAAGTAGGAGTCCTAAGGATGAGAAAACATCTATGGGTGGAATAAAATGATAAGGGTAGTTTACTCTAAACAGAGATCTCAACAAGGGCTAAGCGCTGATTATCGTGCAGCAGTTCTCCAAATTTTGGGTTGATTGGTGCTCATGTTAAAGCGGCTAGAACGTCAGGCATGAAGTTCTAGACACTTTAAAGGTCCTAGACCAGTGATGGCGAACCTATGGCATGTGTAAGCTGTCAGCCAGCACAGAGGAGAAAACTGCAGCCTTTTGACTCCCAATGTAGTCAGTTCTGTTCTGATTGCACACAGCTCCCTATACCCTCTCCTATTCTATCTTATAAGAAAATAGAGTGTGTGCATACATGTTTCCTGTGTATATGTGAGCGTGTGTAATTCTCATTCCACTGAGACAGCCATCACCAAAGTTGCCAATGACTTGCTTAATGCCAAGGCCCAAGGCAACTATTCCCTACTTCTTCTCTTAGATCTCTCATCTGCCTTTGACACTGTTGACCACCCTCTTCTTCTACAGACCCTGCGCTCTATTGGTATTCGTGACTCTGCTCTTTCCTGGTTCTCCTCCTACCTGACCGACCGCTCTTTCCAAACATCCTTCAATGGCTCCTCCTCTTCTCACACCCCCCTCCCTGTTGGCGTCCCTCAAGGCTCAGTCCTTGGCCCAGTCCTTTTCTCCCTCTATACCTCCTCCCTTGGCAAACTCATCTCCTCCTTTGGCCTGAAATACCATTTATATGGTGATGACACCCAAATCTACCTATCCACCCGACTTTCACTCCCTCTGTCCTGAACAACATCTCTCAGTGCCTATCGGCCATCTCTTCATGGATGGCTGACAGATTCCTTAAACTCAACCTGAGCAAAACTGAACTCACCATCTTTCCTCCATCACCTTCCAAGCCTCCACCCAACATCACACTTACAGTAAATAACACCGTCATCTCCCCCATTCCACAAGCTCGCTGCCTTGGTGTCACCTTCGACTCTGCGCTCTCCTTTACTCCCCACATACAGAACATTGCTAAATCCTGCCACTTCCATCTCTGCAACATCTCCAAAATCCGAACCTTCCTCTCCCCAGAGACCACCAAAGTCCTGGTACACGCTCTCGTCATCTCTCGTCTGGACTTCCTCTCACTAGACTTTCGCCTCTTCAGTCCTCATCTGCTGCTCTTCTCTGCAAATCTCTACACTGGCTTCCAATTGTCCAGAGAATCAAATTCAAAGTTCTGTGCCTTGCTTTTAAATCACTCCACATCTCCTGTCCTCCGTACATCTCCAACCTGGTACACAAATACACCCCTAACTGCCCTCTCCGCTCCTCCAGTGACCTACTAATGACATCCCCGCTAATAACCTCATCACACGCAAGGCTTCAGGACTTCTCTAGGGCCGCTCTGACTCTCTGGAATTCTCCCCTCGTCCCATTAGACTTGCCCCTACTTTTGGCACTTTTAAAAAAGCCCTAAAAACCCACCTCTTCAGTCTCGCCTATCCATCTTCTCACCCCTATCATTACCACCATGCCAGTCCCCCCCACCTATTGTATACCTTGTCCCCAACCTATTAGATTGTAAGCCCGTCTGGGCAGGGTCCTCTATTCCTCCTATGTCATACCTGCACCTGTGTGTTATTGTGTGTTTGTATCTCCACTCTAATGTATTGTACAGCGCTGCGTAATATGTTGGCGCTATATAAATAAATGATAATAATAATAATATTGCCATGCTGGCACTTTGAGATAAATTATTGAGGTTTGGGTCTCAGTTTGGGCACTCAGAAAAGGTTCTCTATCACTGTCCTAGACACATGGATTGATTCCCATAGTGTAGTGATGACCACTGCGAGATCAAGTCGCTCTTCTTCTCGCCGGCGACCAGTACGGGTGTTCGACCAGCCCCCTTCCACAGCAGGAAGAAGTCTATACTGTATTTTTCAGGCCATTAGCACTTTTCACCCCCAAAATCCGCTGCTCCGCTGATCGAAGCTGTACAGTAGAGACACACATGGAAACAGCCAGCCGGCAGCTTCCAGTTATGTCTGCCTGTCCGCTACGATCACCATGCAGCTCACAGCTGGCAAGAAGGGAGATAAGAGTGCTCCCCTTCTGCCTGCAGTGTGCTCGCTAGTGACACCATTGTTGTGACTGATACTGGGTACTGCATGGGTTTTTTTTCTTCAACTGAGAACATAAAAAAAAAATAGTTTTTCCTGCTCTAAAAACAGGGTGCGTCTTATGGTCCGAAATACGGTAATTCTTCCTCCGGCTAGACCTTTTGTGCGCCTGGTCAGTCAGGAGGAAGAATTATTTTATCCCTATGGATGACTAAGAGTGAGAGCCACTTCTGTGGTTGCATTTAATTGGTCGTTGGGAGTACCAAACAAGTTTTTCCAACAAAACTTTAGCCCCCACTCACATTTAGATTTGTTGTCACTTTCCCGGCAGATCGACTGTTCCTGGCTGGTCCTGCAGAGAATTGGCTGGGCTCCCTTTGCGTGCTGGCACTTACTTTGGACCCATCCAAAGCAATAAAACCGATCTAAGAATTACAGACATGTCAATAATGGATCAGATCAATTTCATGGCGGTGTTTAAGCGGATATGGGGGGCTTAAATGTTAATGCTATTGTACTGCTTTGCTGGAAAAAAAAACTAGAAAACTGCTTATTCATACATGTTGGTATGGCCAAAGTCCTTGGATATCTATGGTTCTTTAAACCTACTATCTGCAAAATCTGCAATGAGCATCAGCAATGTTATCACCTCACCTCTGATCTAAGGGCAGCTATGTGGTAGCATTCAACAGTAAAGATAAGTAGAAGCAAAAGGATGACAGAGACGATCCATACTTTCCAACTATCTGTGCTTTAAATGTGAGACCATTTAGATAATCCTGTTAGCAACATTTTCTTGCCACACCCTTAGTTATGTGACCTACAATACACAGCATGTGGAAAATCTTAAGGCTAAATTTACACTGCCGTTTCCCAAGCTGCTTTCAGCTCACAGCAGCTCGGGAAACGACAATGTGCTCCTGCAGCAGCATGGCAGCCGAAATAGTGCAGGCATTCACAGGTCGTCTAGATAAAGAACCGGTGGATGCCTAATCTTGCGTCTGCCGGATGGTAAGATTTATTGGTCGTTTACCTGGCGGTTGAAAACCTACGCACCAGTGACCCCCCATGATTACAAGCGGCTAGCAAGAGATATGGCCGCACTGCTGAAAGCAGATCTCACAGCCATCATAGCTGACACTGTCCAGCAACACATCCATCCTCTCCAAGCCACACTGTCTGACCATACAGCCCAGATGGCAGCCTTAGAGCAGACTGTGGCTGAGCAAGCAGACGAGATCATTGCCCTGAAATCACGCGAGAAGACTCGCAAGCAGAAGATCCGCCATTATTCTTAGACGGTGGATGACCTTGAGTATAATAATTTACACATTGTGGGTCTCCCAATAATTATTTTGGCAACTGAACTGCACAAAATATGCTCAGTGAGTATCCCCAAAGCATTGGATATCCAGCTCTGCAAGGTGGAACGTGCCCATAGACTGGGACCACCTAGATCTGATGGTGGAGGCCCAGTGATATATCTTGATTTCTCTGACAGGGCACGGCTGATGCGCCAATTCCGCACACAGAAGCAGCTACTTGTGGATGGCCATAAACCATTACTTTTTGCAGAGTACTCGGCAAAGGTCTCGAAAAGACATAGAGCCTTTTCCTCTGTATGCCAAATCATGATCTCTCAAGTATTGAGGTTTGCATTGCTCTACCCCTGTGCGGCCTCCAGGAAAATCGACCTTCCTGAAGACAGCACAGCCCAGTTCCAGAACCCACAGGAGGCGAAAGCCTGCCTGTAGGATTTGCTGACCTGTGGAGCTTCTGACACTCTGGCAAAGCCGACATTGCCTACATCTCCCTCCAATCGCACTCCAGGCTCACAATCAGTGGGATCACCTGCACCTTCCCCAGTCGAGTCCATGGGATGTAGATGCTGTACCCATATTGCTGTAACAAGTGCAGTAACTACAACGGCAACGGGGGAGAGGATAAGACTGATGTTCTTTGCAGCACTCAAAGGGGCCTGTTACTGTTATGGGTTCAAACCATTTACTCGTTTGTTGGCACTGACTATACATTCTTATGTTGGGCCTACTTGGGCACTTTTCTACATCAGAGGCTTCAGTTTCTAGGGGGTTGTTTATCGGAATGAATCAAAGTAGAGAGAACCCCGTGGTCCCTGAGCGGTGGGCCTTTCTGTCCACAGCTTAGGTTTTGCATCTGTTCAATTATCTTGTTTTTGTTAAACTTAAATTATGTTTGAGGGATTTTGTTCACCCTGCCCTTACGGCGGGTTTTCATGGCTACTGGGTGTCACCAGAGGTCCCTGCATAGAGCACTATGCAGGGCGACCAGAGCCAGGAGTACACTTAGGTTACACTGTTTCACTGAGGAGCAGGCGGAAGCACTGGGACACTCGCCTGTTCCTAATCCTAAAGATTTTGTATTCTTGTTCCACCCGTGGTTCACTATATGGACAGGATGAGCAGGCGACAATGTTTAGTCACATGGAATGTAAATGGGTTGAGATCACCACATAAACACACCAGAGTTCTCCGACATCTTGAAAACTGACATTGCTTGTCTGCAGGAAACCCACCTAGATACAGCCAGCTTTAAGTTCTTAAAAAAAGTTTGAGTGGGGGGGGGGGAGTACTTGGGGCGGCTGCTCAAGGCCACAAAGCTGGGGTCCTTATTTTAATATGCAAATTATTGCCCTATGCAGTAACCCACCAAAGTCATGATCTCACGGAAGGTAGATGTCCTTTGTCCAGCTGTCAGTGCATTCCACAGCTAAAGACTTGCTGATGGTCTACAGCCCCAACTCCCAGAACTCTGTTTGCACACCCTTCTACCTCTGTGCCTGGTAGATCCTTCTTCACTCCTTTTTTAATTGGAGGGGACTTCAATGAGGTGGCTCACCCTAGGGCTGCAAACGGATGGGAGGGTCCTCTCCTTCTCACTCGGATGTCTCTTCACAGGAATGGGGTCCCAGCAGAGGGTCTTTATAGTCATCTGGCGACACTCTCCAGGAGTTCATTAATTTCTCTCATGCCTAAAATTCCTTTTCACACATTGACACCTTTCTTACCAGTCCACCTTTCCTTACCTATTTCCAGAAAACCTACGTTGATGATTTAGTCATCTCTGATCATGCCCCGGTGGTGGTGGAGGTCTCAGGCCTGGGGGTTCCAAAGGCGCCCTGTGTGTGGCGCTTTCCTAGTCATCTGTGTAAAGATGAAACATTCAAGGCCCAGCTGAAGGGGTGGTGGTTTGACTTCGAAAATCATAATGCGGCCCATAAACATGACACTGTTCTATATTGGGAAACAGCTAAGGTAGAACTTTGTGGCCACATCTTAGCCTACGCTTCTTCTGTAAAGAAGAAAATCATGCAAAACTATATGGAGGCCAGCCAATCAGTGTAAAACACTTAACGCATGTCTACAAGCCAAACATGTATTTGATCATTGGGCCAGACAATATGATCAGCACATACAAACATCTAGGGAGGTGGTATCTACAAAAAGGCCTATAGGTCTAGGACTGTCTGGAGGTGGGCCCAGGCCCTATTCCATAGTCTAAGGCTGGCCGATTCCCCTACCTGGGTGGGGGACTTGGGGACTTTCACGGTCAGCACCAGATGGATATTAAGCGTAGTAGGTATACAGGAGTAACAACATATGAATACATCACAAAGATATAGTACAACTGAAAAGGTGATC
>CM070035.1:113254440-113269997 GCA_036250615.1 Ptychadena robeensis | reverse complement strand
AGATACAAAACCATTGTTCACAGGGGTTGTCAGTCATTGTCCTCACAGTATATTGTAATAAATTTTTTTAAATAATATTGTTATTAAGTATGATATAAAGTTTTAAGATGAATTAAGACTTATTAGAGAATGTTTTAAGGGAAAGAAAATGTTAAAATTCTGACAGCACAAACCCCCTCCGGCTCTCAACATGTTTTTCAAGCACTACACCATTGCGATTTGGCTCTTTGGTCGAATAGGTTTGCCTACCACTGGTTTAACCATAAGGCAACCTGAAAATGTCTGGTGTAATTTCATCAAAATATTTAGCTTTCTTAGCATATACATAGGTTGATACAAGTTGATAATTAAACATTCTTGTTTGTAGAAAACCCCTATATATCTCTTACAGTATATAGGGTTTTTTAAATATCTCCTACAATGGGAGGCATAGATCCAAAAAATTCTTCCTTCCAAATTTACCAATGCAGTTCTGGCCAGTGTGACATGAAAGAGGCCATCAAATCTCGGCTGTAGTCCTTTCCTCTAGCAATCTATGTGCAGCGTGGCCCAGTGTCCAGGTCTGGAATAGGAAAACTTAAGGGTCCTATGCATGATTTTCCCTCAATAGAGGAAGGACCGCCTGCACCGTGATGCCATCACACTGCCGTCTGGCTTTTAGAGGTTCGGTGGGCAGACATGTCCATTCTCTGGCCGATCGAGGATATGATCGGCTGCTCAATGAGGGTACCCTCGATCCATGGCCAATTTTGCAGCAGATAGTTTAGAGCGAAATTTGTACATACATACATACATACATACATACATACATACATACATTGTTAGCCAACCAATACATCCATTTCACTTCCTGATTAGATCTTATCCATACTTCTAGTGTGAGCAGCACACTTTTGGATAACCATCTCAAACGGAGGGCTTAAAGTAACGTTTCATGAGCTCAGCATGTTTTATCAGTTCCCCTAGTAGTGGTTATGAAACCTCAGTTTCAACAATTTCCAAAAGTTCTATAATTTTTACAGACTTATTCCCTGGGAGTCTGCCACAGAACATACCATTATCCTGGGTAATTACTAACTGGGGCCCTCCGCTGCACATAGTAGTGAGACACATTTGCAAAGACTTTGAGGCTTGTATCCTTAGAGAATCTTTTTATACTTATATATATTTTGCTTTATTTATTTTATTCTTTATAGTGGCATGATCTGTCATTGGGTAAAGGGTTTTGGGCCATTGTCTTTGGTATTATCCAATCACTGTATTTTTGTAATTTCTGTGAATAGACTATTACCACATAGTACTACAAATATACTATACAAATAGTACTCGCCTGCTGCTGCAAAAAGAGCATATTTGTAGTACTATGTGGTAATAGTCTATTCACAATAGTCAGGCTAAATAACTCACTGTTAAAAATATTTTTATACATCTTACATGTATTCCTCCCTTAATAAATTCTACATCATAATCTTATTCTTCCTAAAACAGTTACCATATTTTTCGGACTGTAAGAAGCACTGGAGCATAAGACGCATAAGAGCAGTTAAAAAAATTGAAATATTCTCAGTTGGAAATGTTTTTCCTGCAGTTCCCAACTTCAACCACAACAATGGTGTCACTAGAGAGCACACTTCAGGCAGAAGGGGAGAACGGTGGATTCTGCACTCTTATCTCCCTTCTTGCCAGCTGTGACATGCACGGTGATCTAGCTAACAGGCAGACATAGATGAAAGCTGCCGGCTGGCCGTTTTCATGTGTGTCTCTCTAATGTACTGCTTCTATCGGCATGCTCTGCTGGTAGAAGCAGTACAGTACAGATGAGGGATGTGGCTGTGGCCACATCTCCTCTTACAGCTCAGGAGAGCTGGCGGGAAGCCAAGGGGTGACCACCCACACGGGGGTCGGGCATTCAGACCATAAGACGCAGGCACTATTTCCCCCCCCCTATTATTAGAAATGTTTGGACTGAATTACTTTAATGTCATTATTATTTTACATATGGGGTGAGTACCAAACACCATCTCTGGGTACTCATCTGAGGAACTCACTAAAAAAGTTATGTGTGCCCCTGGAAATACAAGAACTTTTGGATGATATTTACATTTTTCGCAAAATTTATAGGACATAATTTTAAACCATTCCATATTAATGGGTAAGAGGTCCTTGGAACCACTGTACTCATTTAATAGGGTGGGGAGCGTTATCTGGGGCTCCTCTTGTTAAAGAGGAACCCCAAATATTCAATAAGACAACAACCGCACACATACAATGCCTGGGGACTCCATGTGGTTTGTGGGTCTCCTTTTTCCAGAGAATTCCAGACCTTATGTCCACAGGGGGTCTGGTATGCTTGGAGGACACCCCATGCTGTTGCAAAGCATGCCAAAGCCCCCTGCTAAAAGGGGGTCTGGTATATATATTTTTTTTTTCCTTAATTAAATCCCACTTTTTTTGGCTCTTTTGGATGGAGGGGGAATACATATTTGGCTGTACTGTCCCCCCTGATTGTTGGGGGAGGGGCCACGTTTGCCTCTATTGTAATTTATGGGAGGGGAACCAAAAATTGGAAATGTCCACCCGGCCAGCAGACAGCAAACATCACTGCGAATCATCTGTTGAGCGGTCATTTCAACTATCCTTAGTGGTGGCTATTCCAATGGCCCTAGATCTCGAACCATGAGAAGTAGAAAGAGCTCACCGAGTATGGCCTGCACGGCAGGACCCCCAATGGCCTTATTGTACATTACCTCAACTTTGCTGAAAGATCCCAGACTCTACAGGTCTCAACAACAACTGTTTGGGATTGGCTTTAAGTTTCGTTTCCTAGGACTGTCATTTTTAGGATTTTTCTAAGTTATACAATCTATCAGTGGGATCTCTGTTTCTGGCTGGCTTAAGGCTTTAGGAACCTTTCACACTATATACATTGCGTTTAAAAAACATACACGTTTTTACATAGACAACGAATTTTACCATTCACTCTGCATGCGTTGTTTTTTAAAACTCCCTGCTGTATGCATTTTTGATAAATGTTTCATGCATTTTCATTGATTTGTTAAAAAACGCAAATGCAAAATGCAGATGTAATGTGAAAAATGCATGCGTTTTTGTATATATGCAAAAACGCATCCTTTTTAAAAATGCATATAGTGTGAAAGGGCCCTTTTGGTTAGGAAATCGTTATGCATATAGATTTGCTTTTTTTTTTTTTAATTAGTCCTTGTAAAAGACTCAAGATGACTTGAAGTGATGACTCAAGATGCGGATGACTGGTGCTTTTAGGAAAAAAAAGAACGTTTAGTACAGCTTGTAGATTTGTAAGAATTTGTGCAATTTTTTTTTCTGCATCTTCTGCTTGATTTTTATACACAGTTCTGTTTTCTGTGGAAGTTTTTCTACTTTTACTTGGACCACCTTACTTTGCAGTGGTTCCCAAACTTTATAATATTTGCCAACATCCCTAATATCATAAAGATGTGAAGGGAAAAAAACTTCCAACTAAGTTTCCCAATGGGCTGTGGGGACTTTAACGGCAACAATATAGAGGTACATCAAATTTTATTCGATTAGAAACAGCAATTACATGACATGACCGTGTCATGATTTATAAAAAAAATTTCAAACAGATACATGATAACAAAAGTTAATACAAAACAAGCATCTAAATCCATATGAACATCCATATACAAATAATATAAATATAAAGGCTATTGCACTCCTGACTTGTTTCAGGGATAACGGCTTTGAGTAAAGAAATAAGGGTCAAACAAAATCTGTTTACAAATATGTTACCTAAAAAATTCAATCAAAGTTTACTTAAGCCTGCCATACACACGCCGACGTGTGTAGCAGACTAGTCCCGATATCTTTCCGGGAGGCTAACGTGATGACGTAATCATCACGTTAGCCTCCCGTTGCATTATGGGGCCCCTTCAATCGGCCGGGCACCCTTTGTGTGCCGGCCATAAGCTGCAATGAAGACGCCGCTTCATTGCAGCTTATGGCATAGGCTCCCATCGGACATGTCCGTTCTCTGGCCGGCCGAGAAGTGGGGCGACAGGGACCTGTCGCCCCATGTGGGCACATGCCGATTAGCGGCCGATTTTTAACCTGACTGACGGCGCGAGCGCGCACGCCCGTCGGTCAGATAAAAAATCGGCCGCTTATGGGCATGTGTATGGCTAGCATTACACCATACAATGTGTTTCATTCATATAATGGTATCTTGCTTTAAAGATTTTCACGACATGACTGCGGCTGAGGTTTGGATTAAGGACAACAGGAAAAGTGGGGGAGGAAAGGGTAGAGCTAGCCAGGCTAGAAGAAAGAAAAGCTGTTTTTTATATGAAGTCCCTTACAAAGTTACTTCAAACCCTCATTACATAATTTAGAATTTATACAAAAAGTCATTCGAAAATCTATCCAAAACCTCTGGTTAAAGAAGTTAGTTTTGGGATAGCTACCATTAAAAGGCAGAGTATCTATGTAGCAAAAAAGTAAAGTGGGGTTTAACCTCCATAGGGTAATAAGTAATATACCCTAGGCAGCATATCCAAGTAAACAGTGTAAATCTGTGGGTTCTGAACATATATCAATGAATCATATCCTAGATGTGCTGAGACCAAAGGATGTTATTCAACTAAATATACATATATATATATGGGATGTCTGCCGTCAAATGTCCGGCACATGTCTTTTTTCCCTGTGCTGGCTGTAAACAGCAGTGGACACATGGCCTAAGAGACATTTAGGTGGACATGCACAGTTCGATTTCTTTTTATATATATATATATATATATTTTCCTGTTCAATCAACTTAAAAAAAATCCCATTATTACGTTTAAAGTTTGTTTAAATTTGAAAACAAATTGAATCAGTCAATGATCGGGAATTTTGGTAAATTTTCAGTTGACCCAATCACGTATCTGACTTTTTCTTGGTATTTTTATCCGATGGTTATATGGCACAGGGCTTATGAAAGGAATTGATCTGTTTTTAATCCATTGTATATTTTTATTGTGTGTAGTTGTACTTTTAAGGTAGGCACACATGAGTAGATCTGTAAATAGATTTGAGTACAATCGAGCTTGATTGTGCTCTAACCAATTTACAAATCTACCCATGTGTGCCTTCCTTCGAATGAACAGGGTTCCAACATGTTGGAAAACCTGTTCAATCTCCATTACTTTGAATGTTGACGTGAGTCCAGAGTCCTTTCACCAGCTCCAGCCTTGTGTTGTGAGTCTCACAACACAGTAGGGCTGCAAGCTGGGGAGAACGGGTCCCCATTGAACGGGAATCGATGTGCCCATGTGACGTCACCATGCTGTGATTGATCGGGGGTCGATTGCATGGCAATCTACCTGTGTATGCCCAGTGGATCGAATACTGTTACCCCTGGGCTACTCTTCTATAGGTTTCTACAGGCCAATACATGCTTATATCCCATAGGGCTCTTATGTCTTTTTTACAGTTCTGTGAAACATGGCAACCAACCATTTCATATGCTTTAAAGTAGAGGTGCACCGATTGCAAATTTCTTGGCCGATTTCCGATTTTACAGTAAGTGTGACCTGCCGATTCCGATTTTTTGTTTTTGTAGAACTCAAAGCATATGACATTCGTCTAACTTTTATTTTATAATAAAATAAATTATTAAATGTAACAGGATATTTTCACAACAAAATAATTAAAACAAAAAAAATAAAGTGTGTTTTAAGGTATAAAATAAGTTCCGGTACATGTTCATATCCATCTATCTGCCCCATATCTAATGTTGCAATCCCTGTTTTTGAGCGGGACCAATCAATCCTGCACAAAAGCAGGGATATAGGACATGAATAAATCACGGCCAATGTCCATTACTTCGGAGGGTTCCTTGATTCGAAGCAGAGAGCGCCTGCACAGACTACAAAGCTGTGATCAGCTAGGGGTGGGGGCTGTCACTGCTCTGTTTTTCATCTTGTCTGAAATAAAAAATTACTTTCCATTCACACTACAGCAGACCTCTGAGTTGCCACCAGCTTGACTTCCAACTTAACACACACACAGCACCTGCTCCCCCCATCTCTCTCTCGGGGAAGGCAGGGGCGGATCCCAGGGCTCTCCTTCACAGCCCATACCCCTGAAGTAGTTGCAGCAGCAGCAGAGGGCGTGCCTCCCTAGAACCGCCCTGGCTGGCTGGGAGGAATGTGTCTAGTGCTCCTGGCTGCGTGCTGATACTGTGACACTAACACCGGTCAGACTCGCGATCCTCCAATTGCCAGCCAATCAAAGGATTGTGAGCCTGACCGGCTGGCAGATACACCCATGATCGGCCGGTCACCAATCTGGGCCGATCATTTAAATATCAGCCGATTCCGGTCTCTGGCTGGTCAATCGGTGCATCTCTACTTTAAAGAAAAAGAGACAAACTTGTCCCAACATTATATCTTTATTATTAGGTAAAAAATGCCCAAGTGGTGTCCTTCTCAAAAAATATACAAGGTCAATAGGGAAAAGAATAGGCATAAAGATTTTAGCATCCGACAGACTAAAACAATCAATTTATTTCAATCGTACAATCGGAGATTGATTGATGGAAAATAGAATATACTCCACATGGAATAACCAATTTTTGATCGATTTTATTTTAATTTTATTTTTTTATCGTAAATTAAATTGATCGTACAATCGGGCGATTATTTTTTTCAATCGGAAGTGCTGTGTACAGAGGGCATGGTCATTTGATGACATTGAAGTATTAGTATGCAAATGATCAAGAACAATCAAAATCCATTGGTTACAAAATAATTTGTACTCAATTTGTATTTAACCGATCAAAGTTTTTCGACATGTCCGATCATGTTTTGATAGATTTATTTCACAATTACGATCAAATTTAGTTGATCGGACCATGTGGGCATGCACCAATTTTCAGTCGAAAATTGGTCGGCCGCTAATATCTGTGCATGTATGGGGGCCATAAAGCAAGGTACAGACGGCTCGGATATTCAAGCTGTCCGATGTTCCCTGCAGCAGCGTGATGTCAGATATCGGCAGAGCTGGGGAGACAGCTCTGCTTTCTTCAGCTTAGCTGATGCTTTGCCTGGAGACCAGTATTAACAGTCATGTACGATATGGCTGTTTTCGAGCAGGATTGATTGGTCCCGCTCAAAAACAGCCATAGCCATATTATATGGGCCAGATAGATGGCCGTGAGCACGCACGACATTCGAATCTGCTATCAATCTGGCCCATATCTGTATGTCCGTACCCTGCTTAACTGTAAATTGGACTCTTGACAGATCAAAATTTGGAGTACCAAAGCGACAAATTTCTCTATTTGAGATTGAGTAAATGTGTTCCTGAATACAAGCGTTAAAATATTTTTTTCGTTTTCCCTATATAGAATTTCTGTTATCAAATTTAAATTGCATCAAGTATACTACTCCTTTTAGATGTACAGTTAAGATGGCGCTTATGAACCAAAGTGGTTACATGGTGTAATAAAACCGGTAATACAATCCATGGACATTGTGGGCAATTCTCACATTTAAACATTTCTTTCAGTTCTTGTGTAGAAGCTTCACATTCAAAAGGGCTCCTGACCAATTAATCATTTATTGACTGGTACCGTCTGTATGTAATTTGGGGATAGGAGACTTAGGCTAAGTTTACACTGGCGGTTTTTTACCGCTAGGTAAATGACCGTTTAGCGTGACCGACCGGCGGACGCCTAATGTGGCTCGCTTTTTGGGCGGCCGTCCCATAGAAACTCTATGGGGTCCTTAATTAGATGCCCTGTAATCGCCTGCACTGTTTTGCAGACAACTTCAGGGAGTCGTTTATCCCACTGCTGCGGGAGCGCACTGGCGGTTTAGGAGCTGCAAGCAGCCTAAATGTCTTTCTGCTTGATTCTTTACTCAATCTATGATATTAAACACATCCAATGCTGGTATGTTAAGTGAAAATCTAAATGTATATACTTTGGAAATTATTGCTTAGCTAAATGTATTTTTATAATATACATCAATTTATTTATGGATAGACTTTCAACTCCTATTATGAACAAGACCTGAAGAGTGTGTCAGCAATAAGTGTAACAAATCTAACAATCCTTGCAGTTTTAATTTTATCTTTAAATCTGTGTTGTATGATTTTTTCACTGTGAGGGACAGGTGAACAAAGAACAAAATCTGAAATAATTTTATCTGCTTTCAACTATCTTGGTTGGCAGATTATATATTTTTTTATATTTTTATAATAAATTTTGAATAAATTGATCACTTGAGACGCATATTATTTAAAATCAAAGTCTCTGTCCTCATAAAAGGTTCCTTCTCCCCTATTGACATTTAATTTGTATTTTCCAAGTTTGATACTTAACATAAGGGTTAGGCTTCACTTGGTAGAGGATGCGGCACAGTTTTGTATCCGCACCCAAACCGCTTCCATTACCTCCAATGGCCCTAGCTCTACTGCTGCAGATTGTCAGTGGCGCAGTGTGGCCACGGAGAAAAAAATATGTACGTGTTTACAGCTGTTTTTTTCCCCGCTACCTCACCCCACTGCACTGCTCGAAATCCACAGCTTAAACATGGACCGGACGTGGCTACGGGTTTTAGCCCATTGACTGTTAATTAGCAGAAAAGAAAAAAGATGAAACTGCAGGTAAACAGCGCTTGATCAGCACATAAAAATACATGCTTTCCGCATATGTTTTTCATGCAATCATGCAATGGAGACTTACCCTTAAGCAGGGTACAGATGGCTTGATATTCGAACCGTCCGATGTCCCCTGCAGTAGCGTGATGACGTCATCACGCTGCTTTTAGATATTGGCGAGGCTGGGGAGACAGCTCTGCTCTCCCCAGCTCAGCCGAAGCTTTGCCTGGAGACCAGCAGTCTCTATGCAAAGCATCAGACATTAGCCGTAATTACGGTCATGTCCGATATGGCTGTTGATTTTGTCCTGTGGGATGGGCACATATTATATGGGTCAGATAGATGGCAGTGAGCACGGTGCTCGAATCGGCCATCGATCTGGCCCATTTCTGCAGGTCTGTACCCTGCTTTACTCGGGATATGGGACCTAAAGTGGGCATAGGCCTTGAATATATCTGTTTGTTAATATACTCACCGGCCACTTTATTAGGCACACCTGGTCAACTGCCCGCTGATGCTAATTACTGATCAGCCAATTACATGGTGTCAACTCACTGCATTAAGGCATGTTGACATGGTCAAGACGAACCGCTGCAGTTCAAACCAAGCTTCAGAATGGGGAACGTGGCATGGTTGTTGGTGTCAGACAGGTTGGTCTGAGTACTGTCTTTTCTGTCGTATAAGACTACTTTTAAACCCAGGTAAACCTTCTCAAAAGTTGGGGGTCATCTTAAACACCGAGTGCTGAAACTTCTGAGCCAGAGAAGTCTGCCTGTCAGACATCGGAAGCGCCCCCTTATACCCCCCCCCCCCTCTCTCCCTCCTTGATATGTGAGACAAAGCCGATGTGCTCACTAAAGGCTGTGGCTCCAGTGGCTGAAACTGGTATTCTAGCTCAAACACATTAAAACACCTTCACTGTATCATGTGACATGATATCAGTTACATTTTTGATTCAAAATTCTTTTTTAAATGTGTACAATTTATGTCACTTGGATAACCGCAGGTAAGCATAAATATGAGAGGTTGCAGTTAGGGGTATGAAATTAGGTATGTTAATTACTAAACAAAATAGGACTTTTAAGCTTGTTGGAGATCTGGGAATTGAAAGTCAGAGTAGACATATGTAAGGCCATGGGTCTGGCCAAAAAATGTAAGGCCATGAGCTGGCCAAAAAAATTACATGCGCCAGCACATTTGCCAGTGAATTTCCTGTGACTTGCAGGCAGTTTCCCATGTCATAAGAATTAAAAGTACCATATTAAAAGCAAATCTGATGTTTTTTTAAATTCTTATATTCAGTGTGCGTTGGAAGGGGTGGTCTTATACGGCGAGTATTCCCCAAACTCAATTTTTTAACTGGAAACGTTAAAGCTGAGTCGTCTTATACGCCGGAAAATACGGTATTTCAGAAACCTCTAATCTTCTGGGATTGTCACGCACAACCATCTCTAGGGTTTACAGAGAATGGTTCGAAAAAGGGAAACATCCAGTAAGCTGCAGTTCTGTAGGAGCAAATGCCGTGTTCATGCCAGAGGTCAGGGGAGAATGGCCAGAGTGGTTCAAGCTGATAGAAAGGCAACTCAAATAACCACTCGTTACAACCAAGGTATGCGGAAGAGCATCTCTGAACACACAACATGTCGAACCTTGAGGCAGATGGACTACAGCAGCAAAAAAACTATATCGGGTACCACTCCGGTCAGCTAAGAACAGGAAAACAAAGCTACAATTGGCACCGGCTCTCCAAAATTGGACAATAGAGGATTGGAAAAATGTTGCCTGGTGTAAAGAGTCTAGATTTCTGCTGCAACATTAGTCAGATTTTGGCGTCAACAACATGAAAACATGGATCCATTCTGCCTTGTATCAACGGTTCAGACTGGTGGTGGTGATGGTGTGGGGGACATTTTCTTGGCACACTTTGGGCCCTAATGTGTAGTAGTTACTGGTAGTTCATTCTGATGGCAACTTCCAGCAGGACAATGCACCATGTCATAAAGCTTGAATCATCTCAGACTGGTTTCTTGAACATGACCATGAGTTCACTGTACTCAAATGGCCTCCACAGTCACCAGATCTCAATCCAATAGAGCACCTTTGGAATGTGGTGGAACAGGAGATTTGCATCATGGATGTGCCGCCAACAAATCTGTTTCAACTGCGTGATACTATCATGTCAATATGGACCAATGTTTTTGAGGAATGTTTCTAGTACCTTGTTGAATTTATGCCACGTAAGATGAAGGCAGTTCTGAATGCAAAAGGGGGTCCAACCTGTACTAGCAAGGTGTGCCTAATAAAGTGGCCGGTGAGTGTATATATAATGATAGGAAGTGGATGGAGGCTGGTCCTGCTGGCCATAGTTTATAAATCCATGGACATTGTGGGCAACTCTAACATTTAAACATTCCTTTAGGTTCTTGTGTCGAAGCTTCACATGTAAAATGTTTTTTATTGACTGGTACATTCTGTGTGTAATTTAGGGATAGGAGGCTAAATGTCTTGCAGAAGCCTGGAAGCATATGAATAATATCGCTAGTAACCAAAGAACCTTGAGTTTTTTTCAGAGGTGGATGGGGTAGGTCTCAAGATAGAAAGCCAGTGCCTGATTTGCAAAAATCGAAAAAGTTCTGGGAACGGGTATGGTGTTTGGATTGGAGTGTAGTCCAAGAGATCACGGTGGAGGTCTCGTAAAATTGGAAGGCAAATGTAAAGCCATGTGCCGGACACCAGTGAAACGCTCCCGGAGAATCCATCCCCGCCAGAAACAGAGGGTTGCCTATGAGGGTTAGGAGCGCCATATGAGGAGAGATCAGAGCCGAAGAGTCCCAGACCCGCAGGACATGGTGTGTGTGGGGTGGCTTAGTAAGGGGGGGTCTCATGTTCATAGGCACAGGGAGGCAGCATTTGTCACCCAGATTGGAGGGCTGGCATTTAAGACGATTTGGGGTACTTAAGCAATTTGTGTAGCCAGGAAGTATTTTGCAAAGTGGGGTACCCCTAACCACCCTTGCGTTTATGGGTATACATGGTGGTCCTATATATTCTAGGCTGTACTTCAGCCTATAGGAAACGCATGGTATTATTCTGAAAAATGCATATAAATATGAGGAGGAATGCTGACTGGTAGATTGTGAAATAAGTAAAGCCATTTTGGGAGAACAGTCATTTTTACGGCATTGATTCATCCAATCCAAGAAAGATAGTGGGGGACCAGGTCTCCATGAGGTGTTTCAGGGAACGAAAAGTCACGTCATAGTTTGATTATAGAGGGCTTCATACGTGGGGGTTAGGTGAGTACCTAGGTATGCTAAGGATTGGGAAGACAATTGGAAATGGAAAGTAGATTGAAGGGAAGAAAGTGAGGCAGATGGGAGGGAGAGGCCAAAGGGTTTTAGATTTGGATTTGTTAATAGTCAAGCCAGATAAGCGCGAGAACTAGGAGAGCGAAAAGAGGTTAGGCAAGGAAATATGGGGTTAGGTCAATGTCAGGAGCATGTCGTCTGCAAATAGACTGATTTTACAGGGTTCACTACCAACTGATATTCCATGAATATTAGGGTTGGCCCTACCATAGCACGCTAGAGGCTCGATAGACCGTATGAAAAGGATTAAGGACAGGGGCACCCCCTCCTTTCTGTATCGGGATTTAGTCGGAAAAGAATCCCAGGTGTCAGACTATTGCCTGAGCATGATATAGAGCTTGGATCCAGGGGAGAAACTGCGGGTCACACCCCCATTTATGGATGGTATAGTACAGATAGTCCCAAGATGGAATCAAATGCCTTTTGGACATCTAAAGAGAGCAGCAGCCCTCCTGCTTTTATGATCTTTTAGTACTTGTATGAGTTGGATCACCTTTTTGGTATTATCAGGGGCCTGTCTACCTGGTACAAACCCAACTTGATGGATCAGGGTGTCTAGGAAGGGATTCAGTCGGGTAGCCAAGACCTTCGACAACAGCTTGAGGTCTATATTGAGAAGAGACATGGGCCTAAAATAATGAGGATCCATCGGTCCCTATCAAATTTAGGGAGCATAACAATACGTGCCTGTAAGGAAGGAGGAGAAAAAAGGGGGAGTGCCTTAGGGAATTAAATATGACCATCGGATGTGGGGGGAGGACGTTTTTTTTTATAGTGGGTGGACGAAAAGCCGTCCGGTCCAGACGCATTTGTTAACGTTCAAGGATTTAATGGCTGTTGCAACCTTCCGCGTCAGTAGTGTCTGCTTCTATTTTGGTCTGCATATAGTCAGTGAGGTTGGGCAGCTTGATTCGGTCAAAAAAGGCATCGGTGCTGGCTGACTATACAGAGCTATTGGTGCTGGACGACTATACAGAGTCTACAAAAAGGAGGCAAACCTGCTCACTATGGCCGGTGGGTTAGCAGATATACAGCCAGAGAAAGTAATTAAGGAGAGGATTCACCTCCAGTTTAGCCTTCCATGTGCTTACTGACCTGTGGGGAAAAGGAGTGTTTCAGCTGGGCCTCCAGAGCTTCCACTTGGGCGTAAAGAGACTAAATCTTTTTATTGCAATCTTTCTTCTTGGTTGCCTAGTGTATTATCTTACCTCAGAGGTTGGCTTTATGGGCCTCCCATGCCACATAAGGAGATGAGTCTAGATTGACATTCTCCTGGAAGTAATGTTTCAAGGAGAGGTCAATCTCAGAGACGAAATCCTGGTAGGATAAGAGGTAGTCGTTCAGATGCCATTTGGGCTTGGAGGCACAACCAATTTTATATTCTGTTTTAAATATGGGCACAGAACATGACACATGCACTGCTAGCAATTCAGCGTAGCAGATATAGTGGGAAAGTTTGCAATGAATTTGTGTAAGAATGCATGTGACATATATAGAATGATATGTATAAATTTATTTAAATTGTGTATGAGTGAGGAATGCCTACGGCATTTATGTTCATCTTGGAAGCAAAGTCTTTTTGGATGTATATGTAAAATGATATGATTTGTGACATAAATTATATTTAATTGAAATTCATATTCTGACACAGGCTTACCATCTAAACAAGGTATCTGCAGAAGTAGCCAGAAGAGCAGCTGATGATGTAACATCTGAAATAGGTAGGATGTAACTTTCAATTTGCCTTTTTTGAAACTCTTGTTCTTTTGGACAAAATCTTGCGAAATCATGTAGTTTGTTTTTAGTTATATTTGCATTAAAATATCTCCATTATGAATGAATTGTGCTTGAAAAGATATGGCTGTCCTGAAATCCATGTGTAAAGCATCAATGATCTACCTGTATTTTTTTCTATATAAATAGTTTTTTTTTAGAAAGTTTAAGGATAACATTATGTACCATTTTTGTACCATGTTTGAGTCAGGGGCAACGTCAAAAAAACAAGTAAAGTTCCCCACGTATCTCCAGCACTTCTCAAACAGAGGGTAAAATTGATAACTGGAGTGAGGTACCAAAGAATAGAAGCTTTTACTGGTTTTCTGTATATAAAGAACACGTCTAAGATTTAGATGCAGGGGACCATATAATCGAACAGTTCATCTATAGAACCCTAATACCTAAATCCCTTCCCCAACCTGGGCATGTAGCTATGATTAGAACGGTGATCTGTGAAAAATGTTTTTTAACTGTGAAAAGATAAAAGTTTTCATAAGAGTGGTGAACCTATAGGTGAACATACACTGTTCCTTTTTTCTTTTGGACCAACTTCCAACTTTGGTCTAAAATTATTGTTTTAAAATAGTATTATCTAAATTGATTGACCAAAGGTGATCTAAGCGATCATGCTCTGGTCACACATGTTGGTAAATTTCAGCTGATCCTTTAAGTATCTGATGGGTTTTCTGGGTATTTTGATAAATTTTTATCTGATGGTAGTATGGAGCATGTGTCTAGGTCTCCAAAGACCTAGACACATGCTCCATACTACCATCAGATAAAAATAGGTCATCAATTGGTTTGTAATAGATTTGTGGTTGTATAAAAGAATAGTTTTCCAATCAATCATTTTTTTAAGGAAAATTTGACTGCCGATAATAGGTATTCGCCAGTGACCTTAAATCCTCGGGATGGTGGGATGACTAAGTCCTAAAGGACATAGTGGACAGTGGAAAAAGACCATAAAAACCAGTCTCGCCATCCCAAGAATTTGGGTGATTTAAGAGACAGTCACAGCTTCTCTATCTTACACCATATATACAGCCATATATTATTTTAAAATGTTTGGTAAAGATGGACCTCCTTGGCTTTGGGAGGCACAGAGGATTGCTTTGAGAGATGCCGTGATTTGTTATTCCAGACAAATCTCAGCCGGTCATATTGGAGCTTATTAGATTGTGAAACAGGATTTGGAATGGGCAATGCTCTTTAGCCCTTTCTCTGATGCTGTCCTCAGTGAATTGAGTGTTGTTGTCAGACTAAACATGCACTGCCAGATTATATAAGGGCTTGTTCATCCTAACCAAGCCTAGCCCGTAGCCTAGCTTACAGTTGTGGTTTTTGCTGACCGGAAGCTGTAATAGTAATGCTCCCGCCTATCCTATTTTGTAGTGTTTGCTGCCAGAAGAAAGGATCTATGGCGGTAGCATAACATTTCATTCCATTCCATCCCATATAAAGGAAGTCTATGTAGTCCAGTTGCCACAGTTGCAGGGCTTTTCCTCTTTAGATTTGTCTAGGTTCTTATGAAGATTTGACGCCTTGGCAAATTGGATTTTTGCTTAAAAAATTCTGTTGTAGATAGCTTAATAGTATTTTCTTTGTTAGTCCTTTCTTAGATGCCCTTTGCACCACAGTGTGTCCATGGCCCCACTCCCCCAATCTGTTAAAGCGGACCTACCACATTGTAGGTCACTTTGCACTATCAGACAGTTTTTACGAGGTAGCACAACCCATGCTGTGACGTTGAGCCGCGGCGCCGAGGTC
>CM070035.1:113201609-113240643 GCA_036250615.1 Ptychadena robeensis | reverse complement strand
GGAGAGGAGAGCGAGAGAAGAGGGGAGAGAGAGAGGGGACGAGAGAGAGAGAGAGAGAGAGAGAGAGGAGACAGGGGAGAGAGAGAGATGAGAGAGAGTGAGAGAGAGAGAGAGAGAGAGAGAAGAGGGGAGAGAGAGAGAGATGAGGAGAGATAGTGGTGAGCGAGAGAGGTATAGGAGAGGGGTATAGAGGGATAGGAGGAGAGGGAGAGGTATCTAGAGAGATCGCGAGTGTAGATATATAGTAGAGCTAGGTCTAGATAGACTATCTCGAGTGGCTCGCTTTTCTCTCTCTACTCTCTCTATATGGTCTATCTATTGTATGGGTCTCGGGCATAGGGCGATACGCGATCGATCGCTCTCTCTCATAGAGGATATAGATATCTAGGCGATATGCTATGATAGAGTCGCGAGTCTAGATCGTATTAGAGAGAGAGAGGGAGAGAGAGAGAGAGGAGAGGAGGAGAGAGAGGATGAGAGAGAGATAGGATAGAGGAGAGACGAGAGAGGAGAGAGAGAGCTAGTCTCTCTCCTCTAGGCTCTCTCTCTCTCCGTCTCTACTCTATCTCTCGTCTCTCTCTCTCATCGGTCTCTCTCTCTCTCGTCTCTCTCTCTCTCGTATCTCTTCCTCTCTCGTCTCTCTCGTTCTCTCTCTCCTCTAGTGTCGTCTCTGGCTCTCTATCTCTGGTTTGTCTCGCTCTCTCTGTGGTATCTCTCTCTCTGTGTCTCTCTCTCGCTCGTCTCTCTCTCTCTCGTCTCTCTCTCGTTCGTCTCTTCTCTCTCGTCTCTCTCGCTTCGTCTCTCTCTCTCTCGTCTCTCTCGTATCTCTATCTCTCTATGTCTGTCTCTTGTCTCGGTCTTTCTCTGTCTCTCTCTCTCGCTCTCTCGATCTCTGTGTCTCTCTCTCTCTCTCTCTATGTGTATCTCTCTCTCTGTCCTCTCTCTCTCTCGTCTCTCTCTCTCTCGTCTCTCTCTCTCGGAGTATCTTCATATCTATCGTCTCTTCTCTCTCTCGTCTCGAGATACGCGAGGAGATCAGATAGAGCGGAGCGAGCCGGCGAGCGGCTCGAGGCGCGTCGCTCGATCTATCGGCGAGAGTTGCTCGCGAGCGCTAGCGAGAGAGAGGGGAGCGAGAGAGCGAGAGAGCGAGAGAGGGGATCGAGAGCGCGAGAGAGATGACGAGAGAGAGAGCGAGAGAGCGAGAGAGGGAGAGAGAGAGAGAGAGATGGGAGAGGGAGAGAGAGAGAGAGAGAGAAGAGAGTGGAGGAGAGCGAGCGTATAGAGAGCAGCGGCAGGCGATAGAGAGAAGGGGAGAGAGAGGGGGAGAGAGAGAGGAGAGGTTATCTTCGTCTCTCTCTCTCTCGTCTTCTCTCCTAATATATATTTTCTGTCTCTCCTAGTCTCTCTCTGGTTCTGACTCTATATAATTTTCTCGTCTCTCGCTCTCTCTGGTCTGTCTCTCTCTTCTCTCTCTTATCTCTCTTTCTCTTCTCTATCTCTTCTCTCTCTTCTCTCTCTCTCGTCTCTCTCTCTCTCTCTCTCTCTCTGTCTCTCATCTTGTCTCTCCTCGGGGTTCTGTCTCTGTATATATATGTTCTCTATTCTCTCTCTATATATATATATTTCTCTATCGTCTCGTCTCTCTATCTCTATATATTTCTTCTCTCTATCTCATGTATGTATCTTGGCTCTATCTTATCGTTCTCTATCTCTCTCATATATTTTATTGTCTCTCTATCTATGAGGTAGATATGTAGCTCGTATATATCTATATATCATCGGATCGGTATATTCTCTATCTATATACTCTCCTTTTGTTCTATCTATATATATATATTATTTTCGTCGATATAGTATCTCTCTATATCTCTCGTCCACGCTCTCGTCGCTATCTATCTCTCTATCCTATATAATTTTCGGTCTCTGCCTATCGTCGTATATCTATCATATATGTATCTCTCATATCTATATATATATTTCTGTCTCTCTCTCTCTCTGTTCTCTTCGCTGTCTTCCTCTATATATATTTCTGTCTCTCTTCTCTCTCTACTGTATTTTGTCTCCTCGTCGGTCTCTCTCGTTCTCTATGCTCTCTCTCGTCTCTCTCTCTCTCTCGATGTCCTCTCTCGTCTCTCTCTCTCTATACGCTCTCTCTCTCGTCTCTCTCGCTCTCTCTATATAGATTTTCATTTTTTGTGTCTCTCTTCTCTGTCTGTCTCTCGGTGTCGTCTCTTGTCTGTCTCTCTGTCTGTCTCTCTCTCTCGTCCTCTCTCGTCCTCTTCTCGTCTCTCTCTCTCTCGTCTCTCTCTCTCTCGTTCTCTCTGCTCTCTGTCTTCTCTCTCTCTGCTCGTCTGCTCTCTCTGTCTCTCGTTCTCTTGTCTCTCAGTCTCTCTCTATATTTTCTCTCTTCTGTCTCTCTCTCTCTCTCTCTCTAATATATTTTCTGTCTCTTCGTCTCTATCTCTCTCCTATCTCTCTGACATAGAGAGCGATTGGGTGGTAGGGGACAGAGAGAGAGAGAGAAGGAGAGAGTAGGAGGGAGGAGAGAGTAGGAGAGCCTCTCTATTCGTCATCATCTATCGTCTCCTTCTCTCGTCTCTCTCTCGTCTCTTCTCGTCTTCTCTCTCGTTCTCTCGTTCTCTGTCTCTCTCGTCTTCTTGTCCTCTCTGTTTCTCTTTCTCTCTCTTGTATCTTGTCTCTATGTTCTGTCTATCTTGTCTTCTCTGTTCTCTCTGTCTCTCTGTCTCTTCTGTCTTCTGTCTTTTTTGTTATCTGTACTCTGTCTATAGGGTTCTATAGTCTGTTTAGTATCTATGATATCTAGTCTATCGGGCATAGCTAGGTTCTAGATCTAGTCTATCGTAGGAGAGAAGAGAGGAGAGAGAGGAGAGAGAGAGGAGAGAGAGAGAGAGAGAGAGAGCAGAGATGCGAGAGGATAGAATAGAGATATGATAGAGAGTTAGTAGATAGAGAGAGGATGAGAGCAGGGAGAGAGAGAGAGAGAGACGAAGAGAGGCGAGCTCTTCTATCCTATATATGGCCCATCTCTAGTCTTCTATCGCTATCTCTCTTAGTCTATCTCTCTCTCTCTCGCTATAGTCTCTCTCTCTCCTCTCTCTCTAGTCTTCTCTCTCTCTCTCTAGTCTGTCTCTCTCTCTCTCTAGTCTCTCTAGTTTTACATAGTCTGATTACATCGCATGTAACATAAGTATTTCAACACCCTGTGATTTTACAAGTTCTCCGAATTTGAAATCATGAAGGGGTTTGAAATTCACATTGTAGGTGCATTTCCACTGTGAGAGACAGCATTTAAAAAAATATCCAGAAATCACATTGTATGATTTTGAAAGAATTTGTTTGTATTGCACTGCTGCTTATAATTATTTAAACTTTTGGCAAACAGCAAGAATTCTGGCTCTCGAATACCTGTTACTCTGCCTTTTAAAAAGTCCACCTCTATTCCACTCATTAATCTAAGTCATAGCACCTGTCTCAGCTCTTTAAAGACACCTGTCCACCCCACAGTCATTTAGAAATCTACTACCATGGGTGAGACAAAAGAGCTGTCAAAAGACACCAGAGACAAAATTAGTAAATATAGATCAATTGTTAGAAAATGGTGGCTAAAAAGAGGCTAATGATGACTGTTGGTCTGCCTCTAACTGGGGCCCTTTGCAAGATCTCATCTCATGTGGTATAACTGATAATAGAAAAGGTAATAAATTATGACAGAACTACGCTGGAGGAGCTGTCAATGACCTGAAGAGAGCTAGGACCACAGTTTCAAAGGTCACAGTCGGTAGAACACAGCGCTGTCATGGTTTCAAATCATGCATTGCACGGAAGGTTCCCCAGCCCAAGTCATCACATATCCAGGCCCATCTGAGGTTTGCTTATGGCCATATGGATAATCCAGAGGAGGAATGGAGAACTTTTTTGGTCCAAACTTCACTTGCTGTGTTTGGAGGAAAAAGAATGAGGAGTTGCATCCCAAGAACCTACCCCCCTACTGAAGCATGGGGGTAACACAATGCTTAGGGGGGGGGGGGCTTCTGCAAAGGGGACAGGACGACTGCACTGTATTAAGGAGAGGATAAATAGGGCCATGTATTCAGATTTTTCCTTAGTCAGAGCATTGAAAATGGGTCATGGCTGGGTCTTCCAAAATGACCATGACCCAAAGCGCACAGCCAGAATAACCAAGGAGTGGCTCTGTAAGAAGCATATCAAGGTTCTGGAGTGGCCTTCAGACCTAAATCCAAAAGAAAATTGTTAGGAGCTAAAAACTCCATGTTGCTCAGTGACGGCCTAGAAACCTGACAGATTTAAATTTAAAAAAGATACAATGTGATTTCCTTATTTTTTTTTATTTTTATTTTTTTAAATGCTGTCTCTCACATTGATAATAATATTATAACAATAAGTTAACCAAATAATGGTGTTATGTCCTAGTCCAAGTCACATTTAACAACATGCACTGACCTCCGTTTCCAATTTCCAGAAGAGGGGAGAATAGTGAAAGTAGATACAGAACATGCCAGTGTGACTAGGATACTTTGTTTGGATCCAGAGGTTAGGAAATACCCAGGGGTCTGGAGGGTGGCATGGGGAGATCCTGCTGAGGAAGTAGTGAGTTCACCGTCTGGGTCTGAATGATTATATCTGTTGTGCAGTAGGAGGAGAAACAACATTCCTCCACTTTTGTCCTCAAACCGAGAAAGAGGCAAGGTCAGTGATGGAAGGCATCAAATTAGTTGTTAGAAAAGGATGGATTTATTTGTGGTTACCTGGAGTCCATAACCAGTCAAATGTCCATTGTAAAAAAAATTTGTTAAATCCATATTTTTGCTCAACGGTTATATGGTGTAGAACATCCCTCTTCCAATACCCCCGAAAAAGGTCCCAGTGCTTCCTCATGCATATTTTGGGTTGACCAGAGTGTGTGTATGCTGCATGTGGCAAGAACGGCGTTTTAAAAACAACTCAGCCCTCAATTAGGGGGCTGATCAGAGTCACATGGGCAATTCAGCTCCTCCTAACTGGGTGGGGGGGGGTGTATCATGCCTCTCTCCATAAGATGGATGTCCGCCACCACCCTTGACACCTCCGGTAGCTTCAATGTATACCGGAAGTGACGTGTTGTTGTCCGCATCACTTCTGGTGCCACGGAATGGCAGATACCTTGTCAAAGTGGGATGTTGGCAAGTAGTAGATATGATAAGCTTGTGCCTCTCAATAGTAGTAATGAGATATATATAAGCTATTGGTAAGCTAACAAAGTTTTTAGGCACATGAGGGAGTCAAGGAAATCATTAAAAAGGGTCTTTATTACATCATGGACCTATGTCAGTATTACAAGTCACATAAAACACAGATAATATACATAGAAATACAGAGGTTTAAAATATTTGGTATGCAATCACCAGTTTGTCATACAGTGGTTACATCTGCAATATTACTTGAGATCGAAAGAATCAGTGATTCTACTTTGTACTCCGATGCGTTTCGTCCCTAGGTTGGGGCTCATCAGAGAGAGTGGATCACTGGGATCTAAACAGACAATAGTCAGCCCAATTGTTTTACAATTTTACAGCAATTATTAGGATATCTTAAATACCAGTCTTCTTGTTAAATAACAAAATATATATATATATATTCTTAACTGTCTGAATTGTGATATCCCAGCTACATAGTTCATACTTGTTAACCATAGTGTTAGTTATCCCATTCCAAATATCTTAGTGTCGCTTGTCAAACATTCGATAACATTGCATGGCCCTCCAGAAACTATTTATTCAAAACATCATACAACAGGGGGTCATTTGTAAATAACATTGTTATTGGTAGTTTTAACATATAAAAGCATAGAAAAATAAGGTTGAATATAAACAGTGTCTCAGTCTCAAAATAAAAATAGTCGATAAAATAGCGATTACTCACAAATTTATACACTGTATAGGTCCCACCTGGCGATTGAAGATACACAGAAGGGTGACACCCTAGAGAGCGGCCTAACGTATCTTCAACACTCCGATGTGTCAGGAGTTCCTCCAAAGATGCACCCCTATCCCTACAAGGGGTGGGGGCAGATGACTCACCCGACAACGTTGAGCGTTCTAGGCTGGGTGAGGAAAGAGAAGGAAGTATGAGGCCCATGCCGCCCTAAAACTCACTGTGTACCCTGGTTCCCCTACATGCCAGCCCGGGGCTGACATCATCTTACCCGCATTGGTTAAGGAAACGTCGCGGTACGTGGGAGACGTGCCAGACCAGAGAGTCGCCGATGGTATTACTCCTGGTCCTGGCAGGTGGTATTCGGAACAAAAAACGTCTCACCGGAGGTCAGGGAGATAGGTCAGGCATGAGGCCATCCATCCCACTGTTCTCCCAGCCCATGCCGCTATATCTCCCCACCACAATTACATGTTGACAGCCATCAGCTGGAAGTCGGCCCTCCAAACCCAGCCCATAATGGGAGGGAATGGCCGGCCTCATAAGTGATTGGCTGTCTACACGTTCAGGAGGGTGGGCACCTCACTCCAGCCCAAACCCATTTGCTGCGAGCCGGATAGAGGTGGGCTGGTTGGGGGGGGGGAGGCCAAGTCCACGCCCTGCCATGCTCCCAGTATCTCCCCACGTTGGGATCGAGTGCATTGCGGGTGTAGGATCGTAAATTCCTCAAAAAAACATTCTCCGCTTGGTCTTTTCTGGTTGAGTTCCACCCAAGGTGAATGTGGCCCCACAACACAAATGCATTGTATGCAGACACATCTAGTTATAAAACACAACCATTGGCCATCTCCTGGTCATTCTCTGGCAAGTGTTGGTGGCCAGCTTGTCCACTCCACCTTTGTTTTTATTATAGTCCAAGACAATGATGGGCTTTTTGTCATTTGCTAATGACACTGCTGTGTCTTTGTGTGTTTTTGGACAATATGAAATAACCATAGGGGTGTCTGTAAAAGCAAATTTTTAAGAAAGTGGAGCCCTGTCCTTCACCTGCAAAATGTCAGCAGGCAGCTCAGTTAAAAAAAAAAATTTCACTTTGCCCACCATGGTAAGTTTCCACTCAATAAGTTCTTGTCCAAGGTCGTAGCTGCTAAAAAAGAAATTGTCACATGTGATATTGTGACCCCGCAGTCCAGTAGTCCTATCGAGGACTACACGTTTTCCTTGATTTTTCTCAGGAATGCCGCTTGTATATTTGCCTGTGTAAATCTGCAGATTTCATGCAGAGCTGTTTTTTGCATCACATGCTGCCCAAATTTGTATGCCGTATTTACCTGGCTTACTATTTGAAATATGAAAAGGGTTCCTCATGGGACTTTAAATGGAACAGTGATTCAATTGTCAACTAGGTCGAATTTGCGTAAAATGAATTTTATTGATACGATGCTTGTCACAAGTCATCTTTTTTAAAACCAAAAATTTTACAAAACTTAGATGAACCACACTTGTGTGTGATACATAACACTTTTAGCCAATATGGATGTTGAATAATACAAAAATACCATACATCAAAGATTGAACAATAAAGGACAGTTCAAATAAGGTGCATGTAAGGCAACATGTTTCGCCGGTCAGGCTTCTTCAGGCCAGTGCACCCTAGGATGTATATGGATCTTTTGTAATGTATGAAGATACCTCTCCTAGGTATTAAGGAGAAGATTGAGTATGGCTCAAAGGGCAGGGCTGTGCGTCTCTGCAGGAGAGGGATGAAGTAGACCAAAGCGGCACCGCCACCTCCCCCCACAAGTCCCATGAGGGACCCTTTTCGTATTTCAAATAGTATTTTTGGGATGGGAACAGTGATTACACCTACCCTCCAATCTTTCCATTGCTTCTCCATTTACCTGAAAAAGGGCATTTCCCACAGAAAGGGACAAAATGTTCATCTACTGTTACCTCTGGTCCTGGGTTGAACATCATTTGAAGGAGCTGCATCCACCTTTCCCAGACATCCCTGCAGGGCTGTGGAGTCGGTCGATAAATTCCCCGACTCCGACCTCCTCAGTTGAAGATTCTTCCTACGTCCAACTCCGACTCCTCGACTCCGACTCCTCTGGATGTAATTGGCATAATGTATGTATCCCAGCCATGAAGGAAGCGCAGGCATCATCATACCACAGAACTACTGGCCGGAAACCAACACGTAATGGCCAAAAAGCGGACGAGAAAGGGAGGTAGGCAGAAGATGCTGCTGCTTTTTGCCTTAGCTAGGCACCACGCTGTGATTGATCGGGGATCAATTGAACGGAAATCTATGGTGCACCCACATGGGGCCACATCGATGCCGGGTTCAATGGGGCCCCGGTAGCCCCAGCTTGCAGTGGGTGATGTTCAAACACGCCACAAGCTGGGGGAGAAGGGCAGCCTGCTCCACACAGTTTCCAAGTGAGGAGTGCTGTCTCTGGTCCCCTTCACACTCACAGACGACGGCGTGGAGGAGGCACGAGAGCCGCAGCTTGTGTTAAAGACTTTCCATGAAGAGGACTCATGTCTCCTGCAAAGTACGGGGTCTTTTCAACATGTTGGAAACCCCGGTTCAATCAAGTTCCTTTGGAGCCGGTCTATTGATCCCGCCCGCACCAAGGAGGCACACACGGGTAGGTTTGTAAACAGATGAGAGTACAATCATACCGTGCGATTGTACCACAAATCTTGTTACAGATCTACCCGTGTGTGCCAAGCTTTAGTGTTCTGTCTTCTGCTGAAGATAGGGCAGTGGAGGCTCCAAGAAGAGGCAGGGAGAGGGGCACTTCAAACATGATTCATGATTTCCCTGAATCCCAGAGTCATGATTAAAGTTGAAGCTAAAACATTAAGTATTTGTCGCCTCCGCTGAATGACAGCGGTTTTCCAAATGCTTTACGGTTCAGTCCTGAACTATTGGCAATCCATTCCCCTAATTAAGGCGCCATACCCACCCGCATGGTGTGCAGGCAGACCAGTCCCGATATGCACCGAGAGTCACAGCTTATCGGCATGTGTATGGCAAGCATATACAAGCGTCTCTCTAGTCAGGCAACAAACATTACTTCATTAACAGGCAGAGTTAGGCCTGCCATACACGCACCGAGCGGCGGCCGATGTGGCTGCCGACCAATGGGCGTGTGTGTATGCCGATGGGGGGAGCCCACTGGGGTGACAGATCGGCCGGCCAGAGAACGGACAGTCCGATAATCTTGGCCGATGCTGTTAGTCTCAATGAAGACCGGCGTCTTGCTGTCAGCTCTGGAGAGCAGCGTGATGACCTCATCACTGTCCACTCTAGAGCTCATCTGAGCTGGTCTGTCGGCCCCCACTCGGACGTGTGTGGAGGCCGTTAGGCTCGGGTCACAGTGGGAGCTGTAATGTTATACACTGCATGTATTTATTCTTATAGCAGAGAAGTCATTATGACTGTTTGTTATTGCGACATTTGAAGTAATTTTTTTTTAATAAAAAAAAAAATAATTTAATTCCCATTTAAATTTAGTAGGAGTCAGAGTCGTCCATTTTTTGCCGACGCCGACTCCGGGACCCGCTCCGACTCCGGGACCCAAAAATGTCTCCGACTCCGACTCCTCGACTCCGACTCCACAGCCCTGCATCCCTGATGGGAGCAACCTTGTCAGATTTTCCTCTAGTTTTTCTGTTGTCAAATCTAATTTGTAAACACCATACAGATAATTCGTACAACGGTGTACCAGGCAGGTGTGGAAGCACAAAGAGGCCCCATGTTTAGATCATTCTTATTTTTGCTCAATGATGACCTTTATACAGACTTATTGAAGCAGTAATACAAAATGGAGTACATATTATAACCATTGCTTTTAGCTATATGCCATAAGATATATATATAATGTTAGTACGTTTAATTAGTTTTATATAAAGGTGCTATACCCCTATGAAAACCCCTGACATCATCTGTATCATTATGCTGTTCTGTATCCTCTGCCTCATTTTTAAGATATGGCTTATGATCCAGAGCTTGGTTTACTGTAAATCTTATCATTTTTTTTTTTTTTTTACATTTGAAGTTTTTATAGAATTTTGTAAAATACATAAGGATCAATGTACACTCAGAAATAGAAAAGCAAACATAGCAAAAAACAAACCATAGAAGAAACAAGCAACGGCACAGTGGTTAGTCCCCAAGCCGGCTGTGTCACCCAAGCGTGGTCCCCCCCACCAACCCACCAAAGAGCCTGCACCACAGGGGCGCGGCCACGTAATGTGTCGCCGTGAATGGGACCCGCCTCCGTACATCTGTTAACATCTCAGCGCCATTACGCGGATCCTGCGTTGCCAGGTTAACCCCACTAAACCGCACCAAAGAAGAAGAAATAAGCATAGTGTAGAGGAGAGTGAGAGAAGCAAGAGAAAGGGCAGGAGCCAAAAAGGGAGAGGGGAGGGGAAAAGGACAAAAGGGGGGGGGGTATAGGGGAGGAGGAACCACCCCCCCCCCCCAGGCCCCAGCACAGGACAGCACACCCAAATCCACATATCACGGCTACCCATTGAAGTATCAGATCAAGTTTGAGACAGGAGTTGCGCATATTCCGAGGTGGATTGAAAGTCAAGACCAATAGTACCATACTTTCAAAAAACGCTCTCTCGTATCCTTCTCAGTAGCCGTAAGGTCCTCCATACACATAATCTCTTTAATTTTCCGAAACCAGAGCCCCACAGAAGGAGCACCCGTGCTCTTCCAACACAATGGGATGCATGCCCTGGCGGCATTCAGCAGATGGACCACCACTGACTTTTTGTATACCTGGAGCACCGCAGTGGTACAGTGCAGCAGGAAGAAAGCAGGGTCATCTGGTACCTCCCTGTCTGTAAACTGCTTAAGATGCGTTTGCACAGCCTCCCAAAATGGACGGATCAGGGGACACGACCAAAAAATATGCAGCATCGTTCCCGTAGCAGCCTGACAGCGCCAACACGTCTCAGGTACCGTTAGAAACATGCAATGTAGGAGTGCGGGTGTCCTATACCAGCAGATAAGTATTTTATAGCCCAGTTTCTGAAATGTATTACTGATGGAGGAATGGTGTGCAATATAGTTTTTCTGTTTTTGGGAGTCAGTAAACGTCCTACCCAGCTCCCTCTCCCATCCGGACATGAACGGCAAGCCCTCGTCTGGCAGTGGGTCATTGAGAAGGCTAAAGATCATGAAGAGCGCGTGGTGCACCGCCCCAGAGTCCGAACACAGGACTTCGAAGCTGGTACGCGACCTACCAAATGACGATGGAGCCGGGAGGGACTTCAAGAAATGAGACACCTAAAGCGCCTGAAACGCAGTCAGACGGAAGGGCAGCTGGGGCGCGGCCAACTCCTCTGCTGAGTACCACCTGTCCAAGCAGAGAAAATGTCTAGCTTGGAATCGGGACCTCTCAAGCAGCACCGCCACCCGGCCAGGGCCATGTCCTGGCAGGAAGCCAGGGTTCCCCAGGACATGGTACAGAGGGGATGGTGCGGGGGAAACATCCCGCAGAAGAAAGTAGCGGCGGCACACCCGCAGGGTAGGGCCCACTGTAGGGTGCGAGACCACCCCACGCTCCACCCACCCCCCCCCCGGCAGCCAAGACAACGACCGCAAGGAAACAAAGGAACACTGTTCCAGCCCCACCCAACTCTTCTGGTCCGCAGGCCGGCACCAGTCCACCACCCGTACCAGATGCACTGCATCATAGTAGAGGGAAATGTTGGGGACCCCCACCCCGCCCGAGGTCTTAGGGCGATATAGCAGGGACCTACGGAGTCTGGGGTGCTTACCCTGCCAAATGAAGCGGAACAGGTGAAAGTTGACTGACTGGAAGAAGGCCCGGGGCACACAAATAGGGAGGCACTGCAGCAGATAAAGAATTTGTGGGAGGATATTCATTTTGACTATATTAACGCGGCCAAACCACGTGAACGTCGGGGTGTCCCATCCCTATACCAGCAAAAAGTTTCTGGTATAGAGTTCCGACAGGTCTGCACTGATCCAGGTGCCCAGGTAACGAATGGCCCCTAAAGACCAAGGGAAACTGAACACCTGCCGCAAATGCGCCACTGTCGCCGGGGGTAGTGTGACATTCAAAGCTGAGGACTTGGAGAGGTTAATCTTGAAGCCAGACAGCTCTCCATAAGTAACCAACAGGCTGAGAAGGTTGGGCAAGGAAGTGGCAGGGCTAGCAAGCGCAAAGAGCAAGTCGTCTGCATACGACGCAATTTTATGAGAGCTTGTGCCCATCGACACTCCCTGTATGCTGCGGTCCGCTCGGACCGCACACCGGAGCAGCTCCAAGGACAGGATAAAAAGCAGGGGCGACAGAAGGCACCCCTGCCTCGTGCCATTCGATATCGTGAACAGATCGGACATCATGCCATTAACCCTAAGGGACGCCAACGTGGAGGTGTATAATGCTTCTATCCACTTAAGCATGTCAGACCCAAACCCCACATGGTGCAGGGTCTGAAGCATGAAGGGCCAGCTCAACCGATCAAATGCCTTCTCCGCATCCGTGGAAAGCAGCATGAATGGCAGGTATTTAGTTCTGGCCAAGTGGATCCCATTGATTACCTTAATGGTGTTGTCTCGCGCCCTGGCGTAATCCCCATCTGGTCCCAGTGAATAACCCTGGGGAGCAGTGGGCCAAGGATTTTGTGAACAGTTTGCGCCCTAAGTAAGTCAGATGGAAACCTTGAAGCAGAGAATTGTAGGCTGCTAGGAAGTGCGGCACCAGTACCGCAGAAAAGGTTTTGTAATATGCCAAAGACAGGCCATCAGGCCCAGGTGATTTTCCCGGTTTCGTGGTCTTAATGGCCCACAGGAGCTCCTCCCTTGTCAGGGGACCCTCCATAGATGCCCTCTCCTGTTCCGTGAGTTGCGGCATACCAGAGTCTTCCAGGAAACGCTGAGACCAAGCGGCCCGGTCCTGTGTCTCCTGGGAAGAAGCATCCGGGCGTAAATTATACAGGTGAGAGTAGAAGTCTCGGAATGTACTCGCAATGGCTCTAGAGTCATGGTATTTAGTGCCCCGAGCGTCTGCGATACACGGAATGAAGGTACGTTCCCTCTGCTTACGAAGCACGTTCGCCAACATGCAGCCACACTTGTTGCTGAACTCGTAAAAAGACCGCCGACAGTGCACCAGTGCCGCTTTGGCACTAGCCAAGTCCAACAATGCCAGCTGATCCCATAGCACATGCAGCTCCTCGAAAAGGGAATGTGACAGGCTTCCTAAAAGGGCTGACGGGCCTGGATGCTAGATAACCAATCCAGAGTAAACTGTAAACGCTACCTTTTCAGCCATGCCCCATGTGTAATGAGAACCCCCCGGATCACCGCCTTGTGGGCCTCCCATACAATCAAAGGACTCACATCCTCAGTTGAGTTTAGACTGAAGTATTGGTCTAATTCCCGTTTGACGTCCACGGCCACTACCGGGTCTGCGAGTGATGAGTCATTCAGATGCCACTGCCAGACGTTAGGAGTGTCGAACCCCAAGGAGAGACAGAGGGAAGCCAGGGCGTGGTCCGAGTATGTAATATTACCGATATGACAATCTAGTACCCTACCTATGTCCCTGTGATGGATCCAGAAATGATTGATCCTTGAGTATGTGTGGTGAGGTGGAGAGCAGTATGTGTAGTCCCATGAGGTGGGATGAAATACCCGCCAAATGTCCACCAGCTGGTGACTATGCATAAGACGCCTAATTCGCTTTGTGGAGGAAACCGGGAGTCGTACCGCCCCTCTAGAAGCGTTGACATTAGGGTCAGGGGTAAAATTAAAGTCGACCCCCAGTATCAGGACACCCGCACTAAATGCCTCCAACCGACCAAGAACAGACTCCAAATAGGAGGCCTGTGAGACATTGAGCAAATACACTGAAGCCAACGATACCAAGCTGCCGTCCAAAAATCTACCATCCTCGCCACTGCACCGCTCCACCTCGCTCCAGGCAACCGATCTGCAAAAGAGAATCGACACCCCTTTAGACTTCGTATCCGGAGAGCAACTGTGGGCCACTATGGGGTATCTATGGTCACAGAGCCTAGGGGTAGCAGAGACATGGAAATGGGTCTCCTGGACAAACGCCATCTGCACTCGCTGTCGGTGCAGGTCCCGCAGCAGGATTCTACGCTTTTCAGGGGAGTTAAGCCCTTTGGCATTGATAGACGTGACATTAAGCGCGGACATCGCGCCCGATCGGCGCAAGGTCACCTAAGGACAAAGAGAAGCCGACCAGTGGGGCCAGGGGGAGGGAGCGATGGGTGGGTGTGGGAGGGTAGAAGCCGGACACAGAAGTCCTAGAGCAGAACAGAGAGAGAGTCTAAAAACTCAAAGAGACAGGAAAGAAGCAATAGAAAAAGAAAAACTCACACAAGAAATTAACTAAGGGAACATGAAAAGTTCCCCCTGCCAAAGCAGGAATATCCACCGCCGCTCAAGAGGCGGGATAGGCCTAAGGTGGGAACAGGGCCGTGCACAGATAAGCCAATCCCTCCACCCCCCCCACGTCCATCCCCCAAAGAGGCATACTCACGACCTCACCCTGAAGGCACATGACCACTAGCCATCTCTCGGGGAGGCAAGTAGTGACCCGGTCCAAGTCCCTGAAGAAAGGCCCTGTGCAGGGCGTCTGAAGTTAAGCCTCCCTGTCGAGCGCTGACGGGTGCGAACCCATAGCTGGCCCTCTCTGGGATTGGGTGTCTGTGGGGCCGTCGGGATCGTGCCGGGTGTTGCGGAATGCCCTGTGAACGGGTACCCAGGGCAACCTCGGCCGGGGCAGTCAACCAGTCGGGGACCGGCACGGGATCCACCTGAAGGAATTTAAATAGGGCCGGGAGCGCCTCCGGCGTCTTGAGGGTGAAACGCAATGAATCCTTGCGGACGATTAGGTGGAAAGGGTACCCAGGGACGCAGGGCTCTCCTCATTGCCAGTGTGCGTCTGGAGATGTCCGGTAGAAGATGGATCTCCGCACCATCACCACCAACACAAAACGTCCACGCTGCCAAGCAGCTTTCATGATTTTCTCTTTCACCGTGTAGAAATGCACCCTGCATAGGACATCCCTGGCGACATTTGGGTCAGATGAGTGCGACCCCAGAGTGCGGTGAACTCTGTCAATCACAATCCCAGAGTCAGGGGGGTCTCCCAAGAGCAGGTTAAAGATTGCTGTCACTGTCGCATGTAAATTGTCAGCACCCGTGGCTTCGGGGATACCTCTTTGTCAATGTCAATGTCATCATGAGACAGAGCAAGTGTAGAGATGTGAGTCTGGTGGGCAGCTTGATTGCTTTTTAGCTGAGTGACTCTGGAGGCGCATGTGAGCTTCAAGAGCGGCAGTTTTATCCGTTATCTGGGTCACATCGGCACGAACCGCCGTAAGGTCCATTTTGTGAGAAGTCTCCAGCTGCGCCAACATTGAGGCCATGTCTGCCTTGGATAGCAGCACCTGTAATAAGGCGTGAAGTAGCGCCGTGAATCTCATCTCCCCCGACGGCAGTTGTTATCTCAGGGGTGATCCCGGTACCCCCCCTGGAGCGAAGGCCGGTTGAGAGGCCATAACGAGTCCCGGCGTGTCAGGGATCTGGAGCTGCCGGCGCGGGACAGTGACGTGGGCAGGGCCTGGCATCTCCAGAAATGGCCTTGTAGCTGGGCCTGAAGGCTGCTGATCCGGTTCCCGGGCGCTCTGGCGTACAAAATGGCGGATCGCCGGGGTCCCCGCTGATTTAGCTGTGATGCAATAAACAAAATTAGGTTGTCGTTTTATGCATTTAAAAAGTAAAACTGGTCGGTGCTGACCCTAACATAAGAGAAAGGATAAGCAGCAAAAAAAACACATACAAAAGTGGTTCAACATTCTGTGTACAAACCCCACAGCCAGATTGCGGGTGAATACTATTGTCCCCACCAATTTCCATCTCCTGGGGCACCCAACAAGGTTGCCTCTTATCACCGTTACTATCAACAATCACAGTATCCCTCCTAGGAAAAAAAATCTCCCTCTATGTGGACGACACTCTAGTATACCTCCGCAAGAATCACACATCTCTCTCTCCCTTCTCTTGTCCCTGATCACAAACTTTGGTCGTTTTTCCGGGTTTAAGGTTAACTGGGATAAATCATTGCTATTTCTAGTGGATCCTATCAATGCAACACAATCTTCAATAAATTTCCATATCCCTGTAGTCTCGCAATTTAAAAAATTAGAGATCCAAGTAAGTCTCCCCCTGTCTTCATACACTAAGAAAAACTTGGACCCTCTCCTCATCCCATTTATGGCACAACTCAAGGTATGGATGGACCTGCCACTTGATCTGATGAGCAAGGCAAATCTTATTAAGATGATATATCTTCCTAAATGTCTTTCTATTTTCTCCAATGCCCCTTATCCCAAGCGGACATTTCAATTACTGGACTTCGTCTGTAACTCGTTTTTATGTCAGGGGAACATCCCATGAATAGCTAGAGAAATATTGTGCTTACCAAATGAATGTCGGTCTGGCGTTCCCTAATTTCTATTACTACTATTTAGCCTCCCAGTTAGTATTTATTTACGACTGGCTTCATCCCTCTGACAATAATGCATGCTACACTTTGGAATCCTCCTTGGTGCTGCCCTTTGGCTCCTTGGGAAGGCTGTCCTTCTGTGACAGAGTGACTTAAATAAAGTTCTTTCACCAAATCTACTATACTCCTGAAAAGTTGCACTAGCTAGGTTTGATACACACCTCCACATGTTTTTGCTGTGGGGAATTTCTGGCATTGATTCTGGGAATGTGATTGTATTAAGATTTTATGGACACAAGTTATGGATCACTTGCGTTTAACCCTTGGGGTGTCTAAAATGATGGACTGCCTTTTGGGGTTACTGGACTCATTACCCATGGCATCATTGCTCTGCAAACAATTGCAAAATAAACAGCCAACACGGACACACCAAAAAAATTTAAAGGAAACTCGCAACCACATCTCCAACAGTCCGCCGGCCTTGAATAAATTCTAGAAAATTTTAAAATGTATGGACCTGTCCTGCGTGGACACCAAGTATGAAAAGGGGTATGATCACACCTCCTATCCAACAATGGAGTAGGAAGTGCAGCTAGCTCCTGGTAAAACTCAGAATGTAGGTTTTGTAAATAGGGGACTCTGCCATCTCCTGTTGGGATTTGCGAAAATCCAAGAGAGCACCACCAAACTGAGAATGCAATGTATGTTTACATTGGAGGTAGAGGAAAACTTGTGCATAGGTAAGGATGTTTCGATTCCATCTAGAAACAACTGTTCATCCTGACAGGTTATACAGTGTTCCAATTTTGGCTACCTAAATTTGTTATTTTGAACAATCTGTTTTTTTGTTTTTTTTTATAGTAATCATAGTTTGAATCAAAACCCCAGAAGAGTTAAACAGCACAGCAGTCCTAAGTCCACTACATAATCTTCTCCCCTTTAAATTCACCCTTCACAGTTATCATGTCCAGAATTTAAAAAACATTTATATAACTTCAAAAAATTAACAATTTAAATACAAATAACAATAAAGGAGCCCATTCAGCTAGACCCCTTATGGGAATGGTGTCTTCCATCTTGGATTTCTCCCTGAACTAACAAAAAACAAAAGCTTAAAGGGACCTTGATGTGCACTCCCAGCCCCCCACCTTGCTTTAACAAGGTATCAAAACATCTTAAGGGAAAATCCCATTGTGGGTTTTCAATAATTTGTTTAAAAACTACACAAAAACAGACCAATTGTGCAAACACTGTAATTTCTCAAACACAGAGAAAGACCTACAGTAGTGATGGTGAACCTTTTAGAGACAGAGTGCTCAAACTGAAACCAAAATCCCACTTATTTATCTTGAATTGCAGGTGTGGCAAAATAAACCTTTAATTACACACACAAATGATAAACACACATGAAACATGTTAACCCACAACTTCTTCCTTATAAGATGTAATAGGGGAGGGTATGGGGCACTGTGTGCAATCGGAAGAGAGGGGAAGAAAACGGACAGCATTGAGAGCCAATAGGCTGCAGTTCTCTCTTCTGTGCTGGCTTACAGCTCGCATGCCCACAGAGAGAGCTCCAAAGGCCACCCCTGTCATGCATGCTATAGGTTTGCCATCACTGATCTACATTGTTTACAGTATTCCCAGTCACATTACTCATGTAAGTCACATGGCTTAGTGTGGATTTGTATGATCCTCCTTGAAACTGAAAAGGGGCTCTACAAACTAGTCATCCCCATTCATTCCTTAAGAATGGAAAGCCCCAACACAGGGATACTATTTATTCAATATAGAAAAAATGGTAGGGTAAAGGACCCTGCCTGAGATGGGCAGTCTCTGGGAATTTAAAGGAAAAGGTGTTCCAAACCAAGAATGAGATACAGTTTGCACTTATTTATTACAACATTTTTAATAATCATACTCTATATGAGCCCACCAAGAGACGCTTTAGCAGTTCAATAGGACACAATAAAATACACAAATGCAAGTATAAATATTTGAGCTTGGCACGCTCCTGGCCTGATATGCATATGAAAGTCCAAAAAGGTAATACTCTCCCAAGTATTTTTCGACACGTTTCATCAATAGAAGGACTCAGGGTTTGGGTGAGTTTTCAGTGCACTTTTTTGAAGCCAGTCTTTAAAGCCAGGAGCTCTTTTATGGATGAAATGTGTCAGAAAGCTCAATATAGTGACACTTTTAGAGTACTGCACTTTCATTATTTGCTTCATACTAGAAAATCACTCCTGGTGTATGTTTATGTTGGTGTTAGATTTATATATTTTCCATTATCCATGCAAAGAGATATTTCCGTATCAGTCTACTGGAGGTACTTTTGTGTGCCTCCAGAATCCTGTTCCCACCCCCCTAGAGTGGGACGTTCTGCCTAAATATTGGTAATTCACTTCACCTAATTGTTCCTCCCATAGGGTCTTGAGTTTACCTGGTCTTCCCTTCTTTTCTCTCCCCCTCCTCCTGTGCTACTTTGTTTTATTTTTTTATATCCTATTCACACCAGTGCCACCTGGCTATCCTGTCGCTTCTCCCACAGTATCTAAAAGAGATCGCAATCCTAATACATAAAGACTTACCCGTGTGGTGACTTAATCAATACCTGATGACAATGGGCGTTTATTTTAAAAGGCACACTTAATGCCCTTCCTGTAACTATAGTTAATGTATACCAACAAACGGTACACCTAACTTATGGAGACTCTGGTCAATCGTATTTTAGATTGTGCAGAAGGCACATCTATCTTAGCCCAGGACAATTCAGTTGGTAAGTCCTCTATACCCTTGTGTAAATTAAGCTCAGGCAGCTCAATCGTTTTGACTGTTGGCATACCCTTTTCCCTGATACCCAAAAATACATAATTTATTCCTCCCTCCATGTCAAATACACAAGGTTTGACTAAATACTGTATACATGACCCAATTGAACCTACATATACTGATGGGCGTGCACATAGACTGATGGGCGCGCACATTGGCCACATAACACTGTCTGACCATGCTCATGTCTCGATTGCTCCTAACATGGACCCGCGGCGTGATAAACCGTGGTGCTGGTAACTAAACTCTGCGCTCCTGTCTGACCCTAGTGTAGTTAAGCAGAAAGAAGTGCACTTCTCTACATACTCCAATCACAACACAGCAGATTCTACCCCCCACACTGGTAGTTTGGGGGTGCATAAGTGCGTTATTAGCGGGAGCTAATCTCTTGCCTCCAAGCTCAAAAAGGAATGCCTAGCCCACATCAAGTTACAAAAGGTAGCCTCCTTGGAAGCCCAACCAAGGTAAACCCTGTCCCATAAGACCCTCATGGACTTACTCTCCTGTAAACTACACAGTAAGGCAAGCCTTTAACCTGCTCTACAGCAAAAGGGCAATAAATGTGGCCAGAGCTACTAAAGTCAAACGAGCCTTGGTGACAATCGCTCCCGGTCCCTGGTTGGCACTGGGAGGTGGATCAAGGGTTCTTCACCACCATCTCCAAGGAGAACACTTGATCCACCCTACGAAAACCTAGACACCTCCCAGTGCCAACCTAGCTCTCCTACCTTCCTGGAAGGATTAAAACCTATATACTATTTTCCTCCTTGGATCTTGGAACTTTCACAGATACTTGTTAACTTAAATACAGTAAACTACTCCAGTGGGGATATCCCCTTGATGGGGTGGCTCTAACAAGGGGCTCTCCATTCCCAACTCCTTCCCAGTGGGCTTACTTACTTTGAGATCGGTCTAGTGAATGACCCTGTAGGATCTATGAGCACGCCTTTGGACCCCCTGATGAGGGGTTGAGACATATGTCAGGGCCCATGCTTACCATCCGCTATTTGATCCTGCCACCTTTTTGCTCACAATTCCACTAGGAGAAAGGAGAGTTCAACGGATACTTTTTTTTATTATGGACATTAAAATCTTGCGTTTGCGTTTGTGATCTACACTATTTCATTTATGTTTTTTCTCTGTATTGATACGATTTTACTCTGTACTTTGGGATAGCCCCCTTGATGCGGGATATCCAAAGGGCCAACCCTTAAAGTCCCCAGGTTCCCATTCTGTATATGGGAAAAAAATATTTGTTTTGTTTTTACATGTTATTTTTGGGATGTTGGTTGGCTTGGCTAGTCTTGTATTGCAGACTCGTCACTTCCTTCACTCCAAGAAAGAACTCCTGACTCGGCCATTGACTGTCTTCGAACTGTCCTACAAGGAGGAGGGACCTGATACACACCTTACTTCATGAGTTTACTCCATTTGCAGGAATGTGAGCCTGATGTTACTCACTTCCATAAAAGAAACTGGATGCAATTTCTCCAGAGGCCCATCACTAAGGATCAGTGGCAGCGAGCATGTTTGCTAGCCCATAAAAGCATCTTGAGTGTTAACATGCAGAAAACTAATTAAAAAATCTTAATCTCCTGGTATCTCACACCTTCCAAACTTCACAAAATGGAACTTTTCCCACAAGCCCAATGTTGGCAACCAGGCAAAAGGCACACTTTATCATATTTTTTCGGGAATGGCCTAATATTCAGGAGTATAGGTGAGAGGTCCAACGTCTGATGGAAAAGATCTTCCATGACTCCATTTCCTACATGCCAGCCCATTTCCTCCTTCACCTAACTATTGAAGCACCCTCCCTCAGATACAAATCCCTGGAGAGGCACATGATTAATGCTTGTCTTGATCCGCAGGCGCTGGAAACATGCTGCATGCTGAATCCACCAGATGCAGCACATATAAATGTAAAATCTTGCATCAGGGCTAATGTAGCTGGTTAAGATTCTGATATGATTAAAGTAACCCTACCCCTGCTATGATTCTTTACTGGATTTTGCCCACCACATGATCCCCTTTCAGTCATGGCCTAAAACATGGTATATTCATAAGGGCAGGGCTGTTTCTTGCATGTAAATAACCAAACACTATTTCTTGGTACTTGAGTAGCTCACTAAAAACTGTATGTGCTCCCCTGTCCATCTCTCAAACCTGTGTATTTAGACAGTAGTGCCAAGTGGTGCCTATTTGCACAATGACCCACTTTATTTGTATATTATTTTTATAATTTTATTTATTTATTATTAATAATTGTTTACTGACAGGTGGTAGGGTAAAGTATTTTATGTTAAGTTTGGTGTAAAATTTTTTATACAAATTACATTGTTGGCCCCTTATGGACTTCTATGGACTCTCAATGAAGATTTTTTTTTACCTTTATCATTACCTAAGCTGGGCCTGGTGCGACCTGATATTTATACTGGTTATACTGGTTATATGTTTATTAGTGCCTTTACTATTGTACCCCTTCCCTTTACCTCTACCTTTTTGGTTTTTTTTTACTTAATAACTCTACCTTTTGTTGATAAAGATTCCCACCTGTATTGTGGAGATTTCTACAACAGTGGGACTCCTTGATGTGTGAAGTATATATTGTTTTATATTTAAATTTTTTGTATGTACTTTTTTTGGTACTTATTATCAAAACCGTTTAAGAATCTTCAATAAAAATTCTATTGGAACAAAAATAACTGAAGTTAGTGGTGGAAAAGCAGCTTAGCAGAGAAAGCATTCAATGATTTAAGAGTCGGCATGTGAGGGAATTTAGTAGTCTGAGTGCTAATGCGATATGAGTAATATCCTGCAACAACCATTTCTTGGTATCAGAATATACACACCAGCTAATAACTCAGGCTGCATGGAAGGCATGATTATATAATCTGGGATTTAGGAAGCCAGTGCTCCCTTGACCAACAAAATGAGCAGTGGTCTGGCTAAACAGTGACATTTGTTGACCCCAAAGAAAGCGCAGAAAAAAAGATCTAAAAAATTTTTTTTTAGAGCTTAATCAGAAAAGAATAAGAACTTTTATTTATTGACAAATATACTTTATATATACAATATATCAAAATAACAAGTTTTTGGCATTAATCAGTCAGGGAGGCATAAAAAATGTCTGGAGCAAACTATTGGGCACTGTTGGCTCAGAATTTAAAAAAAAAAATCTAAAAACTTTGGCTCAAAAAAAAAAAAAAAGGAGCAGGGTATTCCATGGCAGTATGTTTTTCATTTTCTTCAATGTATTCCACTATTTGTTTGTGGCTCTTGACGAGTAGCCGAGGAATTGCATGAAAATATAAAGAGGAACAACCATGAAGGTTATGGTGAGAAGGGATTAAAGGAATCAAAAAGCCATCAACTCGAGCAGTGCATAGAACAATCCAGCCTTCTTAAAACAGAAGGTATTTCCATGGCCCAATCCATCACAAATCCCAAAATTTATTTAGGTAGAAACCCTCGGGACAGTAGGCTTTTTGATTCCTTTAATCCCTGTTACTCTTTGTTCGGCTCCCAAGCCCTACACCATAGAGCCATGGTTTCCATGCACTGCACTGATGATGGCCAATTAGCCTGAAACAGCTGTATGCAGTTTGGAATAAATGTCTCTGCACCATAAAGGCTATATTTGCACTGTACACCAGCTGCTCTGGATGTGCATTTGGCTGATGGGGCGTAAAGGAATAATTTGCATAGGTCCACCCACTGTCCTGAAACGAGTCTACCTAAACTTTTGGGATTGGGCCATGTAAACACCCTGGTTCCAGGCTTGATTGTGCTATCAAAATATAAAATATTTTTTGTGTGCTTGGTTATGCACCATTGTCAAAAGGGTGGGGTTAAATCAAGTTCCATCAGATGCCACAGTTTAAAAGCAAACATCATGCAATTTATATTGAGAGTTGGTGTTTCTGACACCTGCTGATGTAATGAATAATATAAAGGGAACAATAAAAAGTCCCGTTCCTCAATCCCACACCTTAAGGGGTAAGATTTTTCCCTACCTCCTTAGGGACCTGGGGACTTTAACTGCCAGCAAAGCATATAATCTTATCTTAGAGAGTTGAATTGTATTAGAATTCCAACAAGGCATGAGAAATCAATAAACATAAAAAGATAGGTACGGTAAAAGGAGTCTTCAGTTGTTTTAATGTCCATAGAAGGTATATAATACAAAGTACATGCTGAACTGTCTCTTTCCGCTTGCAATAGGGGTATGGATGAAGGGTCGATGGGTTCTATTGGTGGATCATTGAAAAAGTGACCCTGACATATGTTTCAAATCCTATTATTTTCAGGGGGTCCACATTGGTGCCATATAGGCCCCACACTCATCCATAAGATGTTCGGAGTATCAATGTTTTAGCAAACGATCAGCAAGCCAGGAAGGAGGGAACGGAGGACCACTCTTTGGGTTACTCAGGCATAAATTAGCAAATTGCTAATAACTGCTCGGCACCTCGGGTAATACCAGGCATTATACCTCTTGCACAACTTCATGCACGGATCTGTTGGAATCCTTGAACTTACCTGATTCGATACTTTACCTGTGACCAGCAATTTGCTAATATATGCCTGAATATGATTCAACTCTCTCAGATAAGATTATATGCTTTGCTGGCCGTTGAAGTCCCCAGGTCCCTACGGAGGTAGGGAAAAACATACCCCTTAAGTTGTGGCATTGAGGAATGGGACTTTTGTCCCAAAATCCAAAAACCCAAAATTTTTCCCTTCATATTATTCATCAATTTTGAAATGTTGGCCAGCTAAACGGATAGGAAGCTATTGATCGACCTACATTTAGAACAGCTGATGTAATGTAAACAAACAGTACCACACTGCCATCTAGTGGCCAGTTAATTTTAATGGTGGTCCATTTATTTTTTGTTACTGGAGAAGGAATTTAATAGAAATTCAAATAGAACACTCCACTATTTCCATTCCATGTATTGGTCCCAATAATAATAATGATAATAAAGACTGTTTAAAGCGCTCAAATTAATCCTGTTTGATTAACCTCCCTAGCGCACTGCCCGTTGTGAACGGTGCGGTACGGGCAATCGAGGCAGTGTACTTCCTCCCTCCCGCTGCTGCTCTATACACAGCCGGTGTCATTATTGACACCAGCTGCGTGAGCGGGAAAGCCGGCACTCCTCCATTAACATGGAGGTCTATGGCGCTGGCCCCCCGCCCCCGTCACCGTGATGCGATCGGGGAGGTGCCGAAACCCCGGAAATGCTGCAGCGATGAAGTCCATCGCTGCAGCTTTTCTAGGGAGGCATCGGGTCTACCCCTGCGGTTGAGGCGAGCCTAAATAGCGGACAAGCTGGGCTCGTCTCAACCGCTAGGGGGCAATGATGCTTTCTCTATATTTTTCTCATTTAGAAAACTACACTATCTGACTTTGCTTCTCCCACCCTCTGTATATGCTGTAGTCAATACGTTTTTCCAGTGTGCATTATGCATGCCGTTTTCCAGAACAGAGAAGGGAGAGGAGAGATCTGCAGCACTCCAACAGGAAGATGAACTATTTAATGTCAGGTCCTAGTGCTGTACAAAAATGAGACAAAAATATATGATTTTAGAACTTTTTCCACGTTTAATGTGACCTATAAACTATACCAAAAATCTTTTAGATGGAGGGAAGGAAAAAAAGCCCCCCCCACCCCCCACCCCCAAAAAAAAGTGGTTGTAGCTGTGTTTAGAATTAAGCATTCACATTCAAAATGTTTAATAGGAGTCCTTGAACACCTGCCATCGGTTAAGGTACCTCTGATTAACCCCAAATAAAGTTCAGCTGCTCTTTCCTAAAAATTTCAATTTTGGTTGCATCCCAGAAAAGCCATGGCCCACAGAGAGCTTCCAAAGCATCAAATGGATCTTATTGTTGAAAGATATCAGTCGGGAGAAGGGTACAAAGGAATTTCCAAGGCATTGGGTATACCATGGATCACAGTGAAGACCGTTATCAAGTGGAGAAAATATGTCACAATAGTGACATTTCCCAGAACTGGACATCCCTCCAAAATTGGGGGAATACATGTGTACATTGTACATGTGACCACAATCTCCCATATTCTTCATGTCTGGGCTATGGGCTAGAGTGGCAAGTCGAAAGCCTTCTCTTACTAAGAAAACCATACATTTTGCAAAAACACATCCGAAGTCTTTCCAATGCATCTGGGAAAAGGTTTGATGAAACCAAGGTTGAATGTTTTGGCCATAATTCCAAAAGATGGGTTTGGTGCAAATACAATACTACACATCACAAAACAAACACCATACCCACAGTGAAGCATAGTTGTGGCAGCATCATGCGTTAGGGCTGTTTTTCTTCAGCTGGAACTGGGGCCTTATTTAAAATAGAGGGAATTATGAACAGTTCCAAATACCAGTCAATGTTTCAGTATGACAACGACCCAAAGCATACATCCAAAGGAATGGCTTCACCAGAAGAAGATTCCAGTTTTGGAATGGCCCAGCCAGAGCCCAGACATGAATCTGATTGAAAATCTGTGATTTTCTTGAATCTTGATCTGAAAAGGGCTGTGCATAGGAGATGCCCTCGCAATCAGACAGATGGACAGATTTGGAGTGTTTCTGCAAAGAGTGTCAAAATGTTCAATGCTGGTAGACTGAGTGCTGTAATAAAGTATTAGTTTATTCAACCATATTTTATTGCTCTAGTTTTTCTTCCTGCTACCTAAAAGATTTCAGTTTGTTTTATAGGTCACATTAAAGGTTCTGAAATTATTAATCTTTGTCTCATTTTTGTGCAGCACAGGAACCTGCCATTTTACCAGGAGTTTGTAGACTTTTTATATCCATGGTATATATATGTGTGTGTTTGTGTGTGTGTGTGTGCATGTACAGTTGCAAGAAAAAGTATGCGAACCCTTTGGGATTACGTGGCGCTTTGCATAATTCGTCATAAATGTGCTCTGATCTTCACAAGTCACACCGATAAAAAAATACTGCACAAACATGTTTTCATGTTTTATTGAACATTACATGTCAACATTCACAGTGCAGGGTGAAAAAGTATGTGAACCTCTAGCCTAATGACTTTTTAAAGAACTAATTGGAGCCAGGAGTGAGCCAACCTTGAGTCCAATCAGTGTGATATTGGGTGTGTTGCTAAAAGCTGTTCTGCCCTTTATAAACACATACCAGTTTTGGATTTACTGGTTTCAAGAAGCACTGTCTGATGATGTGTGAGCCATGCCTCTCAGGAAAGAGCTCTCAGAAGACCTACGATCAAGAATTTTTGACTTGCATGAAGCTGGAAAGGGTTATAAAGGTATCGCCAAAGGCCTTGATGTTCATGTGTCCACGGTAAGACAGACTGTTTACACATGGTCAAAGTTTAGCACTGTGGCTACTCTCCCTAGGCGTGGTCATCCTGTAAAGATGACTGCAAGAGCACAGTGCAGGATGCTTATTCTTTGGACAGACAAAACCAAAATTGAGTTGTTTGGGGAAAAAACACACAACACTGTGTGGAGAAAAAAGGCACAGCACGCTAACACCACTATTCACACCAGACATTCCAAGAATATTGCTACACTGAAATGGTTTTGTGAAGAGGAGTGGTCCAAAATTACCAGATCGTTGTTCTGGTCTGATCTGAGCAACTACAGGAAATGTTTGGTTGAGGTTGTTGCTGCCAATGGAGGGTCAAGCAGTTATGAAGTCCAAAAGTTCACCCTGCACTGTGAATGTTTACATGATATGTTTAATACAAACATGTTAACATATAATGTTTGTGTAGTATTATTTTAAGCAGACTTGGTGTGACTATTGGTGTGACTTGGATAAAGACCAAAGCACATTTTATGACCAATTCATGCAAAACTAAATGTAATCCCAAAGGGTTCACATTCTATTTACTACACTAAATGCATCCAATTGTTCAATCCAATTATCCATTCAGACAGACCTTTAGCTATTTTGATTTTAGCTTTTGCTACTAACCTGTGTTTACCACATAATTTCAACCCCTTTCAAAATACCACCAGACAATACCATGTCCGGTATTGGCTGTTTTCCTAAAGCCCCCCACACACCTTCAGATTCCTCCATACAATTTCCATCAGATCTACCAACAACTATGTAGTATAGTGACCTCCCTGATAGAATACATAGTGATTGGAAGGTGTAGAAAGGTCCTCATATTACATGGTTTTGGTAGAAGAAAAGTCCACAGAGGAGGAGGGGTGAGGGGGTAAATAAAACGATATCATCTCACAGGCATGTCATTGACCAACAGATATTGGCAGGGTTAAATATCTCATTATTGCTTGTAAAATTTGCTTTTTTTTTATTTACAGGTTTCAGGAACCATTGTAGATAAAAGTGGGAGAACGCTTTCTGGTCAGACAGGGGAAGCTTTTGTTATCAGTATGTCGCATGCTGCACCACTTTGGTAAGAGGACAGTACTCTGCTTTTTATAAATAGTCTATGACAATTACATCTTGAACTTGATCAGGTTGAAAGTTCTGGTCAACAATCCTAAAATGCATAAATACACTCTACCTCTATCTTTTTTTGAGCTAATATTTAACACTTTTTTTTTTAAACATTCAAAAAAAATAAAGCACAGTTTATCGTTTTGAAGCTTATGATTTTCTTCTCCTATCAACCAATCTTTTCTAAAGTTTTAGAACGTGTTGGTTAATGATAGTGCTGTTACCACTCGGTCTTTTCTTTACAATGGAAGCTAATCATGTAAGAGGCCAGCATGCTTTGGTATCTAAAATGCTTTAATGGGTGTATGTATTCATGCCGATTTCTAGGGAATGGCCACACATGAGACTGGTACTCATTGAATATAATAAGTAAAAGCGACAGGTAGAGGATAGTAATGAAAGGCTAGACAAGAGAATATGATGTAAAGGCAGGAGATAATGCAAGCTCTGTCTGAATGTCTTCAGTTTCTAATTGCTCATGTCCTTATTCCTATTTGTTACAGATGGGCCACACTCCCCCTTCATTTTGAGAGCTGCACACCTACACACAACTAAAACACCCACCCCTCATACTGACCCAATTTTACACTGTGACCTTTGAGGGCCCTTTTGGCCACTGATATCACTATAACTGTGATCGCCGCTGATAGTTGCGTGCAACTATTTATTATCTTTCTTACAAGCCAGCAAATTGCCTAGTAGATGCCAAGTGCCAAGAAACCAGTTATGACCTTATGTCTCTTTAGCAATGTCGAAGGCCCATTCTTTTTTTGTCCAGGAGTTACATTTTACAGAAAGCTTGTGGAAATTGCTGTTCTAGATGTCTCGTGAATGTGGATGACATTTTATTTTCACAATAGATTATATGATTTGGGGTCCAATTACTGTTGCAATTCAGTAGCATTGTAGAGTCATTGCTTTGGAACATGCCCTAATAACTGGTAAACTGGTGCATTGTTAGCCTACAGTCAAATATGCACATACAGTGGCTTGCAAAAGTATTCTGCCCCCTTAAACATTTCCACATTTTGTCACATTACAGCCACAAACATGAATCTGTGGTGTACACGTGAGAAGTGGGATGTGCGTAATTTTTCAGCCCCCTTTGGTCTGAGTGCAGTCAGTTGCCCATAGGCATTGCCCGATCAGTGCTAATGACTAAATAGTGTGCACCTGTGTGTTATCTAATGTCAGTACAAATATAGCTGCTCTGTGATGGCCTCAGAGGTTGTCTAAAAAATTTTGGGAGCAACAACACCATGAAGTCCAAAGAACACACCAGACAGGTCAGAGATAAAGTTATTGAGTAATGTAAAGCAGGCTTAGGCTACAAAAAGATTTCCAAAGCCTTGAACATCCCATGGAGCACTGTTCGAACGATCATTCAGAAATGGAAGGAGTATAGCACCACTGTAAACCTACCAAGACAAGGCCGTCCACCTAACTCACAGGCCGAACAAGGAGATCAGAAATGCAGTCAAGAGGCCCATGGTCACTCTGGATGAGCTGCAGAGATCCTAAAATTCAGGTTGGGGAATCTGTCCATAGGACAACGATTAGTCATGCACTGCACAAAGTTGGCCTTTATGGAAGAGCGCCAAGAAGAAAGCCATTGTTAACAGAAAAGCATAAGAAGTCCCGTTTGCAGTTTGCCACAAGCCATGTAGGGGACACAGCAAACATGTGGAAGAAGGGGCTCTGGTTAAAAGAGAACAAAATGGAAGATTTTGTCCAAAATGCAAAACGCTATGTCTGGAGGATCCCCACTGTCAAATATGGTGGTAGCATCATGCTCTGGGGGAGCTTCTCTTCAGCAGGGGCAGGAAAGCTGGTCAGAGTTGATGGTAAGATGGATGGAGCCAAATACAGGGCAATCTTGGTAGAAAATCTCTTGAAGTCTGCAAAAGACTTTTAACTGGGGCGGAGGTTCACATTCCAGCAGGACAACGACCCTAAACATAAAGCCAGGGCAACAATGGAATAGTTTTAAACAAAACATATACATGTGTTAGAATGGCCCAGTCAAAGTCCAGATCTAAATCCAATCGAGAATCTGTGGCAAGATCTGAAAACTACTGTTCACAAACTGCTGGCTAATCTGACTTAGCTGTTTTGCAAAGAAGAATGGGCAAGGATTTCACTCTCTAGATGTGCAAAGCTGGTAGAGAAATACCCTAAAAGACTGGCAGCTGTAATTGCAGCAAAAGGTGGTTCTACAAAGTATTGACTCAGGGGGCTGAATAATTATGCACACCCCACTTTGCAGTTATTTGTTTGTAAAAAATTTTTAGAATCATGTATGATTTTCATTCCACTTCTCACATGTACACCACTTTGTATTGGTCTTTTACATGGAATTCCAATAAAATTTATTCAGGTTTGTGGCTGTAATGTGACAAAATGTAGAAAAGTACTTTTGCAAGCCACTGTAAATACAAAACCCATAATTACAAATAATACATACACATAAATATTTTCCACAAAAATATCATCCGAGATCAGGTCTCACAGCACTTGATAGCCCAGGGTAACTGTCAGCTCAACCTTACATCAAGAGTGCAGGTATCGCAATGGCATTAAAAAGAACTTATCCATTGGGTGAGGAAAAATGTGTAAAAAAGGTTGAGATCAGGTAAAGTTAACGCATTTGCAACTGGTGTAGAGGTGACGCACGTTTTGGAACCATGTGACAACTATGGTGCGCTATTGAGAATTTTCTCCAGAACTGTATTTAACTGTAATTGCGAGAGGTTGCACAACCAATCTGTGGAAATTACAGCTGTTTTAATTCTACTTAAGGGCCTAAATTTGCAGAAATGATGCAGAAAACCTTATATTTTGTATTCTAGGAAATAAGCTATTTCATTGTGTTTAATGCTGTTTTGTAGGTTTTTTTTCATTCAGATTTTGGTGGTATTTAAGTGGTTGTTATTTGCACAGTGACCCACTTTATTTGTATATTATTATTTTTATTATGTTATTTAATTTTAAGTGACAGGTGGAAGGGTAAAGTGTTTAAAAATTGTTTAAAAATACATTGTTGGCCACTATGGACATCTATGGATTCTCTCTATGAAGAGAATTGTATAACCGTTATTAACCTCCCTAGCGCTCTTGCAAGGTCCAGATTTCTGTACCAAAAGCACACCATAGACTCTAATGGAATTTTTTTTATGTTGTAAGCCTGTAACTTCCAAAAATATGTCCGTATAAGTGTCTTGTAGACATCCTGAATATAATAATGTTTGAAACACACAATTATTATTAAAAAAGTACATTAAAAAAATCATAAATCATTTGAATGATAAAATCTCTTGAATAATTTGGTATGAAAGATTTCAAAACAGTATTTATGTTTGTTTATAATATTTTTATTACAATTGCAAATGTGTTTTGTTTTACTTTGAATTGTATTGGATCCAGTTATCACTGTATCCAATAGAAGCCATTTGGCACCCTCTGAAAGGGTTAACTTCAAAGAGCACATGTGGAGATGACACTGGGGGTGACTTTCCACATGTGGTCTTTGAAAATAGCCCATTTATTGCCTTTATACATTTACAAAAAAAATTGCAAATGAATGTCCCTGCTCAATCTGCATATGAATGTCCCGCGGAACCCCCCCCCCCCCGGGCGCAGGGGGGGCCGCAGGACATTAATATGCAAATTGAGCTGGGAGAGGGGTGACATGCCGAAGCCAGCTTAGAGCATCCCCTGGGACAGCACAGAACAGTGAGTATGTGCTGCTGCCGGGGGATGTGAGCTTAGCATGGATGGATCCGGTCCAATTAAAAAACAACTGCCGGCGCGGAAGAAGTTTGCTGAGGATCGCTCCCGCAGCGCAGTGTCTCTTTGCTCGAACCCAGTTTGGGCGTATCCATTGCAGCGTCAGTTTCGGGCAACTGGGTTCGGGCATAGCGCTAGGGAGGTTAACAAACATAAGAAATAAGGCAGGTCTCCTAAATCTACTCCGATTGCCTTTGAGATCTACTGCTAGGTCGCGATCTACTTTTGGGCAGCTCTGGATTACTAGGTATCATGGCATAAAGCTAAACTCCAGGTTTTAACATAACCTTATTCCTGCAGAGGAGCTAGTCCTATACGGCAAGGGTTAAATTTGTGTGTTCTGTATAGGTTTTTCCTAAAACAAATGTAACATTAATTACATTTGAAATTTACATGCACATAGCGTGCAAATTACAGTGACTTAAAACTAAGCTAATCAGACTTGACAGATGAAAGAATTTTATTGACTGGTTTGCAAGTTACATGGTACTAATGTACATTTTTATGCATTTTTTATGTTATTATCTATTGATTAATTATAACTTTTTTTGCAGCATTGGTTTAAATTGTGCTTTAGGTGCTCATGAAATGAGGCCTTTTATTGAAAACCTTGGAAAATATACTACATCCTTTATAATTTGTTACCCAAATGCTGGTAAGATCTGCAGCTGAAATGCTGAAACAGTTTGTTATATGTGTTCTTTAATTTTAAAATGTTTTTATTTCTATATTATAGAAATATATAGAAATTCTGTTACCAGAATATAGTAATTATTGTGGAAAATTCATATGGGTGTGTAAAATCTTACTTTGCAAATTCACACATCTGTGGCTGCATATATTACCTCTGTACCTATACCTTTTCTGAAACAGTCTCTGGAAAGGTGCATTCAAACAAGCATTTACCTGTTCTGTCACTTCCTGTAATGATCTGAAAGGTTTATTTAAACTTTACTCTTGGTTCTCTGATGAATGCTGGATAGCTTTAAGGGGCCACCATATAGCTTGTAAGTACCCATATCTCTTTAGATCAATCTGTTTGGTTTGCTGTCTTTTGTACACATATCTGAATTTTGTGGTCACATATGAGGTTTGCTAGGTATTTCAATACATTTGTATATAATGTAGTAGAGATGGTCAAAACTTTTAGATGTTATACTAAAAATAAATTGCTACATTGCTACAAAAATTTATGAATACAGAGGTAATACTGACCCCTTAGGGCTTGTTTCCACTAGAAGCGGAAGCCCGCGGTCGTGCACGGCGCGGATACATCCGCGCCCATTCTTCTCTATGGGCTATTCCCCTGTCCGCGGAATCGCGCGAACGGCCGCCTAAAAACTCGGTCGACCGAGTTTTTAGGCGGCCGTCCGCGCGATTCCGCGGCCGCCCAGCACTGACCGCGGCCATAGGGGTGAATGGCCGCCGATAAAAACCGCATGAGATGCGGTTCTTAGCGGCGGCGGTTCTAAGCGGCGGCAACCGCACCGCCGGCTTCCACACAAGTGGAAACTAAGCCTTATTCATTCCCAAAGGGTTAAAAACCTTAAATGCAAATTTAAAGAGTTACCCCTTTAAAATACCCCCCAAAGCTTTTATACCCTCCAAAGCTTTTATATGCACGTATTTAATTAATTATTACATAAAAAGAAAACACCTGCTCGACAATAAACACCTGTTCATAATAAGACACTTCAAAACGTTTTTTATGTAATCATGCAATAATTTCATATTAAACAAAACCAATTATAACATTTTTAAAACAAACACATTATGTAACATTAAATACATACTTGCATACATGGCCAATGGCTGGACTCCCGCTTTGTAATCTATTCCATGATATTCCATTCTTCTTGTCCCTGAATGACAGCACAAGCTCATGTTACCTTTTGGGTTTGTAAAAGCCTTAGGATGTTATAACCTCCCTGCAACTTGCTTTGCAGGGAGGTTATAACCACCTAAGGGAATAGGGATGAATAGAAGACCACTTTTAATACAGGGTATGCCCACCATTTACTATGCCCATACCATATTTTAAAAATAGTTATGAGCTCTTTTGAGACTTCCTGTTCACCTACACAGTTGTCTACCTGGATCATGTTCTATTGTTATGCCTGCTTCTGCCTCCTCATTGTTATCCTGTTAATATCATAGTTCTGTATGCCAAATGTGTCAGTTTGAACTTCCTCTACAACTCAAAGCAACACAGAGGTTTCTAGTCTTAACTTTTTTTTGCAGTTTTAAGTGTCGTGTTAAGAGTCGTGTTGATTCTTTGTTAATTTGTGCCCAATTCAATCAAAACATGAGATTGTGGAATCAAACGATCGTTGATCGTAAAAGATTTTTTCCCCCATCGATAACTCATCGAAGGCTTAAATAAAATCAGACCATTCCTGGAATTCCTTTGATTGGAAATTATGCCAGGGTGGGTGTATCTCATGTGTTTGAATTTTAAGTGTTGAAAACATTTATTTATTTTTAAATGTAATCATTCCCCAAAAAATTATTACATTTAAAAATAAATATACCTTTATCCCCATTGCCTGCACTATGGAATGCATATACAGTTCTCTTGGACCTCTTACACAATCCAACAGAGTTAAAGCATGTTTCTGAAAACATATACAAATAAACCATATATAAACCCCCCTTCCCCCCCCAATGATATCTATAATCATGAAACAAACGATTAAAAATAATAACATGGAACTAGTATTACTCATTCAAACCAATAACCCCAGCGGCAATAGGCGCAGTAAAAAAAAACACACTTTTAAAATACAGTAAAATGTTAAAATCTGTAATCATGAAATAAATGATTATAGGTAACATGGAAAGAGTAATGTTAAATCTTGAACCCCAGCCCTAAAACAGCCGACAATTCTAACAACTAAAACCGCAAACCTTTACGTGAAGTATATGTCATAATTAACGAATCAGACAACATAGATGGAGTATAGAGGTCGTATTAACCCTCTACACAAATATCAATACTTTAAACTCTACCCTAAAACATCCAACAATTCCAAACAAATAAAACACACTTTTACATTCAAAATACCCACATACACATTAAGATGTTGTAATTACATAACCCTATATACTCGAGTATAAGCTAAGTTTCTCAGCCCAAAAAATGTGTGGAGAAAGACCCTTCCCCTCTGCTTATACTTGGGTCAGAAGTCAGGGATCCACTTACCAGTCCAGATGTCTGCTGGTCCCCCTGCGGGCACGGCAGCTTCTGTGGGTGGTACAATGCTGTTCTCTTCCGAGCCTTCTGTCGTCTTCTGCTGCAGCTGCCAGTCTCCAGTGCGGGCAATCAATATGCCCAGTTGAGTAAGAACCTACATAGCTGCCATAGTGGCCATTTCGGGGTCTGTAGCTACAAGCAGGGCCCGCTGTTTCTCGCTGACCTTTCTTCTTTATTCGGTATTCTTTCTGCAATGTTCCCTGGTCACCATCTTGTGGTAATTTTTACAGTAAAATAATGTTATCTGTAATCATTGGAATTTAATTTAGAAAACTCCACTATCTGACTTTGCAAGTATCTGCTGCATTGCCCCCCCCCCCCCTAGGCTTATACTCAAGTGAGTAAATTTTCTCAGTTTTTTGTAAATAAAATTAGGTACTGTGGCTCATACTCAAGTATATGCGGTAATTCATTAAACATACAATGGGAATACAATCGGGTTGAAATTAGCCACTACAGAATTCCCAAACAATTAACCCCTAAGTGGAAAAGCTGCTAATTTAAACAAACCATAAACACACATAAGAAGGTACAGGCCCGAAACTGGGTCACAGAGGACGGGAATGATGCCCAGGAGGTAAAAAAAAAGGGTGATGTCACCCATATATTCAAAGGGGATGTCTTATGGGCCATGTCATTTGGACAAGCATAAGAAGCGCTGGATAAAATTCTACTGCGCATGTCAAAATGACATAATCTGGGATTGCCCCTTAGTGACATCATGTGGGGCCAACGTTGATAGACAAAAGCACCATGTGACATCATTGGGCATACGTAGTTGCCCAGTCTCTGAAGATTCAGACCTCTTTCGGGATTTAATGGCGAGGACTACGGATCTTCCCACAAAGTCCAAGTAGAATCCTTTTCTCAATGTGTTCCACCCCCACATTGGGCTTCCTCAGGAGAGAAACAACATGAACATAATACATAATGCATGCATAAATAATACAAAACAGAACAAGGCATCGTCATTACACATTATAGCATTTCACAACTGTATGTTCAATTTTCCAATGGCATATTCCTATTAGGAATGCCGGCTTGGGCCTATGTACAAACACATATATTTAAAATAAATTAAATAGGGTTATGTCTTCTTAGAAACTATTACTATAGATGCTTACCTGTACCGATAGGTATCTTAATGTAAGATGGTTAAAAATCAAAATGGGTTGTCCATCGCCCCCTGGAGATGCTGTTTTGCACCAAAATAGAGGGTTTATCCAAGACTAATTGATGACCAACACTGGGGAAGTAAGGTGTCCAAAAGTAGTTAGAGTAAACATAAGCATTTTTACTGTATCTTTTGATGTATTATGAATTTTTAGCATATTTATATATGTGGCCGGATGTTCAGTAAAGACTGTTTAAGATATATGGTATGTTTTATATGTTTGATGTGCCTCTAAAACCCTGTTGTTCTATGCCCCTCTGGTATTGTTTTGTTAGTTGCATACTAAAATCAAAAAAAGCTAAAGTTAAGAGCACAATTCATAAAAACAAAAGGACAATGGTCTATGCCTACAACCATAAGGTCCAAACTTAGTTCCTTAGACAAAATGCTCAACAGATTTCACCCCTCAAGGGGACTTCTAAAGGAGTCGCAAAGGATTAAAATACTACTGTGTGAACAAACAGATGAGCATATAAAACTTAAATGTTTGCACATCCATGAACATAAAAAAAATAATTTTCCACATTTTTAAGCTTTTTAACAAAATAAGGTAGGGGCAACTCCTGAGCTGGGTAACCCATCCCACCCTTGCAGAGGGATGGAGAGTGGCCCTGAAGAGTAATCACAGGCACCCTGTCTTTTCACAGAGAGCCAACACCCTGGACCAGGTGATGGAGAACCCTGTGACACAGGGATAGACCTTCAAATCCTGGCAGTGTGCACCACACACCCTTGATGGAGGCTGAACGGCCAATTAATTTAATATTCCTTCACCTCCCCTATAGTAGCAAAATACATCATTTTCATTATATCTCTCAGCTATAGCGGCTCCACATGAGGCGCACTTTTTCCCCCTGACATAATTGTCACCCCCTGGAGCACATCTCACCTGAAAATCACCCCAAACAGTGTTCCATGGGGTAGCCACCATGTATGCCCATCATAACACCGTAGCAGTGCCACAGGCTGGTCTCTCCCATGGCAAAGTAGGGCATGAATTAACATACTTTCCTGTAGACAAACATTTCTGCATTAAAATACACTTTTGGTTACAATAGTTTTTATTAAAGTTTTAAAAGGGTAGACACAAATTGCAGATAATCTTCAATAAAAAAAAATAAAAAAAAGACTCAATAAGAAACTCTATTAAGAACAATACAATTGCATTCTCTGCGTTGCCTGCGCTCATATCACATAGAGTCGTAAAATAGAACAGTAATATCAATACCAACCTAGGAAAGAATAAACGAAGATTAATAAAGGAAAAAAGACAAAAAAAAGAAAAAAGGAAAAGAGAGGAAAGAAGAGAAACAAAGAAAAAACAGAAATGGGAGAAGCAATAACCCCCTTCAGTAGGTTAACAGGTAGTGGGAGAACCCTTCTGAACGTAGATAGTCAATCCACGGGGACCAGATCTTTAAGAACTTGCATTGCGTGTCAAGGAGGGTCGCAGTCAATCTCTCGTTAACAAAGCAGTCCATTAGGCGCTGCCTTACCTCTGAGAAGTTGAGCGTAGGTTGTCGCCATGATCGGGCTATCACCTGACGGGTGGCCATAAAGACAAAGGAAGCTAACTGGTCCTGGCATTTAGTCAAAGATGGTATCCTACGATGTAACAGAGCCTCCCATGGGTCACGAGATAGTGGGCATCCCAATAATGAGCGCAAAAAGTTATAAACTCGAATCCATAGTCGCTGAACCCGCGGACAGGACCACCAGATGTGGAGCAGAGTACCTCTTGCTAAACAGCCTCGGAAGCACCTTGATGAGATAGTTGGCACAAATCTGGACAACCGGTCTGGTGTCATATACCACCGTAGAAGAACTTTGTAAGAGTTTTCTAGTGCGAGAACATTTAGTGAGCATGAAGCTATACGGGATACCAATGTGGCCCATTCTGACTCGTCAAGTAAAGAGCCCAAATCTTCCTCCCATTTCCTCATATATGGGAGCTTGGTCAACGTCTGGGGGAGGTGAAAGATCGGTAAAGAAGAGAAATAAGGCCAGAGGACGAAGGAAAGTGTAGGCAGTGGTGCTCAAATTTAGAAAATAAAACACCAGCCAGAGGGAGGTGTGGCGAGAGCAATCGAAATTTCACTTTAACTGAATCCCAAAGGCGTAAAGAGTGAGCAAAGGGGCGTGGCCGGCGGAGAGCGGACGTGGCTGATACCTGCTCCGCCGATCCACCAGTCCAGGGAACTGATTTTTAGGGCCAAACGTTAACTCACCACGGTGCCATGGGTCGCAGCGGAAGGCGGAACCCCCCCTCATCACAGCGGTCCACCGCCAGCAGCTCCAAACGGGAGATCGGAGCGTATTTTCGCCGGGGAAGATCTGAGCCCCCAGCCTCTCATGCTGCCAAGATGGCGCTCCTGCGTCCCCTTCACACAGGGACTCCTCAGTATCAGCCGATGAGTCTGAATCAGCTGATATTCCTCCAGCTCTGCAACATTTTCTGTCTCTCCTGCCTACAAAGAGGGATCTGGATGCCATCGTGCTGCGCATAGAGAAGAACCATAGGGAGGAAATGGCGGAGTTGCGGGGCTCAGTGAGGGAGCTCACCCACCACATGTCGGCACAGGATGACAATGTCTCCCAGCTCCATACTGCCACCACGGAGCTTCAAGAAGCTGTGCGGTTACTGTCTGGGGACAATCACAATATGCGGCTGCATATGGAAAGTCAAGAGGACAGAGACCGCAGAAACAATATCCGCATCCGCGGTATACCTGAAGCCACCGGTCCAGCCGATTTGTATGACACAGCGGTCGCCATCTTGAACATCGCCAGGAACCTACCGATGGACTCCCCCCTTGAGCTTGACAGGGTGCATAGGGTCCCTGGAGCCAGGAGCGCCACCGCAACTACCCCAAGGGATGTGCTCTGCCGAGTGCACAACTACCGGCACAAGGATGACATCTTACGGAAGTATAGAGAGAAGAATAAGATTGACTCCGATGGTGCCTCCGTTTTGTTGTATCCTGACCTCTCAGCCCGCACTCTAGCACGCCGCAG
>CM070035.1:113182217-113193561 GCA_036250615.1 Ptychadena robeensis | reverse complement strand
CGAAGATGCTGTGGAGGACTGGCTGCAATTGGGATCCGCTGGAACATGGAGGCCCAGGGTTTTGAAACATGCTCTCACCTCTTGCTGTGTCCGTAGCTGGTAAGTGTGGGCCTTATGGGTGAAAATAAGTCGGAAGGGGTAACCCCATCCATAGCGGATACCGTCCGCTTGCAAAACCAGCAGATAAGGGCAAAGATGTCGACGTTTGATGAGGGTTGTAGGCGCGAGATCTGAAAACAGCTGGTAGGAATGACCCTGAAAAGTCAGATGTTTTGCAGCACGCGATGCTTGCATGAGACGCTCTTTGGTGTTAAAAAAAAAAGTTTAACTACCACATCACGTGAGGCTCCTTCTGAGATGGAACGAGCAAGGGCTCTATGGACTCTGTCCATTTCCAAGCGTTCAGGTGGAATGTCAGGGGCGAGCTCCTGAAAAATAATGGTAACTGTGCTCCGTAAATCAGCAATACTTTCTGGTAAGCCGCGTATGCGTAGATTTGCACGACGGGCACGATTCTCATGATCTTCAGCAATATCTTGTAAAAAGGAAATCTCAGATTTCAAGTGAGCTATCTCCTGTTCGTGACCCTCATACACTGTGGTAGCATCGTCCATTCTTGACTCTAATACTGAAGTTCTCTCTTTCATTTCTTTAAGAAGCTCTGCAGCAAGCTGTCTAGAAGCTGCTTGTATCTCCTCTTTAATGATTGCCCGTATGTCAGCCAGCAGGGAAGGGTCAGTCCCCTTCTGGGCTGGTGATGAGGGGAACAATACACTGCCATCCTCCGAGTCCCCAAGTGAGAGGCAAATCACCTCACCTTGGTTTGTTTGCCGCGCCGCCGCCGCCATTTTAGGTGCTGCTGGAGCAGATTTGGGAGACGTACTCGCGGCGGGCTGTTGCCTCGAGCGGCTAGTGGGACCCATCGCAGGACGGAGGCACGGATCCAGGCAAGGTAGGGGCAATAGGTCTTCTCAGGCTGGCTGTGTGGGAGAGCTACTGGAAGCCGGCTGTCTCCCGGAGCGCGCGGAGCGGAGTCAACAGGCGACCATCCTCCTCCGCCTCGCGCATGCGCCCTAAAATACACTTTTGATTAGTCTAATGTAATAATGTCATAAATGTTTTAAGATACAACATTTTTGTTTTTCTGTTGGAAGAAATCTGCAAAAAAAATAAAATAAATAAAGGCTTGAAATATAATTGTTCTATCTAAGACGTTTACATTATTAAATGTAATGATCAAAATACATTTGTCTATGATATTTGTGCCTGGAATAAGGTCCCTTGGCCATCCACTGCTTCAAATGCCCACTCACATCTCTACAATCTTCAAATTGTCAAAGTTTTTGCCATGGTCTAGGAAAGTGGTTGCTTGTAAATCTCACCTAAATTTTTGAATGGGTTGTGCTTCACCATCCTCTCAGGGTCGTGGTTATCCCTTTTTGCTTGTGCACCTTTTTTTCTTCCACATTTTTTGTGGCACTTAACTCTCTATTGATATTTTTGCTTATAGCACTTTAAGCTTTTGGACACCTTACTAAATGTCCTTTTCTGGCTTACACTGTCTTGTTGAAGGTGTCAATGACTTTCTTTTAGACTCCTTCCAAGGTGTCAAGATGGAAAGGAAGAACATAATTATACAATATTTAACTTGGACACAATTTTCTAATTTAGCAAAACACTGTATTTCGTGTTTTCATTACCCGAAGGTCATAATCCAGAAATGGAAAAATGAAACATTTAAAATATTTGTTAATCTGTGTAATTGTTTTATATAAAATGAGTCCACTTCAGAGATTTTTAAACCAGGAGTCAATCAAACGACGCTATAACTTGTTTGGCTGTTGTAAGAATATGCATGAAGAACTTGCTTTGTGGTTTAGTGAGGTGGACTTGAAAAGTCTGGTGCTGTATCAACTGTGTATGAGGCCAATCTAGAAGGCACTTGGTACCCTTTAGAAAGGACTTGATTTATATAGCAAGAAAACTGAATTTAAAACAAGAGAAAAAGTTGGACCCAGGAGGAAATTAGGGGTTGCAGAGAAAGGAAAGCAGGAAGGGAGATGTGGAAACAAGAAACTGTCCTCTGTTCCTCATGGTGTGGTAGCTTAAAGGATAATAAATATTTTTCCTTTTTCATGGGTAACCCAATATAAAGTATGTGCATAAAGGATTCATTTCCAATTCTTCAATGCCATCCCAAACGAGGACCGCTGTATCATCCTAGTAGATAATTACCTGGAAGAGCTACAGAATTTCTCCCAGCAGATCTGGTGCGCGTGATGACGTCCTCGCTCGTGGCCGCAACTGCGGAGTATCATCCAGGCACGCCGGTCCCCATCCAAAGTAATTGTATCAATTGAAGAAATTAGAGACATGTCCGTAATTTCTTAGATTGATTCTTTAGCTTTTTAAGCATTAGATCTGCAGCTGATTTTGCTGCAGCTTGACCGCCGTGAGCACGCAAAATCAGCGGGAAATCTAACCGCGTATGGCCACCATAACTGTTTAAAAGGAGGAGAATTTAGGTACTCCCAAAACCCTTTAAGGGGTTGGTAAATATCAGGTAAGACCGCACATTAAGCAGGGTTTTTTGAAAACCAAATGAACAAGTAGGACTCTACTAAGGGCATGCACAGAAAAGGTAATTGGTAATGCTCTGAACAGATACAGAATCTTTTGTAGAAAGGACATTATGATAGCTGCAATCCACCCATACCAGGAGAGAATAATGCCATTCGTAAATAAACTTTTGCTAGATTTACTTGTGGAATGAATTAGTCTCTTCTGTGGGGTGTAGGGAATTTCAAGACTTTTTTTAAATCAAAGTTATGCATCAGAGAAAAAGACGTCCATACATCGAATCTGTCAAATACTAGGACTTGATATCAAGCAGAATAATGTATAAGCTACAAACAGTTTACATTTTAAGGTGATTAAAATTTGAAATCTAAAGGCAAGAGGCATTTTTCTTAGCGTAGTTCGCTTTTTTCTGTTTAACAGCATGGTACAGGCGATCGCAACAGAGTACACAGTATTCTGTTTTCCCTGCCCTCCCTTCCCTGCTGTACAATGATGCTGGCGATGTGGGCTCAATATGTTTTCCTTCCCTGCATCGGCAGCAACATACAGATCCGGTATCTCAAAGCAAAAGAAAATTTGCTGTGTTCTTCTGTTCCTTAGCCACTGCAATGACTGACCCCCCCCCCCCCCCCTAAGTGCTGTGAAACGAATTTTGTTAAAAATCTTGCCAACCATTATGTATATACAATTTTTAACAAATATTTTTCCACAGGTCTTCCAAATACATTTGGTGGTTATGATGAGACACCAGAGGTTACTGCTAAGCATATAAAGGTACGTAACTCTCATGTAGAGTACTGCTACTGAGTAAATTTAAATCAATGTTGTCTATAGCTAATGATTATTTTAGAATTCGTTTTGGATATGCTTGCATTTTATATGTGTGTATATATGTATTCTACTTGATTATTCTCATGAGTCCGCTTGATTGCTCTTATTACATCCCCACATCCCTTTATATATGACACACAAAGCATTAATAATAATAATATTAATAAAGTTCTGCCTTGGCATTACTGGCTCCCTCCTTTGACTTTTAAGGTGCAACAGTAAATTGACAGTATCAATTAGTAAAATTTATACATTTACTGAAATCACGGGTTAAAAAACTACAAAGATTATAATGTGCACATAGACAGTATATATACAGTATTAGATTAAATCTGGGCAATACTCATGCCTACAACCAAATGTAAAGTGATCAGTTGCTTTGTATACAGTTTAGTTAAAATCAAAGGTAATTCCTTAGTTGACAAACTCGAGGTGTTTTCCCCACTTGGGGGCTTCTTCAGGGGTACTTGAGGATTTATGTCCTTCTGTGTGAATAAGCAGAAAAACAAAACAAAGCATGTAATTTACATAAATTAACATTTTGCAATGCATCAGGTTTTTTTAGCAATACATTTACAATTCAGAACTAATACAAACCAGCTGAAACCAGGCTGAAGGGAGTAGGCTGATCGGTCAGTGGAAATATAAGGAGCCATCCTTGAAATCACAGCCTCACTGTTGTGTGCAGTTCTTGCATAGTGTTCTGTTCCTTAGGCTGCTATTGCCACATTAGAATCCCCTATTGTGAACTACAATAGTCCATAAACCTAATGAAAAGGCACTAGGTCAAACTTGAATTCTGGATAAAATGGTCTTTATTTACACTGTACAACAAGTTGTAGCACAATATGTGGTATATACAGGCAGTGCCGACGTCAGGGGGGGGACAGGGGTTGGGACACTCCTGTCCCGGGCCCGACCTTTCCTCCTCCTCGATGTGAGTGTGACTGTAGAATTTTGTGCTGCTACTCTAATGGCAAGGGCTCTCTAGTGCCATTATGGCTGAAATTGGTATTGCAGGCAGATTGAGGTTAAAGCTGGAACTTTAAAAGTAAAATTTTTTAGATTGCCAAATTTATTTCAGTTTTTATTATTAAATGTATACAATTTATGGCACTTGAATAACCACAGGGAAACATTAACAACAATGTAAGGTTGCATATAGTGTAAAATTGGGAATGTAAATTACTTATAAAAGACCAGATTTCAACGGTGTTAGAGATCGGGGGTTGAAAATCAGGGAGTAGGCATATACTGTATAAGGCCCTAGCTCCATGTCTGTTAAAATCCCTGCTTTGAACATTGTGATTTTGTCGCAGCTCTTAACCCACCCATTGACGGCGATGGGGCTATGACAGATCTCACTTAGAATGCAGTGGAATTCCCCCCTCCCTCCAGAGTAAAATCTGACAAGAGAAAAGCAGTTTGACTACTGATGCAGGATGCTGACGCAAAGGACAGGGAGAAAGATCACCCCACACATGGGGTGCATACCAAACACTATGTCCTGGCCCTGTATACAGGTGCTGAAGTTTATCCAGATGCACTCCGACTTGTTTCGTCCCTGGCTGGGGCTTCATCAGGGAGACTGAATAACTATGGTTAAAAAACAAAACATATAAAACCACAATATGAAGAGCTAGAAAAACCTCAAATTACATTTATGCTATTCTAAATCTCTGCCTGTCATTCTAGTATAAAGTTCAATCATATAAATCCTAGAGATGATCCATATAGATGGCAGTACCATAAGATTGAAGATATAGAATTTGTTCTAAAAAATTAAACATACTGTGTTTTCCGGACTATAAGACCAAAATCGGGTAGGGGGAGTGCCTGCGTCTTATGGTCTGAATGCGCGGCCCCTGCGCCTTGGCGGCCACAGCCAGATCTCTTCTCTGTACTGTACTGTTTTTACCACCAGAGCCCTGCTGATAGATGCAGTACACCAGAGAGACATACATGGAAGCTGCCAGCCAGCAGTCTGCGTTCTGTCAGTATGTCTGCGATCACCGTTCAGTTCACATGCTGGCAAGAAGGGAGACGAAGAGCGCAGAATCCACCGCAGACCCCCCTTTTCTTCCCCGTGTGTGATGAAAGTGACGATTGCCTCTGACAATTGTGCTCTCTAGTGACACCATTTTTGTGGCTGAAATTAGGTACTGCAGGGGATTTTGTTTTCCAACTGATTTGAACATTTCAAATATTTTTCTGGTTTTCCTGCTCTAAAAACTGGGTGCATCTTACGGTAAATACTGTAAATATCAAATAACATTAAAACAGTTCAATTACATGACTTGTCTATCATATCACAATTTCATGTCAATTTATTTTTAAGGTATCCCTTAAATATGAGATATCACACAATTATAATCCAGTGTGCGGTAAAAACCACATATACTTAAAACAGATTTGTAAAACTCCAGGCAGCTGCGAGCAATCACCAAGACAGGTCTCTACAGACCCTCCTGAGACCGCCATCGGCACTCACCCGATGCTATCACCAGCTTGGGGGAAACAGGGAGGCGCTTGTCCTTTGAGGGGAGAGATCGGGCTCGGATAACAGCCAGGACCTATTCCTGGCCACCCTTGAAGAAGAGCACCAACCTTCCACCTCCCTGCTCACCCAAATGCATTAAATTATGTGCAAAGAGATCACTGGGATCCTGCCTAGGCAAAGCAAAGTAAAGTTACACTAGTTTGCCACTATAGAATGCTTACTCCTTATACATGTGCTGCTCCAGGCCTTTCCTTCCAGGGTCACTCCTACCAGCTCTTCCCTGACCTATTCCAAGTCACCCTAGCCAAGCAGTGGAATCTCAAGCCTTTCCTAGAGGTCCTTCGAGCTGAAAAAATCTCCACTATCAGTGGGGGTACGCTTCAAAATTCACGCATCGTCATCCACCAGCTGCGCACCCCTACAAAGGTGTATTCCTGCTTCAAAAAGCTTGGCCTATGTCTCCAGTCAGATCTGTATATCTGCAAGCTATCTCAGTCCGGCTTACAACTACCACCCCATACAGAGGCTCCTGCTAGCTCCTTGAGAGGCTCCAGTAACAGTCCAGCTTATTGTGCAGAAAAATTTGCAGCTACTGCACTCAACCCAAGCAAACCCAAGCTTTCAAAGAAGTCTCCAACAGGTGAACCAGACCAGCTTCCTGTCTAGTAAGTTTTTGCTATTTTTTGCCGCATGGCCCTTGTACCCGTCTGTCCCTTGCATCCTGTCTGGTAAATTGTGCTATTTCTTGTCGCATGGTATATGAGGACTGCATCTCGAAGACTTCAGATGCAGATTTTTTTCCACTTGCCACACTCCCACCGGGACTGCTCCATTTTCATCGCTATTAACGTTCCTTCATGGGTCGGGGGTCCTGTTTTGGGTCTCTCTTGCTTTTGACTGGTGGGTGGGTCTGTTCTGGTGTTACACTGATTGTTCTGGGGAGTTTTCTGGTTATTACTGCTTAATAGCTTTACACGCTTTAGTGCCCTTTTTAATGTTAGGTTTATTTATTAATATAGTGTGTCCGGGGATAGATGTGTCCCCTGCTCCAGCCATCCCTGCTCCTTGCCGCTAGGCTCGCAAGGACCTGTTTTCAGGTTTATTGTATGTTATTATCATTATCACTTTCTTTACTCCCCCCACTCTCCCTTTTTCTGCCTCTTTCCCACCCTCCTGCCCCCTCAGGACTTGGCGACCTTATTTATTACCACTTTGTGCCCCTGAATCATTGATTCCATCCACACACCAGCTGATCATTGTTGCCATTAGTTGCCAAGGCCTTAACTCACCTGTGAAAAGTAAAATTGTCTGAACTCCCATTGTATTTATGTAGCTTGCCTACAAGAAACGCACTATTCCTCCTCCTCCCTGTCATTTTTCTCCTCTAAATAACCCCCATGTCTATATAGCTTCTTCGGATCTAAAGTGAGGGGGGCTGGTTGCCTTCCGTAAGGGACTCTCCTTTCAGTGCACTACATCCATAGCAGTCCCTCAAGGCCTCTACCTATTATTGCAGGGTCAGCTCCAGGTTCGGAGATCACCTTAATGACTTACTATGCTCCAGAAGTGTGTGCTCTAACTGCTGGAAGTGAAGCCATGGTTTGGTCTCCAGGGTGGCAGTGAGACCCACATGCGTAGTCACACAGCGTCCACAAAGTCCTGGAGGGATACAGGGGCCAATTATATTTTTGGCGCCAATCTGATCTCTTCAAGACCTCAATCTGTGTAGTCACTTACCACACCATTAAGCAGGAGGATACCTAAAGCGGTTAAAGCAAGGTAAATTATCTCTCTTTTAATGAACCTGGTATGGTTTTTGAACTTGTTGTATACTAAGTGGAGGGGGGGGGGGGGTCACAGAGGAGGCAAGAGGGCACCTCTAGACCTTTAGATACCCCCAGGTGAGGGGGTGATTATAAAGGTAGAGCCAGGAATTTGCACCTGTATATCTTATACCCACCCCTTGGAGATTAGGTTGAAGGCGTCATTCCTAGTAATCTAGAATATCTCTTTTTTCTACTCCCCATTCTCTGTAGGAGGCATTCTCCTGGGGAAGACGCTCCCTATTAATCCTACTCAAAAATAGGTAAAGGTATACTTTGTCCCAGTAGGTGGCCTCCTTAATCAGTGCCAGTGGACGGGGAACCTGAGAACCAACTACGGTACATGGGTGGGGCACTGTGCCCTCCACCAGCATCCAGTTACCGCTTGGCCAGGAATTAACCCCTAAGCCATCGGTGAACTTGTAAGTACACAAATATTTATTCTACAATCCTGATATATTCCTTTTCAAGGAACAATATCCAAGAAATGTGAAAATGTTTTTTATTCATGATATATTTGGACTATTTTAATATTTCAATAAATTACTTTGTCTTATTGGTACTTTTCAGCCTACAGAGTCTACTTTGCACCTCAAAAGTCCCTGGAGACTGGCCACTCCCTACATAAGTCTGTTATAGCAGCTCAAGAATCTTGTGTTTTGCTCCTAACACGGTACAGCTACCCTTCTTATCGCATGTCCTGGATGTCCTACACACACACAGGAAGGGTGCCCTGTTCCTCTGTGTTGTTTCCAACTTGACATCTCCCCTATTCCCTCTGCTTTAGTGACCTGGTAGACGCTTATAATCTCATTGACGAGTGATATGAATATCCCACTGCCCAGTGGAATTACTCTCATTACTGAACCTATGCTTGAGTGAGGTGGCCGAATGCCAGCTCTGCTGGTCTTGACAATTTTTCTATGCTCAGAGTAATAAGCCAGACAAATTGCCTGCTAACCACCTCCATCGCGCCACACAACCTTGCCATTGCATGCTTCCCGATCCCAAAATAAGGTCATCACCGGTTTGTCTCTTGAAAGAATTCCATACGTATATTTCTGACCTTTACAATTCCTGTACCCTATTTTCTCTTCCTTCCAACTCCTCCATATACCCCAAGCGCATTTAGATTCTTTAGAAGTTAAAGCTGCAATTACAGCCGTTTGCCCTGGTAAAAAGCCTGACCCAGATGGTTACTTGGTTCTCTTTCATAAGAAGCTTCTAGACCTCCTTGCCCCCCCCCCCCCCCCCCCCCCCCCCCCCCCCCACCTATAATCTCTATTTAACTCCCAAAAGGGGTCCTGTGCCCTTTTGTCTGAAATGCTTGCAGCTACTTTGGTATACTTTATCTAATCCTGAGAGAGAGCCTCACTTATGGTCCAACTTCGGTCCTATCTCACTCATAAATATGGACGTCAAAATTCTAGCGAAAATCCTGGCCTCCATTATCCATAGGGACCAGGTAGGTTTTGTCCTCAATCTTCAGATGAGTGATCCAGCTTATACACTTAACTCACTCCCCGGAAGCTCTGCCGCTGTTATCCACCTCTCCTGGGGCGGCAGGGGGAACCGGGATCCGGGAGAGGAGTCTACGTCCGTAGAACCAGGTTTTCCACCCAGAGCCCCCCTAATGGTAGATGGGCCGATGCCCCTTGAGGGGACACCGGTGGTGTTTCTGCGGCTGGTAGGACGAGATCTCTCCCTTCTCCAGGAACCCAAATGCAGGAGGGTGGCAAGGGCTGGGCTGCCCCTCTGTGGAGGTTGGCAGGAAGGGGGAGCTCACGGCGCCCCGGACGCACCGACGTGGGGGAGCCAGAGGGGGGGTAACAGGCGCTATGCCTAGGTATCCGTAAAGCTGGGCATACACGTACCAATTCCTGCACGATCCGATCCGATGCTGTGCCTGCTCCCGCATCCCTTAAGGATCGGGTCATGCAGGAATTGGATGCTGCAACTGACGAGGACTTGGCTAAATCCTGGGATTACCAACTATTTGCACTTTCTTCATTGGATCGTGTCCCTGTACTCTTTCAATCCCTGTCTCCACCCCCCACACTTTGAATACCTTGTCATGCCCTTTGACCTGTGCAACGCTCCTGCTACCTTCCAGCATTTCATAAATGATGTCTTTCTAAATTTATTGGATGATTTTGTTGTTGCTTACTTGGACAACATACTTATCTTTTTAGATCTAACATCGCAAAAGTGTGTACCGTGGTAGAACGACATAGAAACAATCGTCTGTACATCAAAAATGTGGAGAAATGTGAGTTTGAACAAACCCAAATAAAGTTTTTAGGCTACATTATTTTTCCAGAAGGAAAGTGTGGACCCTGCTAAGATTAAAGCAGTAGTAGAGTTGTCCACTCCAACTAACCTCAAAGCCCTTCAAGGATTTGTGGGATTTGCAAACTTTTACAGGAGATTTATAAGCGATTTCTTTAAAGTCATTGCACCAATCACACAGCTGACAAAGGCAAATCCTTCCTCTGGTCACCTGAAGCACAGGCTGCCTTCTCCACATTAAAGACACTACTTCTGCACTCATCCTGGTACATCCGGATCCCACACTTCCATTTATCATGGAGATACTGTAGATACCTCAGACTACGCTGTTGGAGCAATTCTTTCTGAGAGGACTGGTGATTAGATGCTGCTTCATCCTTGAGCCTATTATTCCTGTTTAATGTCTGCTGCTGAAAAGAATTATGATGTTGGAAAAAAAGAATTGCTGGCTATTAAAGACGCCTTTTCTGAATAAGTCATCTCCTGGAAGGGGCCAATCCTCCTTTGAGGAAATCCTCCTTTGAGGCCAAAAGGCTGTGAGCTTGACCAGCAGGATGGACTTAGTTTTTCACCAGGTTCAACTTCGTGATATCCTACAGATCTGGATCAACGATTGCAAGGCCAATGTCCTATCTAGAACCTTGTCCAATCCTCTTAAGCCACTGCATCCAAAGAGTTACTAGCACTTCTTAAAGATGGTTACAGTAATGACCTGCTCCTTTCTCCTCAACCAACAGATGTTAGCCTTACTTTTCAGAATGGATTCTGGACTCGCATATATCACATATATGTTCCTGAATGTGCTATAGTTGAAGTTCTTGGACGAGTACATGATTCTAAACTTGCAGGGCATTTTAGGGCCACGAAGATCTTTTATCCTGTTCCTTTTGGTGGCCTAGTTTTGCAGAAATATGTTTCTTTTTATGTGCCAGAAACGAGACTCCCCAATCTTCTCTGGGTTTATTACAGCTACTCCCAGTCACGCCACAACCCTTTTCAATAGATTTCAAACAATATGACCACTATCTTAGTAGTAGTAGTAGTAGACTCTCATTAAGATGGCTCATTTTATCCCGGTCAGAGGTGTACAGGCTGCTAGACTGATGGTTTGGGAAATATTCAGATTGAATGGAATCCCTGGATCTTCAGGCACCCTAAAAGTGCTAACTAGTTGTTGCCTATAGATCCGGCCCTAAACATGACTTTGCCACCTTCTTTTTGACACTGGAACCTGTTGTTCAGACATGGTGGATGTCAACCAACCATCCAGCACTCCTTCCATCTGCACCATCCAGCACTCCTTCCATCTGCACCATCCAGC